>ML677516.1:123597-177371 GCA_007922305.1 Dermatemys mawii
TCCCCCCGGGATCCCATCCCCCCTGCTCCCTGTCCCCTGACTGCCCCGATCCCTATCCATCCCCCCACCCCCCGTCCCCAACAGACTCCCAGGACTCCCATGCCCTATTCAACCCCTCCCTGTTCTCTGACCTCCCCTCCAGAACCTCCGCCCCATCCGACTGCCCCTTGCTCCCTGTCCCTCTGGGCTCCCTGCCTCTTATCCAGCCCCCTGGCCCCCTTATCATACTGCTCAGAGCAGCAGCCCAGACAGAGCTAGAGACGCTGCTCTGCCCCGCCAGAGCGCTGCCCATGTGGCATGCTGAGGCTCTGGGAGAGAGGGGGAAGTTGGGGGTTAGGCCACCGGCAGTCTCCCCAGCCGGGAGCTCAGGGGCCGGACAGGATGGTCCTGCTGGCCGGATGTGGCCCGTGGGCCGTAGTTTGTCCGCCCCTGACATAGAGTGTTTCTGTTGATGTGCATGGGCTGAAGTTGTGGAAAAACAGCATCACTTGCCCCATAACCTCAGCCATGCAGAACACAACGCCATCAACAGCCTCAAGAACAACTCTGATGTCATAATCAAAAAGGCTGACAAAGGTGGTGATGTCGTCTTCATGAATCGGTCAGAATATGAACAAGAGGCTGCTAGACAGCTCTAACTCCACATTCTACAGGCCATTACCCTCTGATCCCACTGAGGATTATCAAAAGAAATTGAACCATCTGCTCAAGAAACTCCCTGAAAAAGCACAGGAACAAATCTGCACAGACACATGCCTGAAACCCCAACCAGGGGTATTCTTTCTGCTACCCAAAATCCATAAACCTGGGAATCCTGGATGCCCCATCATCTCAGGCATTGGCACCCTAACAGCAGGACTGTCTGGCTATGTGGACTCTCTCCTCAGGCCCCATGCTATCAGCACTCCCAGCTATCTTTGGGACACCACTGATTTCCTGGAATTACAATCCATTGGTGATCTTCCAGAAAACACCATCCTGGCCACTACGGATGTAGAGAATCAGAGGGGTAGCCGTGTTAGTCTGGAATTGCAGAAGTGAGAAAGAGTCCTGTGGCACCTTAAAGACTAACAAAAGTATTAGAGCATAAGCTTCCCCTCTTCCCTCAATTCTGGGGACCACTGGGACTGTAGGGGCTCCTTGGCTAGGCCCATGACCACGACTGTGTGTGTCTGTGCAGGGGCCGCTTGGCGCTGCCTTACTAACTAGAACAGGAGACACTAAGGATTTCGGATGTGCCGGCTGCTACCCAGCACCAGCATTTAAAAACGGGATCCATGTTTGCGTGCTGGCGGAGAATGGGGGCAAGGGAGCTCCTCAGGTAGGAGGAGATGGTGTCAAAGAGGCAGCTGAAAGGGCTAGTGGATGGAGGAGGAGAGAAACTGCCTGGCTGGAGACAGGCAGGTTTGAGGCTGTGAGTGGAGAGGAGGGAGGTCTTGTCAGGATCCTGCTCGGCTCAGTGGGGTCAGCAAAGCAAAAAAGTACGAGGGTGCAGCAGGAATGTGCTAGGAATGTGCTAGTGCCACCTATACACAGATGGGACCCCGCACCCCATGCTGACTGCCCCAGCTCAAACAGGGCCCGACAGGAATTGAGGGGGCTCAGAGACAGCGGACGGAGATGACAGGGGCTGAGAAGACCCCTGGCTGGGTGAGCTGGGAGCCTGGGGCTCTGTGGTTTGGAGAGGGGTCATGATTGAGGGGTACAGAATAAATGTTGGGGTTCACCAGGTATCAGCCAGGCCAAGAGCACAGCAGGATCGAAAAGGTGCAGACAAAGTACATGGCCAGGAACACCCAGAGTTGTAATATTAAAACGTAATCAAGAGTTTGGCAAGGGCTGTATCCCCTCCTGCTTCAGGGTGGGAGCCAACTCCTAAGAAATGGGGAGAGGAGGTTCCCTTGAGGGGATGGTTACTCTGTAACTGTCCCCTACACAGTGTTCCTTTTAATCAGCTAGCGCTGCCACTGGTTCGGATGGGCCCTGGCTGGCCCAATCTGGCAGTTCCTGCAGGACAGGAATGGGGGAGGGAATGGGAGACGGTTGTAGGTGGCATATAGGCAGCTGGGGTTGTGGGGTGTAAGTGGGAGGGGGGAAGACAAGCTGCTTGGCCAGGGATATGGCAGAGCTGAGGGAGGGGAGAGCGTGTGCCCCTGTGCTACGCCCACGCTGATGTGTGTCTTGGTCCCTCCTAGGTGGTGCAGATGCAGTGCAGCATGGAGATGAATGAAGAGAAGGCCCAGTGGCATGTAAGTGATGAGCCCAGCAGAGCTCACCGCACTGGGCCAGTGCCAGAGTGTGACCCCCTCGGCCTGTCCCCAAAACCAAGGTTGACAGGACGTTTGCTACAGTAGCAGGCAGGGGCCCACTGTGCAGGGTGCAGTAGAGACAGTCCCAGCAGGGTGCCCCAAAGCGCCCCCTGTTTTAGGCTCACAGCAGGCCGTGGGGTGTGAGAGGAGGGAGACAGCCACACAGATCAATGGTTCACCAACAGGGATGTTTTCATTTGGGTTTGTAGCTCTGTAAATAAATACAAACCCAATTTCCCCCACAGCAGTCAGCCTGGCCACTAGCCCTGGAGTGCATTCCTGTGGGGTCAGGAGAGGAGAGGGCAGCTCTGGGATGATGGTCCAGGAGAAGTGGCATGGAAAAAAGCAGAGATATATGGGGGAGGTGCTGGCAGTGCTGGTGGGGGTAATGCCAGAAGAGCAGTGAAGGCTGGTGGAGTGCTGATTACCAGTCTCCTAACGAGCAAACCAAGGTGATCCCAGCAGTAACCACCAGTAAAGCAGGCGTCTGTCCCAGTAACATACCACACTTGAAGACAGTGGAGCCAGGAGCAATGAGCGGCACTGGAGGATTAAATCAGGCCAGGCTAACCTGACTGCCGCATTGGCTAGAATTAGTCAGTGGGGCGGGGACTGCCCTGCTGTGTGCGGATAGCGCGGCTAGCACAGGGTCAGCAGTAACAGGAACACCCCAGACTCCATCTAGAAGTTAGTAAAGCGGCTCCTCAGTCTAAAACTCCAGGGTCTCGCAACTTGGCCTGTGCTTCCTCCTAGCCCTGCTGTTATATCCTGTACTCTGCCCACTGATTACACCACACCCTGTGCTTTGAGATGACCCCCCTTTCTGTGCAGCAGTGCCAGCTCTGCACCTTCATTGCCTTCCCCAGGAGTCACAACTTTCCCATAGGTCTTGTCTAGATGAGCAGGTTGCACGAGTTTAACTTACCGCGATTTTTAAACCAATGTAGTTAAACTGGTACAAGCCCTTGGGAGTTGAAGAGAAACTGAAGTATACTGCTCAAATCAAAATAAGTGCCCACATCAGGGTGAGCATCAATTAGCTAAATCAGCTTGAAGTCGCCCCTTCGGTTAAAACAGTGCACCTTTCTTGTGTAGACAAGCCTGAATCCAAACCCCAGACCTGAACCCTGCCAAGCTGGGCCAGCTCTGAGTTTGGTGGTCGGGTCCTTTCCTATAATGGGGCAAACCCAAACATGAGGTGCAAACTCGTGAACTGTGAGAGGGAATCAAAATCCACAGACCTGTGTCTCTTTCTGTTGCTTCTTTCCTGTCTATGGCCTCCCACACCTGGTCCTCCTGGTGTCTCTCCAAAGTTGACTGTAAGCTCCGTAGGGGCAGGGCCTTGCCTCCATAAGAACGGCCCTACTGGGTCAGACCAAAGGTCCATCCAGCCCAGTATCCTGTCTACCGACAGTGCCCTGGAGGGAATGAACAGAACAGGGAATCGTCAAGTGATCCATCCCCTATTGCCCATTCCCAGCTCCAGGCAAACAGATGCCAGGGACTCCATGTGTTTTGTGGGGGCTGGGTGCCCCCATGGTGCCGTATAAATCAGTAATCGTCTTAGGTCTAACACTGGCTGCAGCATTGCCCCGTTCTGCTTGGACAGGTTGTGACTCACACGGGGGCTAATGTTGGCTAATAGGCCATGACCAAAGGGGGTTGGTAAACAGCCAGGGACAACACTGGGGGATGCTGGGACTAGAGTTGGGTCTGCTCTGATCTGGAAGAGGAGAGCAAAGAGCAGGTGAGCATGACTTGCAGATGCTACGTAATTGGGCAGAGTTGTGTCCAGCATAGACAGAAATGCAGGGGCCTGGAATAACCGCCTGAGACTCAGCCAGTGCTCCTGGGGGGCGGGGAGGTGCCTGGGAAGATGGACGCAGAGAGAGACTCAGGGGTTGGGGCAACAAATCACACTTGAGTCTGCCATGGGGTACGGCAGGACGAAATCTGGTAGGAGCATGGGACTGGAGCAGGGAGGGGAGAGTTCCTGGATCCTGAACTCAGCTCTGAGTCCCTCAGTCCCAGAGGCCACCCATCCCAGATCTGCAAGGGAGAATCCCTCTTCTCCAGCTCCCGTAGAGACCCCAGCTGGGATCCTGCATTCAGCTTCAGGTCCCTCAATCCCAGACACGTCTCTCCTGGAACAAGGAAGGGGGTGATTCCTGTGCTCTGGTGCAAGCGGGCCTGGGATCACTTGTTCATCTCTTGGGGTTTCTGTGAGTCCAGAAGGACAGGATCATGGTTTGAGGGGTCTCCTTTAGCACGAGGGACCTGTATCCAGGATCTGGTGCTAAGGGCAAGGAGATTTGATCTGTGGCTCTTTTATCATTGCAAGGACAGTAACGACACTAGGACGGGTTCTATTCGGCTCACATTCTGCTGGGGGATCCTGAGCCCTCTATCCTCTGCGAGGAACTCCCAGAGCACTCGCTGCAGCCTGGAGGGAGGTTGGAGAGGGAAAGACTTGGGACTGTTGCACTGGGCGGGGTGTCTCCAACCCTACCCGTCTCCCGGGCACGTTCATTCCAGCAGGGCCTTCCACGGGCATGTCTGACCGGCTGCCCACGATCTCCTGCACTAGCACTACCTGCTCCCCCCAGCAGCCTCCGGTGTGGGCTGAATGAGCTGCATGTTTCTCTCTAAGGAGAAGCTGATTCTCTTTTCTAAGATGCTCTCTCTCTTCCTGTGCAGCTCACGCTCTTGCTAACCCTGGAGGACAAGCTGCACCGACAGTTAAGCTATGACCTGCTGCCAAGTAGGTTTATTTATAATTATCATTACCTATTATTGATCTAGTAGTCGTGCCTGAGGGCCCCGCGCAGGGCAGGGCCGCCACAGCACAAGGCCATGCCCAGACTTACAGGAGGATGTGGGCCTTACTCCAAAGAGCTCACAGTCTGTTTACAGCCTGATTTCCTTTCCACTCTGTATTGAAGGAGGCAGACTGAACCCTGCCAGCCAGGTGCAGGGTCCTGCCCCGCAAGTCTCCAGAGAAGTGGGTGTCCGGAGCTCACAGCCTTTGGGAGCATAGTGGAGTGGCTATTAGGAATGTTCACATTATCCTGATGAGAATTTCACCCCTGTACCTGTCAAGAGAAGGGGAAGTTGGTAGTTTCTCCCCTGAGACAGCAGCCTTTTTCTGCAGCTTTAGTAAAGGGGAAAAGTCCATGGCTGAGTTTCATAGAATCTCAGGGTTGGGAGGGATCTTAGGAGGTTCTAGTCCAACCCTCTGCTTGGAGCAGGACCAACCCCAACTAAATCATCCAACAGATTTATGCCCCAATCCCTAAATGGCCCCCTCAAGGGTTGAATGCTCAAACCACTGAGCTATCCTTCCCCCCGTGCTGAGAATTGGGCTGTGAACATGTGGCCCCACCACCAACAGTGCCACCAGGAGACACTGTCGCGGCAGGAGCGACCACTACCTGGGTGAGAGCGGGGTGGGGGCAAAGCAGGGGCGTGCCCATGGCTGGGGGGGTGAGCGAGCAGGCAGTGATCGATCTATTGGCGATAAATCGATCCCTGGTGACACTCCCGTCGACTCCGGAACTCCAGCTTGCCAAAAGGTGCCAGCCGGAGGCGACAGGGGAGCCCGTTGCCGACCGCTGCTGCTGTGAGGACGGCAGGTAAGACGGCCTAACATGCGCCGACTTCAGCTACGTTATTCTCATAGCTGAAGTTGCGTATCTTAGGGCGACCCCCCCACCCTGCAGTGTAGACCAAGTCTATGAGTGATGAGCTGCCCCGTATTGTCTGAAAGTTCCTGGCCATTCATCCTGGCTCTGCTGCAGAGCCCAGAGGTGGTTCTCTTCAGAGCATGGCCAGTCCCAGCCCGACTCATGGGGAAGACAGGAGCCTTCTGGAGGAAGGTGCAGCCATCTTTTCTAGAGGCAGAGTTCTTTCCCGGCCTCACAGAGCCGAAAAGCTCAGGGCCAGGATCTCCCTGCACAGGGCTTGGTATCCTAAAGGCCCTTTTGGGTTTCTGAGCCAAGAACGTCCAGAGGCCGTTCTGCTGAGCTGGCCACACTGTGCTTGGCTTACGAGTGGAACCTTGGGAAGTTCATTCCACCCGGCACTTGGCATGAGGCCCACTTGGTGCTCCCCTACGCCCTGTCTGCCCCATAACGGCCTGGGCTAGTGCTCAGCCAGCCCTAGGCTCACTCCATCTCTGTCCCCCTAGCCAAATGTGTCAGCAAAAGCTCCCAGCTGGGCTGTGTGCCAGGAGCGCGTTCTCTGGAGGGCATGCGAGCTGCATGAATTTCCTGTTCTCACACCTAACCCTCCCTCTGCAGCTGACAGTTCCAAGGGCTTGGCCACGGAGCTGGTGCACTACGGATTCATCCACGAGGTGAGCCTCTCCCCGCTCCTTTAGAATCTGTACGACTCCCTCGGGTGTGGATCTGCTGCCGATATATTAACACAGGGCTCTCTAATTCTCCACAACACCCTCTGCCTCAGGGGCCTGAGGACTGCCGAGGGGAGGACGTGGGCCTGGGGAGTCCACTCACTTATTTTCCCACATAAG
Organism: Dermatemys mawii; assembly: GCA_007922305.1. NCBI lineage: Eukaryota > Metazoa > Chordata > Testudines > Dermatemydidae > Dermatemys > Dermatemys mawii. Next base: position 130,438 of record ML677516.1, read on the forward strand.
CCAGCTTGTTCTTATGACTGTGGTCAGGGTCAGACAGGGCTAATTTAGGGTTGCACGATGAACCCACTACTTTTGACCATGGTGCTTTGCTCAGGCCTGGCTCCAGGCTGCTCCAATGACAGGAGTAGCCACATTGTCATGGCATGAGTCACACAGTGTGTGGGACCAAATTTAAACATGAGTCTGGAGTGTGAAACCAGAAGAGCGGCCTAGATCGAAGAGTCCTGAGGAGACTCTCTACACCTCCTGCCTTCTCCAGAGAAGCACCCACACCTGCCGCTGCCCCACACAGCAGTCACTGACCTACACGGCAGCTTTCTGCCTGGCCAGAAGATGGAATCCGTTCCCACACCACCAGATTTGGGCACAGCACATTTCTCTTCAGTGGCCCCAGAGTTAGGAAGGGTCCAGTGAGTTCAACAGTCCAGATGCTTCGAGTAGCAGAGCAGCCTGGAGGAAGCCTGGCTAGGAGGAAGCAGACACACTTACAGTATTTTTGTCAAAAAATGGTCTTGCATTTTGACCATGAGTTGGGAATTTGAAAACCGTAAGGGAAGTCTGAGACAATTCCTCAATCTGAACCCTGACCCTACCCAAGCAGCTAGTCAGCTTCTTTGGCAAACAGCTTTATCTGCCGGGCACTTGCAAGATGATGCATTTATACCTCATTCCTGGATGGTTTCCAGAGCATATGGCCCATTGAGCACAGAGGTCATCTGCCAAAATGAATGGGGAAGACTTGGGACAGAGCAGGAGCCCTCTCCCTTAGGGCATTTCTGGAAAATACATGGCTCCTGGTACAATCTGTTGATTCCATAATCAAACAATTTTCTGTTAAGAAGTAGAGAGGAAAGTCTTCCACGAGCCAGTGGTTTTATGGGTGTCGTGGTGTGAGTGACCCTCCGCAGCAGGGAAATTAACCAATCCTTCCTTCACTTGGGTAGGAGAATGTTGCCATGAGGCTCCTGGCAATCCAATGACCTCCCTCCATGTGAACTGCTCTGTTTACCTTACCTTTGCCTCTCTGGATCTGCACAGCCCTGTAGATCTGCAGTCATGCTCACCAGGTCTCCTCCTCTTCTTGCTAACGTAGAGACATGAGAGGGGGTGGTGAGGATTAGACGCGGGGGGACTCTCAGCTACACCAAGCCTAATTAATCTGCTGATTCCTTTCTCCTAGGATGACTGTGAAATGCTGGCCAACTTCCTAGAAAACGCTTTCCACAAGCACCGGTCTCCTCCCTTGTGAGTCAGATGCCCCGCAAAGGAGGATGGGAACTGTCCCAGGCCAGAAGGAACTGTGGGGCTCTTGATCAGACTTTCTGCTGCAGAGGTGACCTTGCCATTCGTTCCTGGCTGTCTCTCTACTGTCCATCCGGCCTGTGATTCAGAAAGACAATGGCAAGAAGAGAAAGGACCAGCAAACATGAAGCATTCGACATGTGTCGTTACCAGGAACCCACCAAGAATGTGCTCTTTGGTCCCCACTTCTGAAGGAGGCCAGGGCGAGTGGCGAGGTGGTTTTAGGAGTGGAGGATCATGCAGGAAGCTTCTGGCTGGCGGGGTTTTTGAAGATGCAAAGCTGCTGCAAGAGCCCACAATCGGTAAATTTACCTTTGGGAGCAAGAAGCACCTTCACTGTGGGCACTGGGAGCCATCATGTCTCTTCCTCAGCAGGAACTGGTCACAGCAGGGCATGAAAGAGAGGGGGAAAGTGCAAGGTTGGGAGGATCTTGAGCAGTTTCCTATCTGCCATATTCCACCCCTTTTCCAGGCCTGATTCCTGCTGCTCGGCTGGATTCCCCCAGGGCAAAGGGGCCATTGTGGTGCCTTATAATAAGACCTGGACACCCTCTGCTAGGCTGAGGAGAGGACGTTGTGTGCAGGAAACCAGAACCATCAGATGGTTCATAAAATATGGACCAACAGAAGATCCACGGGAGCCGAGCACAGCCTCTGTCATTTCAGAGTTTGTCTCTTAGCCTTCCAAAAATTCACTGTCCTCGGGAAAAGTCTTGATGTCTCTTCCTTCCCCAGTTCTCCTGTGAAATGTGGAATTTCCATCATTAGATGGGAGAATGGGGGCAAATATAGCTGCTGATTTGTCAGGTTCAGGATTGGAGTATTATGCAAATAGGAATTATTTGTGTATCAAAACCTGTACCATGCTGCTCTGCCTGCACCTCGCTGCTCTGAGTGTACTATTCACACTGTGTGTATGGGCCGTGCTGCACTGACTGTCTCATGCTATGCTGACTTTCTTACACTGTGCCTGATTCCCTGTCTAGTACCGGCCATGTACGCTTTGACACGCAGCACGGACTGTATGGTGGTGTGCTGGGTTTGCTATGCTAAGCTGCTTTGCCAAGCTGTCCTGACTGTTTAATTACGTGGGTTTTCCAAGTTGTGCTGATATTGTGCTAACTTTGTGGATACTGACATTTCAATAAATTGCTTGAAAAGAACAAACCCCATCACAAAACATGATAACCGAGTGACCCATTTGGAGTCTTTGTGGATTGTCTACTCTCCCCGTTACACAAAGGAGGGGTAAAGTAGCTTCCTCCATGTCCAAATGGCTTATTCAGAAAGTCTGGTACGCTGAAATGCGGAATGAATTAGGTGGAGAAACCTTCTCCTGATGCTTGGTTCAGAGGGGCTTCTCACTCTTTCCGCTTATGCCAAGGCAAGTCTGGGCTTGAGCCTATGGAAATGCTGAAAGCTTTCTTTGTGCAGTGCCTGTTTCATGGCCCTGATGGAGCAATTAGCTCTAGTTTGGCCCCTAGGTTTTTCCCTTGCTGAATTCTTTGTATAACCAACAAGTTACAGCTTGATTTCTCCAGAGATTGTTTCCTCCCAGTGACATTGCTGTGCTCTGCAGTGGTGTATTTTGTTAGCTAACCTCTACACAATTCCTAGAGTACATGATGCATGAGGCAAGGAGGATGTGAGGGTGAGGAATGAAGCCCCACACCCTGAAAGAGCTCCAGCTGGTCAAATAAAACAAAACACTGCCATTGGTCTGCTCAGCACCAAGGATTGTTGTGTTTTTTCCCCACAGCGTGCTCCCCAAAGAATTCACTAAAAATATCCAGTGCAAACAACCCAAAGGGTTTGTAATCAATACTGTGGGTTCTTATAAGAATCCCATGCACTGCTACACCAGCCCAGTATCCGAGTGCCTCTCGCTCTTTAAAGACAATACTACGTGATTCACCTTTGTGAGCCCGTATCTCATTCTGTAAGTGTGAAAAGGCACATGTCTAACAGGGAAAGCTTCCAACTCTGTATGGAGAATACACAAACGGAGTCCTAGTCTACTGACCGGTTAGGTCTACCAAGCTTTTGCATCTGCTGTTAGACACCAACATGCTTTCCCATTTATTTTATTTCACGCTCACGTGAACACTATACCAGGGCTCACAAGACTATAACAGGGCTCAAAAAAGAACTAGATACATTCATAGAGGGCAGTTCCATCAATGGCTATTAGCCAGGATGGGCAGGAATGGGGTCCCTAGGCTCTGTTTGCCAGAAGCTGGGAATGGGTGATGGGATGCATCACTTGATGGTTCCCTGGTCTGTTCATTCCCTCTGGAGCACCTGGCACTGGCCACTATCAGAGGACAGGATCCTGGGCTAGATGGACCTTTGCTCTGACCCATTGTGCCCATCTTTATGTTCATGCAGGAGATGCTGAGCGGCACACAGTCCCAAGTGATCCGCCATCGTCACTGTAGTTTCAGGGGGGGTGAGCAGCAACACCAGGTGCTTTATGCATCCAGGTGAGTTTCTCCATGTGGGCTGAATAAGAGGAAGGCGGGAAAACAGCTCTTGATGCCTCACAGCACAGCCCATGTGGGGAAACTGACCTGGACGCACAGAGCATCTGGAATCACCACTCACCTGCCCTCTGCCTTGAGACCCACAGGGGGCAGGCGGGGAAACAGATGAATGTTCAGGGAGGGCAACTGGCAATGCCCAGTGCTCTGCCCATCCAGGTCAGTCTCCAAGCTCAGGTAGGTGTAGTCCCTGGTGGCCGCAAACCACTGGGTGCTGATAGCCACAATGACCATGTGAACTGGGCCTGGCCCAGCATGCACATAGTTACAAGGAGCAGAGGCACCCTTACTGTGCCACTTAGAGGGGGTAGCTGGGACTGTGCACAGGTGGGGAGTAGCTCAGCACATTGATGGGTCTCGCAGGAGCAACACCCCTTTCGACACAACCCCTCCTGACACTCTCAGCTACACCCCTCCTGGCACGCAGCCCCAGCCTGTCCCCCTGCCTCCACCCAGCACCAAGCTACCTCTGCCTGCACACAGCCCTTAACTACCCCTCTCCCTGTACCCTGAGCTATCCCCTTGCCTGCAGCCAACCCCTAGCTACTCCTGCCTGCACCCTAAGCTACCCCCTTCTTGCACAGCCCCTAGCTGCCCCCTCCCTGCACCCTGAACTACCCTCCTGCCTACACAGCCCCTAGCTACTCTCTGCTTGTATCTATCATGGAGCAGGACTTCAAGGAATCAGTTCTGAAGCACTTAGAAGAAAATGAATCAGGAACAGTCAGCATGGATTCACCAAGAACAAGTCATGCCTGACTAAATTAATTGCTTTCTAGGATAACTGGCTTTGTGGATGAGGGGAAAGCAGTGGATGTGTTATTTCTTGACTTTAGCAAAGCTTTCGATATGGTCTCCCACAGTATTCTTGACAGCAAGTTAAAGAAGCATGGGTTGGATCAGGGCGTCTCCAAACTTTTTGAGACGAGGGCCATATTAGATTTTTGAAGGGGCTTTGTAGACCGCTGCAGTGGCCCCCACCGCCCTTTGCCCCTCCAGCCATGCCGCTACCGCTACTACCCCTTTGCTCCTCCAGCCATGCCGTGACCCCCACCTTTGCGCCTCCAGCTGCACCGCGGGGGCACTCAACTCTCCACACATGGGGCTGCTGGCAGCAGCAGCTTGCATGGGGAAAGGGGAGGGGAGGGGGCAGCGGCGGCTTCTCCACGTGACTGCTCAGCTGTGGCCTGGCAGGTCCGGACAAATGGATGCCACGGGCCGTAGTTTGGAGACCTCTGGGCTGTATGAATGGACTATAAAGTGGATAGAAAGCTGGCTAGATCGTCGGGCTCAATGGGTCGTGATCAATGGCTCCATGTCTAGTTGCCAGCCTGTATCAAGCGGAGTGTCCCAAGGGTTGGTCCTGGGGCCGGTTTTATTCAATATCTTTATCAGTGATCTGGACGATGGCGTGGATGGCACCCTCAGCAAGTTTTCAGGTGACGTTAAACTGGGAGGAGTGGTAGATACGCTGGAGGGTAGGGATAGGATACAGAGGGACCTAGACAAAGTAGAGGATTGGGCCAAAAAAATGTGATGCGGTTCAACAAGGACAAGTGTAGAGTCCTGCACTTAGGGCGGAAGAATCCCATGTACTGCTATGGACTAAGGACTGAATGGTTAGGCAGCAGTTCTGCAGAAAAGGACCTAGGGGTTACAGTGGATGAGAAACTGGATATGAGTTAACAGTGGGCCCTTGTTGCCAAGAAGGCTAATGGTATTTTGGGCTGTATAAATAGGGGCACTGCCAGCAGATCAAGGGATGTGATCGTTCCCCTCTATTCAACATTGGTGAGGCCTCATCTGGAGTACTGGGTCCAGTTTTGGACCCCACACTACAAGAAAGGTGGAAAAATTGGAAAGAGTCCAGCAGAGGGGAACAAAAATGATTAGGGTTCTGGAGCACATGACTTATGAGGAGAGGCTGAGAGAACTGGGATTGTTTAGTCTACAGAAGAGAAGACTGAGGGGGGATTTGATAGCTGCTTTCAACTACCTGAAAGGGGGTTCCAAAGAGGATGGATCTAGACTGTCCTCAGTGGTACCAGATGACAGAACAAGGAGTAATGGTCTCAAGTTGCAGTGGAGGAGGTTTAGATTGGATTTTAGGAAACACTTTCCCCCTAGGAGGGTGGTGAAGCACTGGAATGGGTTCCCTAGGGAGGTGGTGGAATCTCCTTCCTTAGAGGTTTTTAAGGTCAGGCTTGACAAAGTCCTGGCTGGGGTGATTTAGTTGGGGCTGGTCCTGCTTTGAGCACGGGTTGGACTAGACCCTCCTGAGGTCTCTTCCAACCCGGATACTCTCTGAGTTTAGAATCCCACAGCTCCCCCCTGAGCGCCCCCCAGCCCCACCTATCCCCCTGCCTGCGCCCTGAGCTGCCCCTCCAGCCCCCGCCCCCCGGCCCTTCTCGGCTCCCGTCCCAAGTGGGTGGAGGAGGAGCTTCTCACTCCTCCCTCGGCAGGCAATAGTGGGCGGAGCCAGAGAGCCAAGCTCCGCGTTCAGCAGCCGCGCCCCTTCGGGCAGCGAGGCAGTTCTCGCGAGAGTTTCCATCGAAATGGGGAGCTGGTCGGATCTCGCGAGAGGTCTTCTCCGCGCACGCGCTGACCTTTCGCGAGATTCCCGCCGAGGAGGAGGCGACGGGTCCCAGGCCGCCTGGACAAGATGGCGACGACGACGACCATCACCCTGGTGAGCGGCCCCTGTCTGCGCGCGGGGACGCGCGGCCCCCGGGTCCCTCAGCCGCTTCCCTGCCGGTCTCGGCCCAGCCGGGGGAGGGGGGTCCTGGGTCCCTGTGGGGCCGGGCACTGCGGCGTCGCGAGGCCTCGGGGTCCTACGGGCTCCCCCCGCGCGCGGTCTGGGGCCCTCGAGCCCCGCGGAGCCCGACTGGGGGTGGGGCGCGGCGCAGGCCCCAGGCCCGGCAGCTCCGCGTTGGTGTCTCGCCTGCCCGGCGTGACACAGTCACGCGATAAACCGGGCTCGGGAGCGACACGGGGCATCGAGACCGGCCCATGCTGCGTGCCCTTGATTCGCTTCGGCTCCCGACCCGCGCACATTTCGCGGTGAACGGACCCTTTACAAACGGGGTCGGGCTGCACTCAGGGCTCTGGGTAAACCGGGCTCGTGTAACGAGCCGGAATTCCCGAGCGGCGCCGCCGTCACAAGGCGTAGTGGTGATAGACGAAGCCGCAGTAGAGCCATGAACTGGAGCTCTAGGTAAATGTGGTGAAAACCGTGGCAGGCTTTACTCTCTGCTTGTAAAAGGCAACGAAAGGGATTCCCGGTCCTCACCGTCGTCTCATTGTGACACGGGCGTCTCTTTGCATGAGTGTATTTTGGAAACTGGTGCCAAAAGGAGGATTTGTCATTGCCCTTAGGGGATTACCTAGAGCCCTTTGTCCATCATTTTGTGACCATTCGCAGCCACCACTGGAAGTTTATCTTCAGGAGGAGGTTCCTACCAGGTTCCTTTCCACTCTTGGCCAAAAGAAGAGTTTCTGTTTGAAGACTCCGTGGTCCTTTTTTCCAGCAAATGCAGAAGATGTCAAGACTACTGCCTAGTGATATAGTAGAGAAGTGTACCAGTGTAGTCATTCCTAGAGTATATAGTAGGTCAGAGGCTCTGGATCTGTACAGTTTGGGGCTTCTGAGCTGTGGTCTGCATTGTGAAATGTCAGGAGGAACGCTGTGGAGCTTCTGCAATGTAAACATAGCAGTGAAATTGTGCTTCCTTCTTCTGGCTCAACTCCTGGAAAGAGAAAAAGAAAAACTGGGGTTGCTATTTCCTTGGGGGTTTCCCTTAATTAAACTTTTTTCCTGAATGTGTTTTCATCAGTTTTATACAGCTCCGTAAGTCTTAATTTTCTTCAAAATACATGAGATACTAGGCATCAGTACACACTCTTTTCACTAATATCGTCTTCATAGTTGTCGCATTGTCTATGTCAGTATTCCACAAAGATACCTTCCCTTACACATGGTGGCCTCTTAATTTTCTCTTTGCTATTTAATTCACTTTCTGCAGGAGTTGTGCACTGGTGTCCTGTTGAAATCAGAATAGAACATGGCAATGTGCCTGGAACATTGGGCAACATTGGAGGCATGTGTGGCCAGATGTCCCTGGCATGTTGAGTAGTAGAGAAGCAATTAATGTCTTGGTAGTTCCCAAGCAATAATAGGTTCACTCTGCTGTTCTTCTGGTTTCTGCAGGTACTGTCAAGAATCAGAGAGGTAGCCATGTTAGTCTGGATTTGCAGAAGTGACAGAGTCCTGTGGCACCTTAAAGACTAATAAAAGTATTGAAGCATAAGCTTTCGTGGGCTAATACCCACTTCGTTGAATGCATGCAGTGGAAGGATCCAGAGGCAGGTATCAGCATCCAGCAAAGTGGGTACTAGCCCATGAAAGCTTATGCCTCAGTACTTCTGATAGTGTTTAAAGTGCCACAGGACTCTTTGTCGCTTCTGCGGGTATTATGTGGGAGAAGAGACAAATGGCTTGAATGTCTTTCCTCCTGTCACCAAAAGGTGCGGCAGAGTTAGTGGCTAAGTTCTTAGTAACTCATTGTGCTATTTGCAAAGAGCCTGCTGTCTATATTAGAACACACCCCAATATAAGAGACCCAGAAGGAGAGAGGTGACCTCTTTCTTTTTCTTGAACAGAAGTCTAGATAAGAGGAATGAAAGAAGCAAAGATGGAAGTGTACTGCTTAGTTTTAGGGTGGCTGTTTTGAGCTTCTTTTTGTGAATAGTGATTGGATATTTATAATGGCATCCAAAAGAAATTCTGAAATAAAATGTTCCTTATAAAGACTTTAGAATTCTGCACTGCACTGTCACTGTGAAAGTGTATGAGCTCTTCCAACAAGACCAAAATCAAATAGAACTCTTACATATCTGCTCTTTATTTTGTGTTCTTTTCTTTGAACTGGACCATGATAGTGGGACAAGGGTGTTCTGCCCAAGTACTGGCTTAGTTTTTGGACCATTGTTGGGGAAAGACATCAAGGAATCTGATAGAATTACTCCATGGCTGTTTTGGTTGACTGAAGAACAGCTTAGGAACCATAGCAGGGCAGACCTAAATTGCCTAATTTTGAGTATGTACTAGTGGATTTGGTGCTTGATTATAATTTAGTGTTGGGATTTATTGCTGCTCTCATTCATTCCTCAGAACATTGCACTAGTACTGGTATTTAGTGTTTGTATAGTTTTTAACATCTTTAAAGGGCTGTAGGCATGTTAACAATATACATATATAGATGTTATCCTTGCATATCCTTTATGATGGCACTGTTCATGTTGTGTTTATCTAGAGTTGTTTATCTCTTCACAGAACACAGGCCTGCACAACTCGGAAAGCAGTGAGGGCCATATTACTGCAAAAATACCAGCTGCGGGCCGAAAAGCCCCGCCCTCACCCCACCCCCATCCGCTTTCTCCCACCCCAAGCGCTTGGTTTGCCCCACCCCTGCTTACCCTCTGCAGGCCACACAGTGAGCCCGAGCGGACTGCATGTGGCCCCCGGGCCGCATGTTGTGCAGGCCTGACATAACACAAGACCCAGGGGCCACTCAATGAAATTAATAGGCAGCAGGTTTAAAACACACATAAGGAAGTACAGTTGGACCCTGGAATACCGCGCCCTGTGATAGCGCGAATCCATTTATAGCGTGGGGTGCGGCTGGCTCCCAATGTCGGCGGCGGCACAACCCCCGCAATACTGCGACCCCGCGATTATTGTGATCGATTTTTTTTGGATCCCAATCGTCGCAGTATTGCGGTGTCCGACTGTACTACTTCGCACAGCGAATCTATGGAACTTATTGCCGTGAGGTGGTTTGAAGGCCAGAAATATAAGTGGGCTAAAAAAGAATTTGATAAATTAATGGTGGGTCGGTCCCTCACAGCCAAGATGGTCAGGGTCACAATGTCATGCTCTGAGTGTCCCTAAACCTTGGAATGCCAGAAGCTGGGACTGGATGATAAGAGGTAAATCACTTGGTAACTTGTCCTATTTTCACGCCTTCTGACGTATCTGGTACCAGCCAAACTCAGAAGATAGATTAGTGGGCTAGGGAGGTGGTGGAATCTCCTTCCTTAGGGGTTTTTAAGATCAGGCTTGACAAAGCCCTGGTTGGGAAGATTTAGTTGGGGTTGGTCCTGCTTTGAGCAGAGGGTTGGACTGGATGACCTCCTGAGGTCTCTTCCAACCATGATATTCTATGATTCTGTTATAAATGCTGGAGGCAAAAGGGAGTTTGGGGTGGAGACTGAAAGCTCATGAACCTCTCCACATGTAATCTTCTTGTGTGACCCCCTGAGAGGTCCAGTCCCCCAGTTTGAGAGCCCTTGCCTTATCAGTTTGTTTCTCTGCTTTTGAGCTTATCCTCTTGCCGAGTATTTCAGTGGCACTCCCATTATCTGTGCCTCTGGTCCTGTCGTGATGGTCTCTTTTCTAGCTGCTAGGTGTGCTCGCTGAGGAGGGCAATCAGAAAAAGGCATTTCAAAAATAAGCAGGAGGTTTTAAGGGGGGGATGGTAGCTTCCGGTCTCTGTGACCCTTGGGCAAAGGAGTTCACGGCTGTGATCACAGCATCACTGTTGTGCAAACTGTGGTATTGTGGGACAACTGCTGAATGACTATTAGGGTCAACAGAGGTCACAAAGTGCCTATACTGACTCAGTAGGTTGATCATGTCTCCATGCCTTGTAGGGAGATGGTCTTACTCTGTCACCATAATGAGGTGCTTATATCAGCTAGAGAAATTTGAGCATAGACATGCACAAATAAATCAATGCAAGATCATGGAATCAGAAGATTAGGGTTGGACGAGAGCTCAGGAGGTCATCTAGTCCAACCCCCTGCTCAAAGCAGGATCAAAGATGAAGTCTTTGAGTCAGAGATGAGTTGAAGAGTCAAAGATGACTTACATTGACCTAACTTTGTAGTGTAGACCAGGTCACGGGGTCTAGAATAGGCCACCCTCAAAGATTAGACTGGTGTTCAACATCACCTGGATATCTTGATATGGTGGTTACAGTTACAAAATGGAGTTCACGGTTTGATGTAGACCTAACACCAATCTGTCACACTTGTCAATACAGGGCCTGAGTGGCTGGAGTATAGATTAGAGCTGGGAAGTTGCTGGCTGCTACTAGCTGGAGTATCTGGGTCCATTCCTGCTAGTATCACTATACAGTAGACTTGTGTGAAGGGTTGTTAAGAACAGCTTTTCTACTCAATAGTGCTGGTGAAATGTAGGGAAGCAGAAGAGCTTGATTGGAATGCTAGAATTAACACCCTGACTCTCGAGGAAAAGTATATTATATTTCTAATGACCGTACCTGCTCAGAAGCTGTCTTACTTGTTACTCCAACAGCACAGTACCCCCAGCTATGAAATTCCATCTACAGTGACTATTGTCTCTGTTGGGAAGGATAGTAGCCACAATATAACATAGGTAATTTCTGCAAGACCACTGAGACAGCAGCAGGAAAAGCACTGCCGTGTGTTCACATTGTCAGCTGCAAGGGCAGTGGCATGGCCATGTTAGCTTCACATGCAAGGACACAGAGCAGTGCATTGTGATAGCTATCCCAGTGGGCAAAGGGCTGCAGCCTGCTTTGGAAAGGGTTTGCCTCTCAGTAGGAGCATTCCACAATAACAGTTTGCTTTATGTTCCGGAGCAGATAAGGATGCCCGGAGATGGAGCTTTAAAAGGGGATATCCCCATGCCTGCAGCTGAGTTCAAAACAACAAGGACAGTGGCTGCTTGACTTCAAGGGATTATGGGACGTTACCAGAGGCCAACTGCACCACGATGACACCCTAGTGCTCCAGCCTGGCCCAGAAAGCTCTATGCTTCTCCTGGAAGCAGATTACCGGGGCACTCCAGCTGCAGAGTCCAGGCACTTTAAGTGCCTTGCCAGTGTAGACACCTCGGGAGTTAGGGCTCCTGGGGCTGATTTAATGCACTTTAACTTGCGAGTGAAGACAAGGCCTAAGAGATGTGCCTGAGGAACATTTTCAGAGAAGTTATATGGCCTGTGTTTTACAGTAGGTCAGAGCAGAATGGTTCTTCTTGGCCTTGGAATCTATGAATCTATAACTGTCAGAGAGCTGTGTTGCATCAGGACCCTTCCTCTTTTTACATATATCAAGAGGCCTGACACTGACTAGTGTAGATTTTACAAAACACGTTATATGGTTCATAGAAAATTAGAAATAATTCTAACAGAGAACCATCAGCAGCAGCAACACCGCATCCGTCATAGCCTGACAGCGTCTGTCCCGCCTTGCCCACACTACTCAGTATCCTTCAGGAAATTATTCCAAGGAGAGGAAGATCCATTTCACCAAGTGAATTCAGGCAGGTTTGCAATAAGCTGCAAAAATCTCTCTCTCAGATTGTTAGTTTTTTCACTTTTCACTTACAGAAATCTCCCATTTCTATGTACAATGAAAAATACAATGAATTTAAACCTGGTAGCCTCCCACAGCACAGAATCTATATTCCCAGTTTCAGCACAGAATTTTGATCCAGATTTTAAAAGAGCCTGGAAATAGAAATGCTACACAAAAATTCTCACAAATGGAAGACATTCTTCAGTGTTCAGTACACCCATTCTTAATGGGTGTACTGAACACAAAACTTCTGTTAATTGGCTGGTTTAACTTCCGGTGCTCTACATGTGCAAGTGTAGACGTAGCCTTAGATAAACATCCAGTTTTGGTTTAAAAATTGGCTGTGAGGGAGAATCCACCATGATCCTTGGTAAATGGTTCCCGTGGTTAATTACCCTCGGTTAAAAAATTATGCCTTATTTCCAGTCTTATGCCTTATTTCCAGTGACAGAAACTGCAGCCAGGGAGTTTTTGAGAGAGAGCTATACAGGTCCTTTAAAAATGAGATGAAAACGACAGCACCTCCCACAAGGCAGTCTGTTAACTCTGTCATGGGCTGTGGTACACCAGCATGTGTTACGACAACAGGTTCCCAAGCCTTGATGCAGGAGAGGGAGTGTGACATTCCATCCTCACCTCTTCCTTCTGCTATAGCCAGTTAAAATGTGTGTAAGGGAGAGTGCTTGTTTGTTTACAGCTTCATTCTGCTTTGTTTCCCCAAGTCTTGTTTAATCTTAAAGTAAACTAGATTCTGTATTTTTCTTTTTTCTCTTGTGTGTGTTTATACTTTAGAGAAATTCCCATCCATATAGTTTTCCAACAAGTTCAAACCACCGTGAAAGGCTGACCACCTTGCAGAAACAGTGTTCATAGCAACAGGTATCCAGTTTCTATTTATTACTTTTAAAAAGACAGTTATCTACCTCCCACTCCTATTTTTGTCGTCTTTCTTCCATTTCTCTTCTCCTTTCTCAACCTTTTCCAGGTGTGTTAACTAGGCCAGATTAATAGAAATAGGAACTAGTTGCATTTCAGGAGTAATTGTTAGGTTGTCATTCTTAAACAATTGGATTATCTTATCACAGAGGACTTGGTAAGAGAGAGACTCCTTTTGTGCTCCGCCAGGAGATAGGGAAGTACTAGGCCTAGTGCACCCTCACAATCTGCAAACACTATAGTCCCATCTAATAATTATATATACACCGGACCCTTCCTATAGCCCTGGGTTCGGGATCCATGAGCAGTTCCGTGCTAACGCAGGAACTGCATGAACATGGGGGACGCGTTGCCATGGATCCCAATTTAAATATTTAAAATTGGGATCCATGGCAATGACCGTGCTGTATGTGAACCCGCGCTATAGAGATGGGGTATAGCGAGGGTCCGGTGTACTTTGTTTTCCTCTTCAGCTTCAAAACCCTTTTAAAACCATCACAAGCAAAACTGAGCGAGAGGAAATTTTTTTTAAAAGATTAATTATAATTGTGAGTTTTTAAAGACAATTTTACTAGATGCCGAAGTACAGGCGAGCCACATCTTACATGGCACGGGGATTACGTTCTGCGGTCAGCGCGTAAAACGAAAACCACATATAGTCAAAACCCATTTTTCTCGCCCTACAGATACAGTTTTTATTTATTCATTTATTTATTTATTTATTTATTTTTGCCGACCACGTAAAGCTGAAATCACACATCTGAAATGCGCGTAAGATGCGACTTGCCTGTACTACAATTCTGCAGCAAAGGAGGACTTCCTTTTAAAATGATCTGGTTAAGAGGGAAAGTGGAAGCAGCAATAAGGGAAAATATCCCCTCTAATCATAAATTGAAAAATGGATAAGTTGGTATGACTAGCAGTCATCAGTTGTAGGCAATTGATAAGAGAAACTAAAGATATAATTGAAAATCTATGGCCACTAGGCTTAAGGACAACAAGAAGGAATTTTTTAAATATAAAGGCATGTCGCGTCTTATGCGAGGAGTCCGTTCCGCGGTTTCCGCATAAAGCAGAAACCATGTATAGCCGAAACCCCATTGACTTCAATGGCGGGCAAAATCGCCTGCCCTAAAGAAAATTTCTATAATCTTTGTTTTCCCTTTCTTTCTTTTTTTTTTTTGGTCGACTGTGTAAAGCAGAAATTGCGTATGTTAAATGCGCCTAAGATGCGACATATCTGTACCCCAAACAAAAGAGATCCTAGCAATGCTGTAAGTCTACTATGAGATCGAGATAGTAAAATTGCTGTTAAAGAAATAGAAGAAGTATTCCATTGACCACATGGATTCCACTCTTGGTGTGCATGCGCCCTACGTGCATAAGATCAAATTATTTTGGTCACCAGTGTCTATTTTGGGCCTCTGCCTGGAGTGTCCTTGGAGTCCTCTTCCTCTGTCTCTCATACCTGAGGGCATAAAGAGAAGAGTGCAACTAATTTTCTCAGTTCCTTCTTAGTTCCTGTGCCAGTGAGACAAAACCCCGCAGTCTCTGCTTTCTCTGCTAATGGTACAGTTTTCCTTTGCTTTGTGTGTGTTATTTTGGTAGTGTAGTTAAGATAGTTTTTCTCCTTTTATGACCATTGGGGAAAATATATTTAGTTTTATTTATATATTTTCTTCATTAAATGATTTCAGTTAGCCTAGGACGCCCACTTCTTCCTCCCTCACAGCCATCAAGGGACCATTTGATGGACTCAGGACTTGTCAGTCATCTTTTCTTGAGACACTGAGGGTGGTCATATCCAAGCCACCAATCTTTTGGAGTCACTGGTGTGTCAAGTTAAATGGGTATCCCCAGTACCGATCTCTCCTTTACTGAAGCAGGGGCATACCCCACAGAATGACCCTTCCCTTGAAGGAGTTGTACTCCTTTTCCTCCTCTGCTGAGGAAGAAAGAGCCCTCGAGGGATAGAAGAGGAAGACCTGTGGTTCATAGAGATCCTACCTGGTTCCTCCTCATATCGGTGGTCTTACTGGATATTTTGAGATTTACAGCCATACTTCAGGAAGCCTGCTTCTTCACGTATGACCAGTGCTAGATCACCATCCACGAAGAGACTGTTATCTCTGGCAAGACAGTTGGTTACAGCTGTGGATGTGTGAGGCAGGAGGAGGAGACTGAGGAAGAACGTCAGCTGTAGAGGAAGAGCAACTGATTCCTGCTGCAGTCTCCACATTGTCCCCACATGAAGCAGTGAATCCATCCACGTGTACCTCAGTTGTTGAATTTCAAGGTATTCCAAGACCTGATGAAGAGTGTGATGGAAACTTTGGCTATATTCTTGGAAGTAGTCCAAGAAAAGCAGTACAAACTCTTGACTATTCTATATCCTTCTGTACCAGGCAGGTTCACCAGGCTTATTAATAAAAGTTTAGTGGAGCATGCAAAAAATGTGGTCCATACCTGCATCAGTCATGGTCATGTCAAAAAGAACTGATAGGATGCACCAGGTCCCTGCTAAGGGATTTGACTATTTTTATTCACATCCAGCACCATTTGCATCTTCAGCTGTTTTTCCAGTTCAGGAAAGTGATTCTGGCCTCTCTAATTCCCTATGTTAGATCTTCAGGACTGATTTCCAGTTCTTCACCTCCAAAATGCCTATTTCCATATCCCTCCTTCCAGCCCACAGGAAATACCTCAGATTCCTGATAGGAACAGCCCTCCACTGTACAGGGTCCTGCCCTTTGGTCTTTCTACAGCACCCCGGGGGATTAATCAAATGTGTGGTGGGTATAGCAGCTCCTCTAAGGAGACGCAGAATCCACATGTATCCTTACTTCAGTGACAAGGTGATCTTCCAAGAATCAGCCAAATAGGTGACTAGTTCTATTCAAGCAATTCTAAAACCCAGTTACACTTTTGGCCTTTACTACATCCCCTGCCAGTAAGTTCCACAAGTTGACTCTGCGGTGTGTGAAGAAGTACTTCCTTATGTTAGTTTTAAACCAGCTGCCTATTAATTTCATTGGGTGATCCCAGCTCATGTGTTGTGTGAAGGGGTAAATAACATTTCTTTACTCATTTTCTCCACACTATTCATGATTTTATAGACCTCTATCATATCCCCAATTAGTCATCTCTTTTCTAAGATGAAATGTCCCAGTCTTTTGAATCTCTTCTCATATGGAAGCTGTTCCATTCCCCCCAATCATTTTGTTGCCCTTCTCTGTATTTCTCCCAATTCCAGTATATCTTCGTTTGAGATGGGATGACCAGAACTGCATACAGTATTCACGGTATGGGTGTACCATGCATTTATACAGTGGCATGATGATATTTTCTCTCTTATCATGGATCCTGTTGCTAATGGTGCCTGACACCCTTCATTTTTTGATGGTCACTGCACATTTAGTGAATGTTTTCAGAGAATTATCCACAATGACTCCAAGATCTCTTGAGTGGTAACAGCTAATTTAAACCCCATCATTTTGTACGTATAGTACAGATTATCTTTTACAATGTGCATTACTTTGCATTTATCAACATTGAATGTCATCTGCCATTTTGTTGCCCAACTACCCAGCTTTGTGAGATCTTTTTGTAACTCTTTTACTCCTGAGGGAATTCTGCACCAAAAAATTAAAAATTACATGCACAATATTTTTAAAATTCTGCAAATTGTATTTGTCAGTAAATAAGTGAAACTCCAGCATGGCAGCGGGGAGCACAGGCCACTGGCTGTATTTGGGTGGGAGATCACCCTGAAGCTCCCCGGTACAGGGTCTCGGCCGTGAGACTGCAGCTGATCCTGACACAGTGCAAGGGCTGAGCCTGAACCAGAAACATCCCAGGGCCATGCCCCTCTGTCCCAGGTGTGGGTGGGAAGACTTAGCCCAGCTGGATCCATTGATTGATTGTTTGACAGGCCTCAAGCTGGAACAGTTTCTCTGATTTGTCACCTATAAAGAATTAGTAAGGTGTGGGAAACTCTCACATCCTCTGCAGTGAAGTCTGATACAGAGAATAGGGCTTCTCTGCAATCATCTTGTCTTCCTTCAGTGCTCCTTTAGCACCTGCCTAAGGGAGCAACCAAATGTGTCACCCTCTCATATTTTCCCCCCCAAACTGCTGTAGAAAAATCAAGCACTGCACAAACTATAAGTCCTATAAAAATGAGACTAACCCCAAAAGCAGAATTTTTGTCAATCCTTTTCACCCGTGTCAAAATGAAAAGTCAGTTGCTACGGTGTCACCATAATATTGCTGTGCTACATTGGGGCTACAGGTAGAATTTGTTGTGCAAAATTGGGGTCATTTGATCACTGGGTTCCCAGTATGTTGCATGCATGCCAAAGTGCTCTAATTTTGCTCTAATTTTCAAAGTGCTCTAAAATCCATGTGTTTAGCAAAATTATATTAAATATTGATATTCCACAGCAAGGGGGTGGACTTCAGGAAAGGGGAAAGCCTATGGAGATGAATGGATCTGTTCGCAGAGAGTCAGTTCATAGAGCGAAATTGGTTAGTGATAAAAATGTTCTAAATTCAGCCTACACCCATACGCCAGAGTCAGGATGGGTGGCAGCCCCTAGTCTAGGTTGAGAAGTTGTGACCATTGTTTAGTCAAATGTCTTGAAATAGTTCAGACGTTAAACCTTCTGTCACACTTCAGGGAAACTGCACCTGTATTTCCCCTCAGTGGTTCAGCAAGGGCATCCATGCTCAGACTTCAGCTCCCAGCTGTTGTCTTTTTGGGTGGAGACCTGTGTCTGTCTCCTTTTTCAGTGTGGTATTTCCAGGCTGTCCAGTTCCCTGCCTTCACTATGTTCTTCCCAGCAAAGAGTCTGCCTAAGCCGGCCTGCCCACTTTCTTTCCAGGGGCGATAACAGATGTAATTGCTACATTAATAACATACCACACAGCACTTCCTATGTGAGCCTACTCTATTCTTACAGTAAAAAAGCATTACAGAAAAAACATGTTCAAAACAATAAAGGAACCTACCTACTTGCATGGTAGTAAGTTTATCAGAGTCCACTCCACCCTAAGATGGATTCTGTCAGGAATAGTCCTTCAGATCTTCCACCCAAGTGGGGATTCCTTGTGGTTACAAGTTCATCATAGCTTCAGTTCAGAACAAGCACATAGTCTTATGGGGCCTCAATAGGCCAAGCCTTTCCAACACTTCGGTAAGGGATTGGGGCCTTCTATGTACTAAAATTAAGATGTTTGTACACCAATACGAGGAGCCTAGGTAACAAAATGATGGAACTAGAGCTACTGGTGCAGGAAGTGAAACTAGATATTATAAGGATAACAGAAACATGGTGGAATAGTAGTCATGACTGGAATACAGGTATTGAAGGGTATGTCCTGTTTAGGAAAGACACAAATAAAGGTAAAGGTGGTGGAGTAGCATTGTATATCAACGATGAGGTAGATTCTAAAGAATTAAGAAGTGATGGAATGTATAGGACAGAGTCCATCTGGGGAAAAATCACAATGGGGAAGAAAACTATTAAAGCCTCCCCTGGGATAGTGCTCGGGGTGTGCTATAGACCACCAGGATCTAATTTGGATATGGATAGAGACCTCTTTAATGTTTTTAATGAAGTAAATACTAATGGGAACTGTGTGATCGTGGGAGACTTTAATTTCCCAGATGTAGACTGGAGGATAAGTGTAGTAATAATAGGGCTCAGATTTTTCTAGATGCGATAGCTGATGGATTCCTTATCAAGTAGTTGCTGAACCAACAAGAGGGGATGCCATTTTAGATTTGGTTTTGGTGAGTAGTGAGGACCTCATAGAAGAAGTGGTTGTAGGGGACAGCCTTGGTTCGGGTGATCATGAACTAATTCAGTTCAAACTGAATGGAAGGATACACAAAAATAGATCTGTGACTAGGATTTTTGATTTCAAAAGGGCTAACTTTAAAAAAATTAAGGACATTAGTTAGGGAAGTGGATTGGACTGAAGAACTTATGGATCTAAAGGCGGAAGAGGCCTGGAATTACTTCAAGTCAAAGTTGCAGAAGTTATCGGAAGCCTGTATCCCAAGAAAGGAGAAAAAAAATCATAGGCAGGAGTTGTAGACCAAGCTGGATGAGCAAGCATCTCAGAGAGGTGATTAAGAAAAAACAGAAAGCATACAGTAAGTGGAAGATGGGAGGGATAAGCAAGGAAAGCTACCTTTTTGAGGTCAGAACATGTAGGGATAAAGTGAGACAGGCTAAAAGTCAAGTAGAGTTGGACCTTGCAAAGGGAATTAAAACCAATAGTAAAAGGTTCTATAGTCATATAAATATGAAGAAAACAAATAAAGAAGTAGGTCCACTAAAAATTGAGGATGGAGTGGAAGTTAAGGATAATCTAGGCATGGCCCAATATCTAAACAAATACTTTGCCTCAGTCTTTAGTGGGGCTAAGGATGATCTTAGCGATAATGGTAGCATGACAAACAGGAATGAGAATATGGAGGTAGATGTTACCATAGACACGGTAGAAGCCAAACTCGAACAGCTTAATCGGACTAAATCGGGAGCCCCAGATAATCTCCATTCAAGAATATTAAAGGAACTGGCACATGAAATTGCAAGCCTATTATCAAGAATTTTTAATAAATCTGTAAACTAAGGGGTTGTACCATATGATGGAGAATTGCTAACATAGTTCCTGTTTTTAAGAAAGGAAAAAAAAAAAAAATGATCCAGGTAACTATGGGCCTGTTGGTTTGACATCTGTAGTATGCAAGGTCTTGGAAAAAATGTTTTAAGGAGAAAGTAGTTAAGGACATTGAGGTCAGCGGTAAATGGGACAAAATACAACATGGTTTTACAAAAGGTAGATTATGCCAAACCAACCTGATCTCCTTCTTTGAGAAAGTAACAGATTTTTTAGACAAAGGAAATGCAGTGGATCTAATTTACCTGGATTTCAGTAAGGCATTTGAACTATTAGTTCAGTTGGAAAAGATGGGGATCAATTATGAAAATAGAAAAGTGGATAAGGAACTAGTTAAAGGGGAGACAACAGCGGGTCATACTGAAGGCGAACTGTCAGACGAGAGGGAGATTACCAGTGGAGTTCCTCAGGGATTGGTTTTGGGACCAAGTTTATTTAATCTTTATTACTCACCTTGGCACAAAAAGTGGGAATGTGCTAATAAAGTTTGCAGATGAGAGACGGCTGGGAGGTGTTGCCAATTCAGAGAAGGAATGGACTACCATTCAGGAAGATCTGGTGTAACAGAAACAGGATGAAATTTAATAGTAAGAAGTGTAAGGTCATGCATTTAGGGATTAATAACAAGAATTTTAGTTATAAGCTAGGGATGCATCAATTGAAAGTAACAGAGGAGAAGGACCTTGGAGTATTGGTTGACCACAGAATGACTATGAGCCGCCAATGTGATATGGGAGTGAAAAAAGCTAATGAGGTTTTGAGATGCATCAGGCGAGGTATTTCCAGTAGAGATAAGGAGGTTTTAGTACTGTTATACAAGGCACTGGTGAGACCACATCTGGAATCCTGTGTGCAGGTCTGGTCTCCCGTGTTTAAAAAGGATGAATTCAAACTGGAACAGGTGCAGAGCAGGGCTACTAGGATGATAGCTAGTAGGATGGGGCTGCTCCACCCCAGCTGCTTCCATTTTTGCAGCCCTCTGCTGGACTGCCTTTCCCCAGCCACAGCCCTTTGCAGGGCTGTTTTAACCCCATTTCTGCTGGAGTGGGGCAGTCACCCTACTACATACCCCTTTCTGTCCTCTGTCAGTTGGGGCATCTGTGATGGCTCTTGTTTCAGTGCATCTTTCCTGATGTGCAGATCTTTGCTGGCTGTTATGGAATGCTCTCAGTTTGCTGCAGTTAATTCAGAGGATTCTTCAAAAACGTTTATGGGAATTATCTTTTATAACCTTGGTTTCTTCTTCAACTGTGAAGGGCCAAGACACCCATTCCCCTCTGAGAAGGATTCTTAGTTGTTTAGGCAGAGTTTTCAGGAAAGATGTTGCTTTCTCTCTGAGTTTAATTAATACATCCTGCTATTTAAAAGTGACTTTTCTGGTTACAAATGATTTATGCCTTAATCTAGGAAATACTCTAGTGAAAGGTTGCTTGGGATATGTTGCTTTCTGACATACTGAACTGGTGCTGCTGGCTTATACTGGAGAGAGTTCATCTGTTTAATGCTGTCTTTGGAGAGCAGTTTTAGTCTGTGTATCTGGAACGCTTAGCAGAGTCCCTGGGTGATGGGAGAGACTCCCCAAGGGAGGTGACTCAGCTGTTTGAGAAAAAGGTTTCATGTTAGTCGGTCTGAATCCTTCAGGGGGCTTTTCTGACATGGTGATTTCTGAACCTGGATGCTCTGGACTGCTGGAGCTGAGCTGACTGTGTGTCTGTGAAAGGAAACTGGCCATTTTAACAGGGGCAGACTTCATGGTGGTTTTTCTGTTTCAGGGCACTGAGTCCATAAAGTTGGAAAATGGACAAAGCACAGCAGCTAAGCTGGGGCTTCCTCCTCTCACCCCAGAACAGCAGGAAGCTCTTCAGAAGGTGAGTGGCCCTCTGTGGCCTTTCTTTAGCTCTTCCTCATTGCTAGTGTCAGACTTACTGCCACAGCGGGGAGCGCATCAGGTGGGGAACTTGCCTGCCAAGAATACATAGGGGCTCCTGACTGTGCTGTCCCTACCCCTGAGCTCTTTGACTCATGCACAAGACATGTTGTTTCTTGGTGGGGAGTTCCTGGTAGCTGCATGGGAACATTATGGGATATATTTGTAACTTGCTGAGATCAAAGTAGATAACAGCTTGATCTTAAATGGTTGTTACGAGGTTTTTCTGATCCCGATGATGATGAGATGCTGCTGCCTCAAAGTCCCTGTCAGATACAGCCTGGACTCAACAATTAATAGATTCCAGAAATGCTCCAGCTGAATCCTCTACAGGATTCATGTTAGAACACACTACAAAATCTCTCTAACTTTCCTGTGCTCTCTGGGCATCTATTACTTGCCGCTTTGTTATAAGGGGACCTTAACTATATTGCAAAGATGATGATTTTGGAGCCAAGCTATTTTAATTGTAGAGCCAAGTCCATCCCAACTCTGATCTCTGGTTCTTGATTCTATGTATGCAGCTGGTGAGGACATTCCTGCTGACTTCTGGCTTCTGCTCCTAGTGGGAACTGGTGATGTCTCAAGTGTTGAGAGGAGAGCAGAGTTGGGAATGGAGGGGAAGGTGGGAGCTGTGGGCTAGTGTCTTTCAGGTTCTGGTGAGGCAGGTATGCCATTGTTCTCTGTAGGCTTGGTGTGAATGTTCCCATAATGCTGAAGCTGCTTGTATGTCTGTGTTTGGCTCGCAGTGTGAAACGGCCTCGTTTCCTCTGGCTGCTCCATAGCTGACAGATGTAAATCCCATTGTCCGTTTCCAGGTTTCCGAAGCACCCGCCTCAAATCCACGGTTTAGAGCCTGCCGTTCCCCGGCACCTCCCAAACACGTACAGCAATGGAAAGCAGGTGCCTTTGAGTGGGGTTGGCTGAAATGGTCTGTCCTGCCACCTGGGCATGGCACATCCATGGGTATTAGTGACCCCTTCATTAGGAGCCTCCCTCTCAGCATCATTGGATGTGCAAGGCTCAGTGTTTTCCAGAGTGGTAGAAGGCTGGGTAAAGGAAGAACAGTTCAGCCTTGTAGCCACAGGTCAGGGGATTGACAGAGGGAGCTGGAGTATATAGAAGGACCCACAGCTCCTGCTTACCAAAATAGTGTAGGCCAAGGAAGGGAAGGGATACACTCGGTGCAGAGTCTGGGCATGGGGAATAGGAGCCGTATTGCTCTTTGTAGAACCTTTTGTCCAGATGTTCTCTGAGTGGAAAGGACTTGAAGGAGGCTATCTGTCCTGCCCTCATCTCAGCAGGTAAGGTGCAGTGGTGGGAGCTGAGGGAGGAAGAGGGAAATGCTGAGTGTGTAGTGCATGATGCTTTCCTAACATTGCACCTGCTGCAGACTCTGAGTCCACCCAGTCATTGTGCTGTATTTCAGGGTGAACAACTCCGAGATGCTGACCAAGATCATAGTAAGCTGTCAGCCCGTGACTAATGTAAAGTGCCTTAATGCTTGAGGCCGGAGCACTGGAAAGCACCAGTGACAATCAGTTGTGGGGTTCTGGGGAACGTATGAAGTTAAATGTCCTTCCCTGGCCCTTGTGGAGTCCTGTGCCCTGTGATTATGGAGTCTGTATTTCCTTCCAGGCAAAGAAGTATGCGATGGAGCAGAGTATCAAGAGTGTGCTGGTGAAGCAAACCATCGCCCACCAGCAACAGCAACTCACTAACCTGCAGGTGAGAGATCCCTCTGGGCTCGTCCCCTTGCCTTTACTCTCCCCACAAGGTGGAGCCTTTTATGCACTTAGAACCAGAGCACAGCCCTGAGGTCTGCCTGGAGCCAGGTACTTTGCACTTCTGTTTCCGCAGTGAAATCGAAGTATGTTGTCTTCAGCCCTGTCAAGGAAATCCCTGTCCTGCCCTCATACATACGCTCACCCTCCCTTCCCCCAAAGAAAGCAAGAGAAGCTAATGCCTCCTCTTCTGTTGGCTGGCTACAGTTTCAGTTGCCAGAAAATCAAAACATCTGCTGTGAGTTCCACTGTCAACCTGAAGCCAAGGTGGTGTCTGGGGTTACTGGGAGCAGTATCCTTTCACCATCCTTTG
This sequence comes from Dermatemys mawii, assembly GCA_007922305.1. Lineage (NCBI taxonomy): Eukaryota > Metazoa > Chordata > Testudines > Dermatemydidae > Dermatemys > Dermatemys mawii. The sequence continues at coordinate 154,333 of ML677516.1, forward strand.
CCCCAGGAAGAGAAAGTGCCTGTGTCTCTGGCCTTGCTGGCAGTGTCACCTCTACCATAGACACTGTGGATTTTTCTCAAACTCCAGTTGGTTATTCCTGCTAATGCAGGATTGTCCATGTCCTAGGAGACACCTCTGCTGCTGTTTAAACCCCCCTTGCTTCTGAGATTCCTTATATACAGCTCACTGCCTCCTGCTTGAGGTTAAAGAGCCCAGCATAATGATTTGGAGGGTTGTGTATGTTTAAAAAATGTTGAAATGGGGATGTGCGAGCCGCATTAGGCAGCTCTGGCCTTTCAGGGCTGTGTATGTTTCTGGGCGGCTGCTCTAGATGAGGGGCTCCTTGTAATTGCTGGGGGTGAATCAATGACAGTGGTTACAGAGGTTACTATTGCCTTGAGTCCCCCCGGGGAGAAGACCCTGCTTCCTGAGGCAGTGGCAGCAGCACACCCCTATCCAGAGTTGGTGGGACTGGCATCTGCAGGGTCCCAGCGCTGGACAGTCCTTGGGACCGGGCAGTGAGGGGCAAGGAAGGAGAGGCCTCTCCCACAGGCTCCCTGTGCCGTCGCTCTCTGCTTGAGTTTTTACGAACAGCCGTAGTATGCTCAGCTCCAACAGACTGAACTCTGTCTTTACTGTCTTTCAGATGGCAGCAGTGACAATGGGCTTTGGAGATCCTCTCTCACCTTTACAATCGGTCAATAGACATATTCACTTCTTCTTGGGCACTTTGTCTTAGTCAGGGCCTAGAGTGGGGAAGTACTTAGTGGTAATACAATGCTCTTAACTAAACCCAGCACAACCCTTCCACATACCCACCTGCTATGGACAAGCACAACAAACTGAGACAAAGTGTAAACTCCCCAAAGGAAGACCTTGGGCTGGGTACAGTCTGATGTGACACTGGCGCCCTGGGCCCTGGAGTCAATTGCAAAGAGAGCTTTAGATTTCAAGCACTTCTGAACACCTGTGAAATTGTGGGAGCCACCTTTCTAGGGATGCTACAGTTCTGAGGTCCTGACCTAAAAGTAACTGCCAAGGTAACTCACAAATGGGCAATTTGTTAAGAAACCAGCACACAGAACAGAAACCTGGTAGCTATGGTGCTGGAGCACTGGGACATTACAGGGCTTTCAGAGCGTATCCTAGACCAAATGTGAGACTTCTGTTGCTATGTGCATACTTGTAGGCTAGGGGAATTTGGCACATGTTTCAAGTAAAGCAATGAAGGCTAGAGCAAAAGGAACTATGAAGTTATTCAAAGAAAAGCAGTGCAGTCCCATAGTGCTGGAAGTTTCTAATCTGTCCCCACAGAATCTTATTTACCTGGGATTATCTGTTCCCACCCCTTCTAGACACATGGGGCACTGGCATACATGGGCTATAAACCCCCTTCTCCTCGTACAAAGAGTCACTTGTAAATGTTTCCTCGTCTAGCTTTGAAATGTAATTTCTTTGGTTGGTGTAAAATGCAACCTGAAGGCCAGTGCTCCAAGGGGAAAGAAGCATTAAAACTAGACATATCTGGCTTCCCTTCTGTAATACTGCCACGGTAGGTAGCTTGTCAGCTGCGGAGCCAAAATAGCATTTCTGGTGGGAGGTAAGCTTGGAGCAGGACAGGAAGAGCCATCTCTGTCTGAAGGCAGCACGGCCAGTTTCCTGATCCATGTTGCCCAAGAACTCTCTTTATCAATTAATTTAGATAATACTTCTCTCCCATGTAACTAATTCTGCTAAACTGTATTTTGTAGCCACGTCGTGCACAGTTGGGTAACAGAGATGAAAACGTAATAATGATAGAGGATGTCTTTGTTAACAGGGCCCACAAGATTAATCATGGGTTTAGTATTGTAAATCACTTAAAAGCCTCCCTCTGCCAGGAGCTAGCACTTGTAGCTGGAGGGACAGAAAGGCTAGAAGTCAAGGCTTTGCCTTGGATCAGCCACCGTAGTGTGTTGTGAACTCAATATCATTGAGATCCCTGTTTTCCCACCAGATACTTTGTCTCAAGGCCTGTCGGGAGTGTGGAGAGCGAGTATACCTTTAGAACAGGACCAGCTCCGCTGGCAGTACCCACAGGGCTCATTTGTGAGGGAAGTGCAGCCTGAGCCTCCTGTTACAGTGTCTTATTGAGCATAGTCAAAGCTTCCTGTCCAGCAGCCCTCTACCTGCGGGAGTGTTACTGAGCAGGGTTTCAGCTTGTCACTTCACCAGGACAAGCAGTTTCTTTGCATAACTGCATCAAAAGTGCAGATGAAAACATTCGTGCTTTGCATGTTGCCTTCATCATGAAAAGGTGCATGTTAACTTGTTCTTAATAATCCTCCTCAGCTTCTAACTAACAGCACTGTCTAGACATACAGACACTGACTGCTCATCTGGAGGTGGGGGAGGAATCTTTAGCCTTTACTGTTTACAGACGGGGAAGCGGAAAGGTCAAGTACTCAACCCAGAGCTACAGCGAGGAGTCAGTGGCAGGACCAGGATTCCATGCACGTTCTTGGCATCTGGCCCTGCTCTAAGTTCTCAGGAATATGCCATCTTTTCCCTTAAGCCACTTAACTGCAGGCTCCTACTAGTACTCCACATGTGCCCGTTACCATCATAGTCCAGATCAGGGATTGGCAACCTTTGGCCCACGGCCACCAGGGAAAGCCACTGGCGGGCCAGGCTTTTTTGTTTACCTGCAGTGCAGCGTCTGCAGGTTCAACTAATCACAGTTCCCACTGGCCGCAGTTCGCCATCCCAGGCCAACGGGGACTGTGGGAAGCAGCGCGGGCTGAGAGATGTGCTGGCCGTCCTTCCTGCAGTCCCCATTGGCCTGCGATGGCAAACTGCAGCCAGTGGAAGCAGCAGTCAGCCGAACCTGCAGACGCTGCAGGTAGACAAACCGGTCCGGCCCGCCAGTGGCTTTCCCTTGCAGGCTATGTGCCAAAGGTTGCCGATTCCTGGTCCAGATCAACCCTAGCTTGGTGGCCCAGATATCTAATATAAAGGAATGTCAAAGGGTTCCTCAGAACTTCACTCTCCTGCTGTTGCTGCTGGAGTCTCCTGCTTGTGCAGAAGGTTTAGAATGTGGATTTCCCACTGTGAGGGTTGCTGCCCAATATTGGGAAAGGACTAATACCACCAGCCTTGTCTCTGTGGCAGGTATCATTGGAGGAGAAGAGAATGCCCCCTTTGGGTACACATATTTAAAGTGTGGAAAATCCCTGTGCCTGGGGCATGGGCCTCGGGCTGGCTAGAGTAGTAAGAAGAGGACTAAAGTAATAGCAAAAGGAGAAGCTAGAATGAGGGAAGATCTGAGCACTCAGCACAAATCAAGATGTTGAGAACAAAATTAACCAAGGAACCAAAGAACACGAAGAGAAGAAATTGTCTAATTGCCCATACACCAATGCTAGGAGCCTGGGTAATAAACAAGAGGAACTGGAATTGCTCATGTATGAGCATAAACTTGATCTAGTTGGTATTACTGAAACCTGGTGGGTTGGTTCACCCAACTGGAATCTTAATCAATGGGAAGGGGGAGGAGCATTCTCTGTCAAAAATGGCATTAGCTGTTTGCTAGTTGCTGATAACTCAGAAAAAGAGAGAGAAAGCCCAAGCAGGGTGTGTCTGCCACAGACCACCAGAGCCCACTGGGGAATAGGATGACTGCTTTCTTACACACCTAATTACAATATGTACGAATAAAAGCTGTGTGATCATGGGGGACTTCAGTTTGAGTGATATATGGCAGAGGTCTTGTGCTGCCAGTACAGAAACATCCTTGGGATTTCTGTGCATTCTAGATAACAATTCTCTAACTCAGAACGTATTATAGCCTACACGGGTTCCTGTACGAGACCTTGCTCTAAGAGAGAGAGGAACTGATCACAGAACTAAAAATCAATGGTAGCTTAAGTACAGGTGATCCTGACTTGATCACATTTCTAAAGTGCAAGCAGAATAAAGTCAGACCAGTCATATAGATGCTTGGTGCTTTAACAGGCCAGTTTCAGAAAGCTGAAAACAGTTACGAGCCAAATCAGTTGGGAGGAAGAATTGAATCAGAAAAGGAATAATTTAAGAACATCTTACTAGATCCCCAAAATGCCACTGTCCGAGAATCAAGGAAGAAGTCTAATTTTAGAGGGGACGTGAAGGCAGCTGTAAATATATAAAAACAGAGGTTCCCGACTGGGCCGTGACCCCATCAGCAGATGGAGTTGAGGTGATCCCTTGTGTGCAGACGATGCCCATTTGCTCAGCACAGCATGACCATGTCTTGTGTGTGCACAAAATGGCATCCTCGCATGCACCATGCGTACAAAGTCACGCCACACAGAGGATGCAGTTTTGTAGAGCACTTTGCATCCTCCATGCTGTCTGTGGTCTCCTGAAGCAGGAAATAATATGTTAAAATGGGGTTGGGGCTGCATGCGGTTTGGGAACCCCTGATGCACCCAGTGGAGGAAAGGGGAAGGTGATAGTAATGAAAGTTGGCTTCCCAAGACTGGGAGGCTGCACTAGAGAGATTTTTGCCTAACTGCTCTATGGTGTGACTGTGCCTCACATTTCACCTGGCTCACAGGGTTTTGGAGCTATCATAAAATCTAATTTCAAAGCATAAAACAGCCCCAATTGAGAGGCAAAACCAAACCTTTGTTTGATGAGTCCAGGTTCAAGTTAGTCTAATATAGCCGCAAGTGCAGTAATGTGGTATGAGAACTTGGTTCAGTGATAGCACTTCCTCTCCTGAAGTGCTAGGAATCAAGCCCCAGTGAGGCTGTATTTTCAGCTGCAAACAGTTACTTCCCTAGTCATGGTGACAGGCTCAAATGCATTTGGCATTTATCTTGTGCGGTTGCCTCATTAGACACAGTCCCTGCCCGCTCTGTCCATTACCGTGTTGCAGGAGAGATCCCGTGGCCACCTTTTTGTTACCATATGAGTTGTGGCATCCCTAGACAGGACACAGAAGAACTCCGAGCTCATTGTGCTCACCTTTATGCCAGAGCTGTCCACTGGAGTTAGGCCTTCATGCAGTGGCCTTATAACAAGGCCCTTCTTGGGAGGGGAAGGGGGTCAGTGTTCACAGAGCTCCCTACTTGGGTGTGAAGGACTGTAGAATTGGGTTGGGGAGGAAGGCACTGAGATTAGTGCTGCTTTTTCCCTCTTTGCAGGGCCATCACCACTTCGCATTTGTTCCAGCTGTTCCCTGCAGAATAAGAATGTAGCCCTGTACAAGTCTCCGGTGTGCTATAATAAATACACTGTTGCTGATTATAGGGAGCTGCCTCTGCAGGGGTTTCCGTTCTGCCTTGGTCCCAATGCATGCTGATAAGATCACAGATTTGGCCACTGTGTCCCAGCAGGCAGCACCTTCCTAGGTGAAGTTCTTAGAACTGCCCTGTGACTTGGAGGAAGCTGGTTTTAGGGATACCATCTGGGGAATGACCAGACTTTCAGACAGGTTCAGGAAAAGAGCGCAGAGCCTGTCTCTGCATGGAGACAGGCAATGCCTGAGTCTGGGGTTCTACCATTGTAGGTGCCAATGCCACTGGAAGACGCTAACTCAGAACCACAGGCTTCCCCAAGAGGAGGGGTTTGTGTAATTGCTGGATTGTGTTTGTTTTTGTTGAACCACACAGTGCAGTTGGTGCCCAGTGTCAGTTCCTTTAATGCCAGGGGAGGGAGAGGGGAGGAGGTGGAGCCCAGTGCCAAACCCCTTACTGCCTGGGGTAGGGAGGGGTGGTTACCAGGGCTAGACCCCCTGATGCCCAGGGCAGGGGAAATTGAGAGCATGTGGTGCCCAATTCTGGATCTTTTGCTGTGCCATGCAGGACAGGAGGGATTGCGGTTAGTGCCTGATGTTGGATCCCTCGCTGCCTGGAGGGGAAGCTGTTTTAGAATAAAGGTATTTCCCCCTGCTGGAGGCATTGCCAGAGATGTGATCTTGTCAGGGTGGGTTGGAGTTAGGGCTGCTGAGGTGGCAGAGCATATCAGAGACTTGACTGTGCCCCTGGGAGTGAGCCTTACTGCCCATGAACTCCCCAACAGTCCACACACCGAGCAGGAAAACTTCTTTACCACTAAGAGTGTGCCAGGCTGTGCTGCAGCCAAGGAGGAGCTGCTTGCTGTTGGGTCACAGCTCCTGGGGAGGGTGGGACGAGGAAAGAGCTGTCCTGGTATCTGTGACTACCCCCTAACCTAACCAGCCAGTTCTTCTTTCCAATACAGATGGCAGCTCAGAGGCAGCGGGCGCTGGCCATCATGTGTCGTGTGTACGTGGGCTCCATATACTATGAACTGGGAGAGGACACCATCCGCCAGGCTTTTGCCCCATTTGGACCTATCAAAAGTATTGACATGTCCTGGGACTCTGTTACAATGAAACACAAGGTTGGTTAACAGGCCCTGGGAGTGGTTTCTTTTCCTCTGAGATCACCTTGCATGCATCCAGGGAAGGAGGAGCCTGCACCCTCCTAGTCTGCAGTATAGAGCAAACTGTCTTAGGGGGTGGTTCTTCAAGTGATCCCTGAAGGGTCTGGGCATGCGCTGGAAGCCAGAGCTTTTAGGATTGAATGTAATAGCTTCCTGCGCTGCCTAGGTTAACCATAGCAGTGACCTAACAGCTGCATACGGGGCCTGGAGCTTGGGGAGTGATGAGCAGTTAGGCAGTGCATGCACACAAGGCAGGCTTTTGCCTTTGCTAAAAGGCCTATTTTATGTATAAGCAGCTCATGGAGCAAGTGGCTACAAGTCTGTTGAGGCGGTTTCATGCCTCAGCTTGTTGCTCTCTGCATTAGCATGCTATTGGGAAAGGCTCGAGGGGGGTATTCTCTGGCTGAACAGCTGGGATCTGGCACAGTGTGATACGGACAGGCTGCTCTAGTTGGCAGAGTGGGGAATGCGAGCACTAGGGGTGCACCAAGAAGAGGTTGGTACAATTTAATAGGGTTTCTCCTCTATCCTAGGGCTTTGCTTTTGTGGAATACGAGGTGCCTGAAGCTGCTCAGCTGGCCTTGGAGCAGATGAACTCAGTCATGCTGGGTGGGAGAAACATAAAGGTGAGTGACAGTAGGTTGCCTTATGTGGGAGGCGAGTCTGGTTCATGCTGCTGTTTGTGTTACAGGGATGGGGCTTCTAAGATGGTCAGAAGAGCCTAAAGAAGAAAATCTGTGTTCCTAGACCTGTTCCTCAGTGAGCCTCTTTTCAATGTGCCATCTGAGTCCACTTGCTAAGAATTGGCTGGTTCTTGGCACCTGTCTCTGACCCTCTGGGAAGAGCCCATAAAGTGTTAATATATACTAGGAGTGGGAGGGGGATTGGACTCTGTTCTGTCCCTCCCCATGCACAGAATGGGAGCCCTTTGTGGCTAGGTAAGGAGTCTTGTGGGCAGCAGCCAGGTCCTGAAGAGAGGACAAGTGAGTGACTGCTGACCCTGTTTGTGCCTGTTGGGCTCTGCAGACAGGGCTTGTTTGTATGTGTATGAGGGAAATGAGGCTCTGGGGTACCCCAAGAGCAGAGAGGGTTTTGTACAAGGGACTTAAGCTTTGCATTCCCAAGCATCCAGTAAGATTCCCTGACAGGCATGGGAGACTTTTGGGGGTGTTCTTTTTGCGGTGTCTCTGAAAACCCAGGGTCCTTGCATCTTTCACCAAAACCATTTCCTCTTAGTTCCCTTTTCAGGCAGCTCTAGTGCCTGATGGATTGTGGGTTTGGGGAACTTCAGAGAATGGTTGGAGGAATTGTGCTCTGCATTGACAGCTAGTCAGAGAGGGAAGATACAAGTCTGAAATATGCTTGCTTAGTAACAAGTGCCACACGAAACATCCTGTAACTGGGTTGTCTTGGTAACCCTGATATCCCATGGTGGCCTGCCGAGTCACTGGAGACTACAACCCAGACATCATAATTAATTGTGGCTCTGTGGTGCTAGTTGCCATGCCATGCAAAGTTTTATGTGGGGTTCAACTGCTCTCCAATAGCATTTACAGTCCTTGTGCCTTGAGTGAGTCACAGTGCTGCCTCAAAGAGGTGTTTGTGTTTGCTTTGCTCTCCACAGGTTGGTAGGCCTAGTAATATTGGACAGGCACAGCCAATCATAGACCAGCTAGCGGAGGAGGCACGGGCTTTCAACCGCATCTACGTGGCGTCTGTTCACCAAGACCTTTCCGATGACGACATTAAGAGTGTGTTTGAGGCCTTTGGGAAGATTAAGTCCTGCACGCTAGCCAGGGACCCCACAACAGGAAAGCACAAAGGCTATGGCTTCATTGGTAAGTGGGCTGCTCTGATACTTGTCATGGAGTGGGGTGGGGTGGGGTGTCATTGGATTTGGATCCATGTCTGCTCCCTGCAGTAGCAATAAGCTGCTTTCAGTTATGGGTTAGAGTGGGATTGAGAGTGGCCCATGGGCTGACATCAGAGTGCTGCGTGGCTCTCAGTTGGAAACGGGATTTTGTGCTTGATCCGCTAGCACCTCGAATGAGACGAGAACCATCTGCTTTTACACTGAATGTTTCAGAAGACCCTGGATAACCAGAGGGGTTGGATGTGTGATCTGAGAGGTGTGGGAGTGGTTGGTAGGGACACTGACGGCTGCCGCTCTAGACCAGGCCTGCACAACTCAGAAAGCAGTGAGGGCCATTTTACTGCAAAAGAAACCAACTGCAGGCCGAAAAGCCCCGCCCTCGCCCTGCCCCCATCCACTTTCCCCCACCCCACCGCTTGGCTTGCCCCACCCCTACTCACCCCCCGCGGGCTGCACTGTGAGCCCGTGCGGGCCGCATGTTGTGCAAGCCTGCTCTAGACCATGGTGTGCTTAGAAATACAAACCTAAATTGTGCAGGGAAAGGTGTCCAAATGTAGGAGTTAGGCAATGGGGTATTGTCCCTGGGAGCCTGAAAAGTCCATCTTTAAGGAGCACTCTGTGAAGGTTCCAATTGTCATTGCAGAATATGAGAAGGCACAGTCGTCCCAAGATGCTGTCTCATCTATGAACCTCTTTGACCTGGGTGGCCAGTATCTTCGAGTTGGCAAAGCTGTCACTCCCCCAATGCCTCTCCTAACGCCTGCAACACCTGGAGGATTACCCCCTGCAGCAGCTGTGGCTGCAGCAGCTGCCACAGCAAAGATAACAGCTCAGGTAAGAAACAGAGGCAGCAGGACTTGAAATGAGGTGGGTGAGTGCGTGAGCACAGGGATACAGATTCGCTCAGTGCACCGAGTCCGCCGTACTCTCAGTTGTTGCACCCTACAGAGTAGTTCTCCCAGCCTCATGTGGAGACCGGCCAAGGAGTAGCTATCTGTGCTATACCCTCCAGTTGTGGGTCTGGCGTGCCAAGGTGTGGAAAGAGGCCTGATTTACACCACAGACAGGCTTATTCGTTTTGATTTAGTGTGATTGTTCTGAAACAGTATTGCCTTGTTAGGGCCACCTTAGAAGAGCAAGAGGTGGTTAGGAAGTGGTGAAGCTTTTTGCTGTGGAATTGACTCCATCCTGCTAAAACCCTCATGGAGATTTTGGGTTGGGAATCCCTGCCCATGAGCTGACTGGTGTTGAGTGATAACTGTGAAGTGTGGGGAAAGTGCCTGTTCTTCTAGGGTGTGCTATGTGGCAGAGTTCACAGGAAAGGCCAGTTCAAGGCAGTCCTTGGCATGTGTCTGTGAGTTGCATACATTTCTCTGCTCTGTCCAGTGGCTGAGTGGGGCCTAGTAGTTTTACAGTTCATTTGGCTCCATGCCCCGGCTATTAGGTAAGTCTCTCCAAAGGTAAAAAGAGAGAACCTGAGCAGAGCACAACCTGAGCATGACTCTGAAGCAGAATTAACGCCCTCTGGCTTTTCTCTTGTAGGAAGCAGTGGCAGGAGCCGCAGTCCTTGGCACTTTAGCAACACCTGGGCTGGTGTCACCAGCGCTAACACTGGCTCAGCCTTTGGGGGCATTGCCGCAGGCCGTAATGGCAGCACAGGCACCAGGAGTCATTACAGGTGCGTCTGCTCTTCATTCTGTCATTTCACAACAATTCCGAGAGAGCCCCAGTCCCACAGCTGGGGTCACTTCTTGGGAAGTGTAGCCAGGGAACCTGGGGCCACCTACTCCTCTTTGGTTATCAGACCCATGGGATTCCTGTAAAGAGCTGAGAGAACTCCATTGAAGAGAAGGGCTGCGGGAAGCAGGTGGGTTCCATGGCTGCCGCTGCAGCAATGGGGAGAGATACAAGGGAAAAGGTTTCAGGTTCCTTGCAGCTGCTTTGATCAAGGGAATAACTTTGTTACTTGGCAAGTTTTGTACATGGAAAAATGAAACCGTCCCTTAGGAGGAGCATGAGCAGACTTTTAGATGTGGCCTCAGTCCTTCCTATGCCACCAGCCCCACTAAAGGGTTTAAAACTGAATCGTATTGGAACTGAATTGTTTGCAGAGAATTCTGATTTCTCCTTGCATTGCCTCACAGTCTCTCCGTGAGTGCGGGAAGGGCACTCAGACTCCCAGGGCTGGCAGGGATGCACAGGGCCTGAGCAAAAACACCACGATGGTCACTTACCACACGTACCTAGTGGTAGAGCCTGCCCTCTCTTGTACAGAGTCTCTGTTTGCCCTGGTTGTCAGGCTCTCTCTGTGGTTCATGTGGCAGTTACTAAAATCGTTCTCCTAATTCCAAGAGACTGGGTGTCCCTGGCTGGCTTTCTTCCGGATGTGGCAGAGTGCCAGTCTTAGAGGTAGGCTCCTTTTCCTTCAGTCTGTGTATTCACCTGTAGGTGTGACCCCCGCTCGACCTCCCATTCCAGTCACTATTCCCCAGGTGGGAGTAGTGAATCCTATCCTAGCAAGTCCCCCAACATTGGCTCTGTTGGAGGTGAAGAAGGAGAAGGAGGAGGAGGAGATCTTCCAGGAGTCGGAGAGGCCTGAAATGCTGAGTGAACAGGAGCACATGAGCATATCAGGCAGCAGTGCCCGTCACATGGTGATGCAGAAACTGCTTCGCAAACAAGAGGTGAGCATGACCCTGAGTTAATTCTGGATTCCCAGAGATACAGGGTAGCCTACAGGCCCTCCCAATACTGGCTTGGGTCTGTCTTTAGTTCTGTGCATCTCAGTAGTACAATGTATGGTACAAGTTCACAATAGGTGTGTCCCTAGATGTCTTACTGAGTTAATGCTGGAATACAAATGCCTGTATCATAACCAGTCATCACAGGCTACAGTCACGGCTTTTCCCTCTCTGCCTTGAAGAAGAGGAACTCTGTAGTGAGGTGCCTCGCTTAGAGGGACCTCACTCTTTGCTGTGCTGTGTTGTCTAGCCATTAGACCAAAGACGTTGATGGTCTATTAGGACATTATAGTCACTGATGTCCTGGCCCCCGGATTTCTCCTTGCTCTCCATCATTCACATGTCACCATAGTTTGTCATTGGCTGCGACTGATGAAGTGGGAGGAAATAAAACTGGATCTGTGGTGTTAAGGAATCTCTGATTTGATGATCATGTGTATTATTGCTATTGCTGGCTGTTTTACTGCAGCCAGAAGCATGCTGGGTATCTGTGTCGATACAGAGAGGGCTCCCAATTCCATGTCCGTGGGTGTGAACCATAGCTGTCTCCTCGCAAAATACAGATGTGATCCTTGTCCGATCCTTCCGAGTCCCCCTCCTTTGCACCAGTGAATGCAGTACTAAGCACTAAGGAACTTAAGCTAATTTCAGACATGCTGCAAGGGTGAGGATGGCAAGACAGGGCTGATTCCTGCAGAAAGCACGGGTGATATCATGAGATGATACAGCTGTTCAGTAGAGTCACAAGGGGCCATTGTGACCACTGACCTCCTGCAGGACACAAGCCAGAGACTCCCCCCAGTGATTCTCAGATACCTTAGTGACGGCACAGAACTCTGGAGTTCTGATCTCAGCTTGGACACTGACTCCCTCTGGGGCCAGATAAGACCCTTCCCCTCTTTTTTCTGACCTGCACCTTTTGAGGGGCTGTGAGAATTAGCTCTGTGTCCTGTACTTTGAAAATTTAAAGGCCCAACAGTGGTTTTGTTGAGACACTGTCTGTCCCCTAGTTAAGGTTGAAGCCCCCTATCCATAAAAACCCGATCCACACGACCCACACCTTAATTTCCCCAAAAACTGTTACATCACATCTCAAGGGAGAAGTTTAGATAAATCAGAAAATGCATTTTAAAGCTACACCAAAAGTTTCCTTAACTCCTTTTCCCAAAATGACTTGACCTGCAAATTCTGAGTTTCTTGTGTTGGCCAGAGTGGGGAGAGACTATGAAAAGGTGTGAATTACAAAGAGATAAGAGCTGGTTTCACATGCATAGAGAGCAATTTTCAAAATGATTTAATCTTACCTGCTGCTGACTGTGGGCTGTGCTGAGCCAGAGATGTGCGGGGATGGGGAGAGGAAGGGGCAGCACAGGCAACGATAGTATGGTGATGGGCTTTCTGTTGCAGAGGGTGTGGAAGGGCAGAAGGATGGAATGGGGTAAAGCCTTGGGAGAATTCTAGAGTGTGAGCCACACTGATGGGTTGGGATGTGGGTATTCCCTGTAATGTACTTGTTCTGGGAATGATGAGAAGTCTTCAGTCTCTAGGCCTGTGAGCCATCTACTTACCCCAGCCACTAAGTTCCAAGATAAAACTAACATGAAGAATAATTGCCACCAAAATGTGTCATGCTGTTGAAGGTAAGCAGAGGGAAATCAGTTTGATAAATCCATCTCTGTAAGGTTTAAACACAGTCTGAAATAGCACCTCTCCAGGGCACAAAACAAGTGGCAAATCCCTGGTACGCTGCTGGCCTAAGCGGTTGAGGTGGAGATGCCTGTGGAACAGCCACAATTTCTGGGCTGTACTGAACATGAGTTGAGTGTGCTTCTGCCGCCCTGGGTGGTGCCATTACAGATTGGTTCCAGAAAGCTCAAGGATGTTAATTTTTGCTGCTCAGGCATGTCACTGCAATGGCTGCTGTGACATGCAGGTGCCATGGCTTTGCAGGGTTAACCCCAGCAGTCCCATGAACCGGCTCAGTCACTTCTCTCTCTCCTTCCTCTTCCTGCAGTCAACTGTGATGGTGCTGCGCAACATGGTGGATCCAAAGGACATTGATGATGATCTGGAGGGAGAAGTGACAGAAGAGTGCGGAAAGTTTGGGGCAGTGAACCGGGTCATCATCTACCAAGAGAAGCAGGGCGAAGAGGAGGACGCTGAGATCATTGTCAAGATCTTTGTAGAGTTCTCTATGGCCTCGGAGACTCACAAAGCCATTCAGGCCCTGAACGGGCGCTGGTTTGCTGGCAGGAAGGTGGTGGCAGAGGTGTACGACCAGGAGAGATTTGATAACAGTGACCTATCAGCATGAACTCTGCCCGAGAGAGACTTCTCCCCTGCCCGCTGGGTCCCATCTGTTTTTCTAGCCATGTGTGAGGAACGCTCCTGGGTGGGCGCAGCTCTCTACTGTGATGTACATGTAGTTTGGATAAAAGTGCGAAGAAAAATTAGCATGCGTGAGTGTGTGTTAAAAGGGCCTGCACAAGAACAGGCCTAGTCTCCTCAGTCAACAGCTTATCAGGCCTTAGAGAGTAAGGACCAGAGGTCAGAAATCCCATTCCACACTCTGGGGCCAGGTGCTGCAGAATAAGGGTGTACACAGTACGATGATCCCTCGTTGGAGACCTCAGGCACTGTTACAACGCTGCCAGGAATGGGTAGTGTCATGGGTAATGCTAGGAGCTCCTTCCAAAGCAGGCTGAGCAGCTGCAGGCTGAGCTCAGGCTCCAAGCTCTTGATGTGGGTAAGTGCCACCACATCAACTGCTTGTAGTCTGTAGAGGCTCAGGTCTCTCCTCCACTCCGTGAGTAGATCCATTCCAGAGCGCGTGCTCAGGTACAGTCCCTGACTGCAGCTCTCCATGTGAACAATGGCGTGGGGGACTGTCCCACCTGGGAACTTGCATTTTATGCAGGCTTTGTGAGTTCAGGTTAATGGAAATACCGAGCTTGTGAAGCCAGGCCAGAGCCCAGAAACAAGTCAGTTGGGATTTGAATGTACAATCCTGTTGTTTGTGATCCGGTGTGGTTCAGGGCAGGCTGATCTGTAGGCTGCTCTAATACTATGGCGATGGAGATCATACAGCTGCACCATGACAAAGGCTCCGTACTCCTGCTGTTCCCAAAGGTAAGAGGGGTATGAGAAGCAGTACATGTGGGAAGCTTCACAGCTGGCTTGAGGGGAGTGACTATGGGCCTCGGTTCTCACAGGTGCATGTTGGTACAACTGCCTTGTGCATGCAGCCTCCAGTGTACAGGTGGTAAATTGGACCATAGAAATCTGTTCCTGTGGTGCTCGCTTTTTCAGTTTCTTTCTGCCATAGACACTGTATTGAGGCCCCCATTCTGTAAGTGAAAGGACAGCTACTGAGCGTGTCCTGTTCAGGAGGCAGAATTTGAAAGCCAGTGCATGTATGTCCTCTCGAGTTGGCCTCTGTCTGTCTAGTGCAGGGGTTGGCAACCTTTCAGAAGCGGTGTGCCAAGTCTTCAGTTATTCACTCTAATTTAAGGTTCCACGTGCCAGAAACACATTTTAACATTTTTAGAAGGTCTCTTTTTATAAGTCTATGATATAGAATTAAACTATTGTTGTATGTAACATAAATAAGGTTTTTAAAATGTTTAAGATGCTTCATTTAAATTAAAATGCAGAGCCCCCCAGACTGGTGGCCAGGACCTGGGCAGTGTGAGTGCCACTGAAAATTAGCTTGCGTGCCGCCTTCGGCATTTGTGCCATAGGTTGCCTACCCTTGGTCTAGTGCATGAGGCAGGGAGTTCATTGCACTCTCTCTGATGATTTAAGGTTCATAGGTTCTAAGGTCAGATGGTAATATAATCTGGCTGACCTGCATATAACGCAGACCATAGTTCCTGAGGTAAGCTAGCAAGATATTTGAGGAAGAGCCTGATATTCACATCCTGTAAGTGAGTTCCAGTGCTTAATTACCCTGACGTTTAAAAACTGCCATCTTATTTCTCTTTGAATTTGTTTAGCTTCTGAATCTAACCATTAGACTTGTTCTTCTTCCATCTGCTGGATTCAGGAACCCAAAAGAGTATTTCAGAGGGCGCTCATATTGTCTCTTGGAACTTTTGGGAAATGCAGGAGTAAAGCAGGTATGAATTAGGAATGGCTGCCTAATTAATACCAATCAATATGATTTATGGAAAACAGGTCTTGTCAGATCAACTAGATAATGTTTTTTATAAGATTACAAGTTTGACTCACATAATAGACATCTGTATGGTATTTCACTAAATCTGTGCTGCACATGATGAATAGTAACATATTAAATAGATCAAAAAGTTGCTACCTGGATTTCAAAAAGTAATTGTAAATGAGGGTGTTTCTAGTGACGTCCTTGAGGGATCTGTCTGGCCCAGTGCTGTTTAATATGTCTGTCAGTGATCTCCAAGAAAACATAGAAATCGTTGCTGGTAATGTTTGCAAATGGCACAGAAATTAGAGTGGTAAATCAGCAGGTCTAAGAGTCTTGAAAGAGTTGGCTTAGGAAATCTCTGACCTGCTAAAGTTAATTTTAAATAAATCTTGGAACACTGGAGAAATGCCCAAAGACCAGAAGAATGCTAATGTTGTGGTGTTTGTGGTGTGAGAGGATCATTTTTAAAAAATCCTGTCCCACTCACATTGTTTCTTGAATTTTTATCCCGCTCCGGCTGTTCTGGCAGCAGGTCCTCTGGGACCCACAGGATCCCTGTCCCGCTGCAGGCCTCTACTCTGAAGGCACCACCACCGCCACCAGCAGCAGCACAGAAGTAAGGGTGGCAATGAGGGTTCTCCCCGCTTGTGTCTGGGATGGTGGGGCTTCCCATCCCCTTTGCATGACGATGCAGGGGCTCTCCGGCCATTTGCGTGGAGGATTAAAGGTGGGGAAGAGGAGACGCAGGGGCAGCTCATCACCTTGTAAGGGTGCATGAGGACTCTGACTTCTCTGCATGGGTGAGTTGGGAGGGTTGGGGGATTCGCATCCCATGGCACAGGGGTGCGGAGAGTGGGAAGACATGCTGAGAACATCACATCCAGTCATCGCTGGGACATTTTAGAGCCCTTCAGCGGGACCGGGATCCCGCAGGACCTGCTGCCATAACAGCAGGAGCAGGATAAAAATTCAAGAAACACTGGGGGAGCGGCTGGAAGTGGCACTGTGGGTCAGGAGCGGCATTGAAAAATCGTCCTCCCATGCCCCAGACATGAGTGTGCCCTAGCTAGCAGCCGCTGCTCTCCAGCCACCCGGCTCCGACGTTCTGCACTGCTGCTGGTGGCGGCGCTGCTTTCAGAGTTGGGCAGCCAGAGAGTGGCAACTGCTGGCCAAGGGCCCTGCTTCTCCTTAAACAGAAGTCAAACTACGCCTATGGAAAACTTCTCTACCATTACAGGAGTTTTACTGACTATCCCCAGTGTGAGTTCCTGTGCCCCTAGGGGAACACAAAACCAGCTTGAAAACCACTGCATTAAATGGATTAAAAACTGGCTGATGGATCTCTCAAAGTAGTTGTCAGTGGGGAATCATGGAACAGATGTGTTCTTAGTGATTGGTTCTAGCCCAATGCTATTAAAATTTTTACTGATCCAGAAGTAAATACTCACAGATGACATAAAGCTTGGAGGAGTGGTAAATAAGGAAGAGGACAGGTCACTGATACAGAGTGATCTGGATTCCTTGGTAAACCAGTGCAAGCAAACCAATATGCATTTTAATATGGGCAACTAAATGTCTACATCTAGGAACAAAGAATGTCAGCCATAATTACAGGCTGGGGGACTCTAACCTGGGAAGCAGGGACTCTGAAAAGGATTTGGCGGTGATGGTGGCTCAGTTGAACATGAGCTCCCAGTGTGATGCTGTGGCCAAAAGGGCTAATATGATCCTTGACTCCATAAAGGGAGTCAGAGTGGGACAAGGTGGATGATTAGATGGGAGTGAGTAGATTACTAATAGTTGTAATGAGCCATAAAACCAGTGTCTGACCCATGATTTTTAGTGTCTAGGAGAGTATGAATTTTAAGTTCCCAGGTTCGTCTTTTGAAAGTGTTGTGCAGGTTTCCTTTGAGGATGGGGACTGATTGGTCAGATCTTGCATTGTCACTGGATGAAGTACATGACATGTTGTGAGAGGCTGTATAGGACCTGTGGATTATGAGAGGGGTGTTGTGGGGAGTATAGATCATAGCAGAGGAGGTATATCTCCAGATTTTGCATCTGTTCTGGCAGGATCTGGTGCCACTTTGAATTGATGTGTTCTGGCCTGTGAGGAGCTTGCTTCTGACGGTGAGCTTGGCCAGGTTGCGGACACATTTCCACTGCCACAGTGATCAAAAAACCCAATGCACTGTTCAAGATCCATGGATCCTACACATTCTTACTGCAATGTGGTGTACCTCATCTAGTGCATCAGATGCCCCCAAAACAACTAGGGTGGCTAAAACCAGATAATTATTACAGTCTCTCATGAACTCACACAGAAAAATAAGACACACACAGCCCATCCCCCAGGGGTGAACACCTTTCACAAAGGGGTCACTCCATATCCTTACCGGTCCTCATCCTGAAAGGTAACCCACGCTACATCTTCAAAAGATGAGCCTGGGAACTTAAATTCATAACTCTGCTAAACAGTAAAATCATGTGCTCAACAGAGACACTGGTTTTATGGCTCATTACAACAATCTGTAATCTAACAACCCTCCTTTGTCCAGTGACTTCAGAGCTGTTGATTGCCCACTTCATTTGAAGTGGTTTCTTGCAGTATGTGGTTATGCTTAACAGTCTGTAGCTGTGAGACACTGGTAACTTGTTCCAGATCTGAAGAGGAGCTCTGGGTAGCTCGAAAGCTTGTCACTTCAACCAAATGAAGTTGGTCTATGTGTCTCATATCCTGAGACCATATCCAACAACACTGCAGTAAACAGGGGAAGCAGATTGGTTATTTAACCTTTGTACTTGGCACTGGGGCGACTGCTGTCCAGTTCTGGTGTCCACTGTTCAAGAAAGATGTTGATAAATTAGAGAGGGTTCATAGAAGAGCCAAAAGAATTATTAAAGGGTTAGTAAAAAAACAAACATGCCTTGTAGTGGTAGGCTCCAGCAGCTCAGTCTATCTTGCTTAACAAGGAAACAGTTAAGAATTGACAGTTAAGGATTGAGTTGAATACAATCTATAAGTACCTACACGAAGAACAAATATTTGATAATTGACTCTTCTGTCTAGCAGGCAAAGCTATAATGCGATCCAATGGCTGGAGCCAAAGCTAAACAAATTCAGATTACAAATAAGGTCTAACACTAAGTGTAATTAACCACTGGAACAGCTCACCAAGTATTGTAGTGGATTCTCCATCACAAATGATTTTTAAATCAAGTTTGGATGTTTTCCCAGGAGCAATGTTTGGCATTATTTCAGGGAAGTCCTGTGTTATACAGCAGGTGAGACAATCACAGGGATCCCTTCTGACTTGTCATCTGTGACAGAGATTTGTGGAGTGAGAAATAATGATGCAGACAGAGCAGTCATACAGAACAATCTCAATCGGGTAATCTGAGCCCGTTCAAACAAAATGTGGTTTAATGCAACCAAATGCAAAGTTACACATCTAGGAATAAAGAATGTAGGCTATACCTTCGGAGTGGGGACTAGATCATGAAAGGCAACAGCTGAAAAGCATTATGGGTTCGTAGTGGACAAGCAACTGAACCTGAACTCCCAGTGCGATGCTGTGGCTGAAAGGTCTAATGCGATCTTTGGATGTATACGCCAAGTAGGCAGTAGAGTGTAGGAAGTAAGAAAGAGTCCCAAAAATAATTTGAGGACTGAAGAAAATGCTGTGCAGTGAGAGGCTTAAAGAGGTCAACCCATTTAACTTCTCACAAAGAAGATTGAGAGGTTGCTTGACAATAGTGAGTATTAAAGGGCTTTTTTACCTAGCGGAGACAGGCATAACAAGAACCAGTGGTTGGAAGGTAGAGCTGGACAATTTCCAATTAAAACAAGGCACACATTTTTAACAATGAGTGATTGTTCCTATGGTTAAAGTGCCAGCAGAAATGATGGATTCTCCACAGCTTGTCTTCAGATCAAGACCACATTCTTTTCCGGAAGAGACACTTACTCAGAAGTTATTGGGCTCAACAGAGGGGTAATTATATGAAATTCTCTGGCCTGTATTATACAGGATGGCAGACTAGATCTAATGATCCCCTCTGGCCTTCAAAATCCATGAATAGTTATGAATCTATAAAGAGTGAGGACAGATTTGACTAAGTGATCTGGATCATAGAGCAAGCTGGGCTCACTTGAACATCATTTGCTTTAATACAGCTAAATGGAAGATCATACATCTAGTAACTGAGAATGTATGTCATGCCTATAAGATGGGGGACTGGAAAGTAGAGACTGTTCTAGAGTTGGGATTCGTGGTAGAAACTGAATGTGTACTTGGTTGAGTGCTTTGGCTAAGAGGGCCGATGCAATTCTTGGAAAGTGGTATTACCTCTGTATCCGTTATTTGTGAGATCGTTACTGGAATACTGGGTCTCCACACTTCAAAAAGGATATTGAAAAATTGGAAAGGATTCAGGAAAGAGCCACATGCATGCTTTGAGGTCTTGAAAACCTGCCTTTATAGTGAGAGAGTAAAGAAGCTCTGTCTGTTAGTTTATTACCTTTATATTCTGTATTTTTGTCAGTCTAAAAGTACCTACAAAGCATTAGATTTCTCATAGTGGCATGGCTCTGATCTAGCAAGGGCAGAATGAGATGCAGTGGCTGGAAGTTGAAGCTAAATAAATTCAGACTGGAAATAAGGCACAGGTTTTTAACAGTGAAGGTAATTAACCACTGGAACAATTTGCCTAGGGACATGGTGGATTTTCCACTGAAGTCTTTAAATCAAGACTGGATCTTTTAAAAAGATCAATCACTAGTTACAGGTATGATGTAGAAACCACTTGATGAAATTCTCTGGAGTTCACTGGACTCTGACATATGATCATAGAAATATAGGGCTGAAAAGGAGCTTGAGAGGTCATCAAGTCCAGCTGCTTGTGCTGAGGCAGGATCTACTAAACCTAGATCATCCCTGACTGGTGTTTATCCAGCCTGTTCTTAAAGCTCTGGTGATGGGGTTTGCACAACCGCCTTTGGAAGTCTATTCCAGATATTCACCACCCTGAGAAAGTTTCTTCCTATTATCTAACCTAAATCTCTCTCGCTGCAAATTAAGCCCATTACTTCTTGCCCTGCCTTCAGTGGACAAGGAGTACAATCCTGTTTGTAACAGCCTTGAACACAGTTGGAGACTGTTTTCAAGCCCCCACAACTACCCTGTCTTTACTCAAGCCCAGTTTTTTTTTAACCTTATAGGTAATGTTTTCTAAATATTTTATCATTTTTGTGGCTCTCCTTGGGGGTCTCTGCAGTTTATTCACATCGTTCTTAAAGTGCGGCGTTCAGAACTGAACACAGTCCTCCAGCTGAGGCCTCACCAGGGCCGAGTAGAGCTGGACAATTGCCTCCCATGTCTTCCATACAACACTCCTGTCAATACACCCCAGAATAGTAGCCTTTTTTGCAACTGCATCACTTTGTTGACTCAGATTAAATTTCTGATCCACTATAACCCCCAGATCCTTTTCAGCAGTACTATCATTTAACCAATTCCTCCCCATTTGTAGTCATGTATTTGGGTTTTCCTTCCTAAGTGTGGTACTTTACACTTGTCTCTTTTGAATGTCAACTTGTTGATTTCAGGCCAGTTCTCTAATTTTTCAAGGTGGTTTTGAATTTTAATCCTGTCCTGCTTGCAATACCTCCCACCTCGGTATCATCCACAGATTTTGTAAGTGTGCTCTCCATGTCATTAATGAAAATTTTAATAACACTGGACCCAGGACTGACAACTGCAGGATCCCACTTAGATACGTCCTCTCACTTTGACAGGGAACCATTGGTAACTGCTCTTGGACTCGCCTCTCTCTCCAATTCAAGCTTTATGAATTGTGGTGGTGTTCCTGTGATTTTCTAGGAGCCTAAACGTTACGCACTGTGATGCACAGTGTTGCAACGCCTAAGTGCCTTTCTGGATTTGGGCATTATTTCTCAAGCACCTCAATCTGGTACAGTTCCTCGGATTTTTCCCTTACAAAGAATGGCTTAGGGGTGGGAATCTCTCTCACATCCTCTGCCATGAAGACCAATGCAAAAAATGGAGTTATTTTCTCCCCAGTGGCCTTGTCTTCCTGGAGTGCTCCTTTAGCACCTCGATTGTCCTGTGGCCCCACTGACTGTTTGGCAAGCTTCCTGCTTCTGATAGACCAAAAAAAAACAACCTAAGAGCAATTTTTTTTTTAGTACTTCTGCTAGTTGCTCTTCAAATTCCTTTTTGACCTGCCAAAGTATATTTTTACACTTGGCTTGCCAGAATTTGTTCCTTTCTATCTTCCGCGGTAGGATTTGACTTCCATTTTTTTTTAAAAGCTGCCTTTTTACTTCTAACCGCCTATTTTTATTCTGTTGTTTAGCCATGGTGACATTTTTTGCTCTTACTGATTTTTTTCATTTGGGGTCTACATAGTATTTGAGCCTCTCTTCTGGTCTTTTTAAAAAGTTTCCATGCAGCTTGCAGCCATTTTACCTCAGAACTGATGGTGCTCCGTGCTTTGGGGACCTCCATAACCCTTCTTTGACCCATCCTATTGGGAACATGAGCCCCATACACCAGGTGTACAGAGTCTACACACTCCACTCGATTCACGGATGCACAGGGTCTGATTTATGCCCAGCCTGTATCCAGTCTCTTGGGAGGACCCACGCTGTCCCACTGAGGCAGGCTCCCAGGCTCTGAGATTGCACCAGCAGTCTGTCTTTCTCTGGCTCCTTGCAGCAAAACCAGACAAGCCAGGCTCCTGTGGAAGATTTGTAAATTACCTGTGCCCCTTCAGGATGCAATGCTCTCAGTGAGTATTTGCAGTGACACCCTTTTCAGACCAGGTGAAAATGTGTTCGTCATCTGGCTACAGAATCTGAATATCTTTGGGTTAGCACAGAGAAGCAAAGGTTACACCATAATCCATCCTGGCCAAGCCAGTGCCATCAGCCAGCCAAGCTGTGGTGGATTCCATTTCTGGTTTTCTCTCTTTCCTTAGCTTCAGGTGAGAGCTTTTGTGTGCTCCAAAGGGTAGCCCTTGTCCCAGCCACCTGATCTATTCTCTCACCTTTGTTCTCCAGTTCAGTTCACACCTGCTGGGTTTCCTGCTGTTGATTGTTCAGTCCTTGGAGAGTGTCTTTGTCTTGCTGGATCCCCTGTTGATTTGGGTTGGTTTCAGCCATTTCTTTTATGACCCAGCCATTGCACCCAGACAGCGAGGTGGCAGCCACACATCGTGTCTCCTGTGCTGTTCCAGGTGCAAAGCTCTGTAGTGCCCTTTGGTGCTGGCTCCCTTGACTCTGGTGGGGTTGTGAACACGGGCTCCGGTGCTGATTGCTCCACAAGTTCCAATTCTTGGGCTGGTTCTGGCTGGGTTCTGGGAACTGGATTTACAACTGCTGCCCTAGACTCTGGTCTGGGGTCTGGTTTCACTACCTCCGGCTGGGTCCCTGGGCCTGTGGTATCAGGGGACGTAGACTGGGCCCTTGTGGGAGGCTCACAAATGGAGTTAGGTGTGAAGATCTGTTTAGCCTGGTTGCGGGTGACCATCCCCACCCTTTTTGTTAGGCTCAGGTGGTTGGCTAAGTCTTCTCCCAGCAGCATGGGAATGGGATAATCATCATAGAGTGCCAAAGTCCCCATTCTTGATCAGCCCTTGTACTGGACAGGCAACTTGGCTGTAAGAAAGTTAAGAGTTGGGCTTAAAGGGTTGCACTGTCACTTGGGCCTCTGGGTTGATAAATTTGGGGTCCACCAGGGATTGGTGGATAGCTGACACCGGTGCTCCAGTGTGTTTCTATGCAGTAATCGTCCTTCCGCCCACACTCGAG
>ML677516.1:182371-214550 GCA_007922305.1 Dermatemys mawii
TGGAGGCGCTGGACCGGCGGCACTGCTCGCTGCAGGCTGTGCCCGAGGAGATCTACCGCTACAGCCGCTCCCTGGAGGAGCTGCTGCTGGACGCCAACCAGCTGCGGGAGCTGCCCAAGGTCAGCGCCGGGGGCCGGCCCCGCTGCTCCGAGCCCGGCCCGCAGGGAGCCGAGGATCTCGGGCAGTCGTGCCAAGTTCTGTCAGCCCAGCTGCTAGGATGTGGAGATGGTGGGGCACGTATCAGAGGAGAGGATCATGGGTGATGGGGGGGTGCTCGGGAAGAGGCCACTGGAGCAGCCCTTGAGTGGGGTATGGTCCTGGGGGAAGACCTCGGAAGCTCTTGGGGCTGGGGGAGGGACGCAGGTGATGGGGAGCAGTAAGGATAAGTGGGGGTGGTGCACTAGTAGGAGTGAAGTGTGTGTGTGCAGTTGTGGGGATGGGTATCAGAAGAGTGCTTTGCTAGTGAGCAGAGCAGGTGCTAGGTAGGGTAAGACGGTAGGAATAGCAAGGTGGTACCAGTAACAGGGGAAGGGATATAGTAGTAGTGGCAGTGGGCTTGTCTACCGGTAACAAGGAGGCTCTGGAAGGGATGGCTAGAATATAAATAGAAAGAATTAGAGCATGGAGGCAGGGAGCGAGAAGCTGGAGGGGTTGTAGTTAATCCATCTTTATTTCTGTTTAGAAACTTTCCTCAAAAACAACCCACTCACATTTTGGGCTCTGAGGGTAAGGCTCTTGGTCTGGTTCAAACTTCTGCTTTCTCTTGGGGCTGAGACGGTTTTGAACAGGCTTGACCCCCTCAGTTTCCTCAACTTTGTCTTTAGGGTCGGTGTGGGGGGAGCTTGATAAAAGTCTGAATAAATGTACCTCACTTCCTCCCAGCACCTTTTCCATTTCACTGACTCTTGTTACCTACCTCTTGGAGAATCCTGCCATGTGGCAAGCCAGATTTCCTCTATGGCAGCTGGACTGGGCTCTAGCAGCTTGCAAGGATAGATTTGATTTGTGGGTTGGGAGCATTTGTCCCTCCTGGTAGTGCTGTTCCATCCTGGGGACTTGCCTCCATAGCGCTCTCTGATGGCTCTTCTGCTTGTCTACACTTACAGCAACCAGTGGCATAGCTGTGCTTGTTCTGGTGCTGCTGTAGTGCTCAGTGAAGATGCTACCTAGGCTGACGGGAGAGCCGTTTGCATAGTTAATCCACCTCCATGAGAGCTGGTAGCTATGTTGCTGGGTTCCACTGACAGTGCTGTCCACACAGGGAGTTAGGTCCGTGTAACTATGTCACTCAGGAATGTAGATTTTCTACCCCACGCTACATAGTCATACTGACATAAGTAAGATCAAACCTTAGCTTGAAATGTTAAGTTCTGTGTGGCTTTTGTCCTCTGAATCTTTTTAGGTTTTTATAATTGCCCTGTGCCCATCACCATAGTGCCTGAGTTCCAGGAAAGGAAGCACTCCGTTTCCTACTGCACTTTTCAGCCTTTGTAGGATGACTTCTGCAGGCCTGTCAGTATATGCAGCAGCATATAGCAGGTCCCTGTGGTGAGGGGCTTAGTTTGCAAGCACAGCAGATCAGATTCTTGTACTGGAGTTGTGAGGGGCTCTTGGATCATTTCATCCAGTCATGGTGACCAGTTCATGGTGGATGAATGCAATACTGAATGGCATGAGCATATTCTAGCAAGAACGTTTTGTTACAGGGCAGGGAGGGAGCTCTCTGTGTAGGGAGAGTCGTAAAAGAAGGCATTGAGTCTAGAGTCAGTGAGTGAAGGAGTTGATGGAGAGAGGTCAGAAGAAGCTTGGGTGGAGCAGAGAGAGCGGGATTGTGTAGGAGGATAGAATTGGGCAGGGATTGAAAGTAATAGAGAAGTTACTTGGCAGCTGCAACTTGGAGGGGTGGGATGGGAGATGTGAGGTTGGGAGGCTGCTCTAGCAGGTGGGAGATGAGGGAAACCTAGGCAGGCTAGTTACATGGAGAGGAGGAGGGAGCTGGGACAAGAAACCAAGCTTGACACAAGCCGTGTAAGGATGGCTGCCTTGCTGAGTGGCTGAGAGGAGGAGAGCTGGCAGTGGGAAACAGAGCTGACATGGGGAGGGTCTAACTTGAGAAATCATCCGGATTAAACATGGCAGCTGGGGTCTCACCATGGAAAGTGGTGACTGGAGAGGAGAAGGCTAAAGTTGCTCATGTGCCATGCTGAGGATTGCAGGAGATAAAGCAATGTAGGTGTGGGGAGTCCTCTGAGCACTTCCTTCCTGCCCAAACTCCTGGAGTGACACCGGCCCAGGGCGGATGGTGCCTCTCTTGTGGGTTCCAGAGTGCAGCTAGTCCCAAGAGCTCTCCTTGCTGTGGGGAGGAGGGAAGTTAGGATGGTGCTTGTGGGTGTGCTGGCAAGCTCTGCTTGCTTTGCATAGATTCCTGCCTGCTCTGGCTCCCCTGCTATTTGCATCAGTTAGCAGGGCCCTTTCCTGGTAGGGGAGAGTCTGGACTGTGTAGTTCCCTCCTGCTTTATGGCAGTTGGCCTAGGGCACGAGCTGCCTCTTTTGTCCATGGGCTGGGCCCAGCAGTGTGAAACCCAAGGCCAGGTGGGGCCTCTGCTGGGCTAATTAAGACCAGCTTTTATTTGCTGTCAACTGGGGCCTGGGTGGAGGCTTCTGGGTTTTTTTTTTATTTACTTCCGTGGAGGAGTGAAGCTGCTCCTTCTAATCTCTCAGCACTAACTCAGCCCCTCCCAGGCATGGCGCAAAGATTCATCAATGGCTTCAGCTCTCTGTCCCCTACCTCCCCTCCCCCCGCCCTCCAGCCTCTTGTTCTGCCCTGTTGCACTCTGCTGCCCTTTGGAAAGGAGGCTTGGCAATGAGCAGGTCCCCTTGGTCTTTGTGTGGAAGTCTCTGCATCTCAGGCCTTGTCTCAATGCACAAATGGCAGCAATTTAATAAATTCAGCGTTGAAACTGCTTTTGTTTGATTGGTGCTTGACTCTGTTAGGAATCTGTTTAGTTAAACTGGCACAACCTTTGCGTTTCTCCGTGGCCTGTGTGTCTCTAAGTGAGGTGTGTTTGCTGGGGCAGCTGCTGTGGTGGTGGTGAGGGTTAAGGCTGAGCAGTTGGTTTCCTCACTCCATTCTCATCCCGTCCCCTCTGCCACAGCTGCCCTTCTTGCCAAGTCCTGGACAGCGGGACTCTGAAGATTTCAGGGTAGAAGATAACAGTGGACAAGCAACTCAGCATCAGCTGGAAGCTGAAGTTAGACAAATTCAGACTGGAAATAAGGTGTAAACTTTTATCAGTGAGGATAACTAACCCGTGGAACAATTTCCCAAGGGTCAGGGAAATTATATTCCATACTGAAAATGTTTAAATCAGGATTGGATTTTTTTTCTCAAAAACATGCCCTGGGAACTATATAGGGGAAGTCCTACGGCCTGTGTTATAGCGAGATCAGACTAGATGATCACGATGGTCCCTTCTGGCCTCAGAATGATGAAAGTGGTGGATTCTCCATCTCTTGATATCTTCCTATCAAGACTAGATTATTATAATGATCCTTTTTGGCCTTTAAATATATGAAAATGAATCTATGATATGTGGATTGCTACCCCCATCTGTGGGGATTCTGAGACAAGCATCAAGATCAGTGTGCTGGGCAGTGTACAGACACATGGGATACACCAAGGAGTACTCATTCTAGGACAAAGCACAAATTAGTGTAACAGTGGAGGTGAGCTGGGAGCAGCAGGACCACAAGGCTGTGCAGGCCGCTGTGTACTCAGATTTCTGCCATTCAGTCCAATGTAACTTTCTGTGCAGGGTGGCCTTCGTGCTGTGCTTGCCTGTTATACGGGCCCTGTACAAAGCATGAAGGGGTGGAGGCAGAGAGATGGGAAAGACTAGTTAAGTGCTTTTCAGTCCTTTTTCAGGGACCAGTTTAGGCTTTCATTGCGCCTGCTGAATCTCTCCTCTCAGTTATTTCACTAGCTAACTTTCTGCACCCCCTGAGATACAGGCAGCCCCAGGCCAGAAGCCTGCTACATCTTTATATATTTGAGGGTCCCCTTGTCAGCTCCTTAGTGATATTCTCACAGAATCTCCCTCCTTTATCTGCTAGCCAGACTGTATCTTACTCAGTATCTCAGGGTCTCTAGAAATGGTTGGGTCCTTTCCCCACTGATTGCTGGACTCACTTCTCGGTGCTATCACTCCACTTGACTGCAGTAATTCATTCTGCTTTTTGCTGATGTGTCTCCTTGAACCATGCCATTGATAAATATAGGGAGCAGTGTAGTGAGAGGTAATGATAGCTGGACAGTCCTGTGCAGGGAGGAAGATTAGTTAGGTGACCTATGGGGCTTGTCCATCTGTAGATCCTGTGACACTTTACCTCTTCCATTTGGTTTCAGGGCATTTTAGCCATGTCTCCGAGCCAGTCCCTTGCAATCCACCTTCCCATTCCCTGCATTCTTCATTTTCAGAGGAATTGTTTGTGCCTAATGGTGTCTGAGGAGCCCCACTGCTTCCTCCCACTCAGGGGGATTTTAATTCTTCTTCCTAGGACCCTTCATGAGATTTCTTCATTCCCCCAAATTTGCTTTGCTGCAATCTAGGGCCTGGTGTTACTGCACTCTCGGAATGCCACACTCCTTGCTGTGCTAAAATCAGCTGTGTGGGGTCACTGACTCCCAACTGCCCTGTCATTCTCACATTCTCAGCCTTTCAAAGGTAGCTCTCCTTGGTGTTTGTATCGTGGGGCCTCACAAAGGCCCCCCCATGAGGTGCTGGGTGCTACACAGGAGGACATGACCTCTGCCCTGAAGAAGTTGGAAACAAGATGCACCAAGTGTATGTGAGCAGCTGTTGCATAACTTAATGGTTCTCAATCACTGAACAGTTGTTTCGGTGTAGTTTAAGCCAATAATCACGTGTTCATGACTGCTGCTCAGCTGGCCTGCTGATAATGGCTGATTCCTTGTAGGAGTCCTGGCAGAAGTCGATCTGGAGAGGATTTTGAAGGAGGGAGTAATAGGCTGGTGGATCAGTGAAGGAAGGGCCTTCCCTAGGAAAGGACAGCATGGAAAAAAGCATGAGGATATTTGTGAGAGCAGCTGACACATGGACTTTCATGGCTGGCATCATTGATGGGAAGGGGGTGTGTGATAGAGCCGATAAGCAACAAGGAACGGAGATCTGGATATTCCTTGAACGACTGTCAATTTTTGCTTTGTCAGCTGTGGACAACCCTCTGCTATGACCTCCTAGACTGATCTCTCAAGCTAAGCAGGTTCAGGCCTGGGCAGTACTTCAATGGGAGATCTCTAATGAATGTTCAGGGTGTCAGGGTGGATTTGATTTAAATCACTAGTCAGGAAGACTCGATTTAATCATGGAATGCATAAAATTACATTCTTGTTGGTTGTTATTACCTTAATACATATTCTTCACAACTCAGAGATAGATGAGACCCAACCTGGATCTCTCTTACGACCTGCTACCATTATAGGTTTTCCCTTCTAGTGAGAGAGTGATATGGTAGATCTTATCAATGAAGGCTACACTCAGAAAGACCTCAAGGCTTCTGGAATATGCTGCTCAAACAGTTTGTTTTGTTTCTACTGCCTGTCCTTCCCTTCTTACATTTATCTCTAGATTTCTTCTCCTTGTCCAAAACTATTCCGCCCCAACAATCTTCTTTCTATTCATTGAACTTTTTGAAACGTTGCACTTTTAGAGAGAGGTGAGGGATTGACTCTGTGTACACAGATTTGCGTTGAGGTCTGTTATTTCTCACCTCTATATATTATTTATTTAAAAACATTTTTGCAGTTAATAAGTGGGTTATCTCTGGAGACACAAATCCGCAGTTTGAGGAGTTGCAAAACTAAGCATCTCTGATGGTATCTTCTAGACTGAGCACTGAGTCCCATTAGGTAGATAGAAAGATTAACCTAAATAATCTATACAGAAGCCCCTGGAGCCCTATAAGATTGGGTTCCTAATCCATGTACTATTGGAACTCATTTACCAAACTTTTCTTAAGCATTACATGAATATATTGTCTCATACTAAAGAATTAGAATTTATAATCCCTATTCCATGATGAGATATCTTTGAGCTATAATGTATCTTAATTAAAATGATCTTTAGATAGGTTTTTTCCTAAAAAATCCAATTTTAAATTAAAAAAATTGGATTTTTTTAATCCACCCTGCAGAGTGCAGCAGGAGGAAATGTTGGTGCCTCAGCTGGCACTCTTTCCTGTGAGTCAGCGACCAACCCCATGTTAGAGGGGTGCTGTGCTCCATGGAGTAGCAGTAGGGGCTGTCTTTGCTCAGTTAGTGCTGATGCTACTGTGTCTCTGTGCTGGAGTGGAAATGCTCTCAATGGTTCCTCTGACTATTGTGTGAAGGTGTCCATACCTGAAGCTGTAATTTGACTCCAGGTCGGGGAGAGAGGTCACCTGCCCTCCTGCCCGGGAAGGAGACAGAGGAAGCAGGAGAGGAGCTGGGGAGTGAGAGTCAGTCTGCAGCTGGCTAAGGAAGGGAAGGGAGGCCCAGATAGCGTCTGGCCTCCCTGGACCCCCGAAATGGATCCAGCTGAGGGATCCAGTCCGCTCTGTCTACAAGCTCTGTGTTAGATCATGTTCCTGTCGACTAATAAACCTCTGTTTTACTGGCTGGCTGAGAGTCAGGTCGGACTGTGGAGTTGGACCCTGGCTGGGCTCACTGGGGGAAGCGCACAGAGGGGCAGAAGGTGCTGAATGCTCTGAGGTCAGACCCAGGAAGGTGGAAGCTATATGCTGTGAAGCTCCTAGCCTTGAAGACAGGCTGTTTACGGAGAGGAAGCTTCCCCCCGAAGTCCTGACTGGCTTCATAGGGAGCAGTTCCAGACCATCGCCCCGGGGACTCCATGACAGTCTCACCTGAGATGTAAGATGAAGCCCTGAGCAGTTGTGGTCAGTAGAGATCCCACAATACTTTGTGGAAGGGGAGTGTTAACCCTGATGTCCTGGCCAAATTCTAGCCTGGGGCTTTTCTTCTCACAACCAAAATTCTCTTGAAGTTTAACGTGGACCTGGAAATCCACTTTGCTTCTGCTCTGAACTCTTGTGTGAAGTTGCAGTTAGCTGTGAGACAGCTGCCCCATTCCACCCCAAGCGGGGCTACATTCCCAGTTCCCTGCTGAGTGCCTATGAAGAGTCAGCTGGTGAGCTTGGGCTCCGAGACTGCTTGCTTTGAGTCTTAGCTGGAATGTTTTCCTGGCATTTAAGTGTTTTCATGTATTAGAAACACATTCTTTAGGGCCTGATATGTGGGGTTAAATAGCAGGAAATCCGGCTGATCTGCATTACAGGGGGCTGTGTCACTGCTGCCAAGGAGCAGTCAGCCCACGGCTGTCTGGATACTCTGTTCTCAGCCCATGTGCACATCCCCTTCCCATTGGTGTTGGGGTTTTGTATTCTGCCGTGTGCTTTTGTCTTGTTCCGTGTGCAGCAGGGCTGGTGAGTGTGTCCTACCTTTTCTACCCTTACTTCAGCCCTAGGCTCTGGTGAGGGCTGCTGTGCTTGTGGTTTTCTTGCTGCAGAGTATCAGCTGTTTCTGCTCGGGGCTCTGTCACTGAGCTGCTGCCTTTGTGACTGGTGCAGCTGTCCTCTCACTGGCTTTGCATCTCCCCCACCTTGAATCTGCACCCCCTTGTGCGGGGATCTTGCCACATCTTGTAATCTAAACAAGACTGGCTGGGTCTGATCCATATTATGAGGGGGACCTCCAAGGGATGTCAAGTACTACTGGGACTGGGGTGGGGAGCTGACTAGGGGATGCTCTGCCAGACTGGGTCAGACCAACGGTCCGTCCAGCCCAGTGTCCTGTCTTCTGACAGTGGCCAATGCCAGGGTCCCAGAGGGAATGAACTCAGAGCTGAGTCCAGGCACCAGTCCTGTGCTCGGGGTGCTGTGATGCTGGAGATGACTTCCAACGGACAGTGTGATCTCATAGTGATTCATGGTCCTTCAGGCTTCCTCGCAGGAATGGGTGGGCTAGCTAACCCCATTGTCTGGACAAAATCTCAGTGTGGGTAATACCATCCTACTTCTGAAATCCCTCTGCCCTTTCTCTCTTCTAAACTGTTCTCTCCTCTTACTATGTAACTCTGAAGCAGCTGCTGTATCCCAACAACAGAGGTGGAATTTTGCGCCAGGTGAGAGATCCCTGTATGAACAGCTGCTGTTCAGAGGGAGTTGCATTTCATAGATTATAAAGCCAGAACGGGACACTGTGGTACGCTAATCTGATCTCCTGCATAATACAGACCATAGAACTTCACCAAAATCATTCTTGGTTGAACCTAGAGCAGCGGTCCTCAATCTTTTCCGGCCGTGGCTCCCTTCCGCAGAGCGGTGTCCACTCGCCGCCACCCCGGGTATGTCCGCCAAAATGCCGCCGAACAGAAAGCTTTCGCTTTCTGCAGTGGCATTTTGGCAGTACCAAAATAGACCGCTGCCGAATTCAGCAGTCTCCCGCGTGGGATTGATGGCGGCACTGGGATCTCGCGCACCCCCGAGGTGGTCTCACACATCTCCAGGGGTGCGCACACCCCACTTTGACGACCACTGAACTAGAGCATATTTTGTAGGGAAGCACTCAATCTTGATTTAAAAATACTGCTCATGGAGAATCCATCACAACACTTGGTAAGTTGTCCCCGTGGTTAATTCCCCTCACTATTAGAAATGTATGCCTTATTTCTATTGCTAGACTAAAGAGTCCAATATCAAATATTTGTTCTCCATGTAGGTACTTACAGACTGTGATCAGGGTGCTCTTTAACCTTCTCTTTCTTATGCTCAATAGATTGAATTCTGAGTCTCTCACTATAAAGCCTGTTTTGTAATCTTTTGATCATTCTTGTGGCTCTTCTCTGACCCCCCCCCCCTACTTTCTCAAGAACATTCTTCTTGAAATGTGAACACTAGAGCAGGATTCCAGCAGTGGCCTCACCAGTGCCAAATACAGAGGTAATATAACCTCTCTACTCCGACTTGAGGTCCCTATGTTATGCGCCCCAGAATTGCATTAGCATTTTCAGTGCCAGGTGATCCTGTGTGTCACACTGCCTTCTCGAGGCTTGAATTTAATGGCTGGAGAACCTTTGCAGGACTCTGACAGGCAGCCCTAGAGCAGGGCAAAGCATCCCCGTCTCTCCCACTGTAGCAGGAGGGGCTGGGCGAAGGGGGACTGGCATGGCAGTGCACTTTGTCTGGGACTCCTCTCTCAATGCTGGGGGAAAAAGGCAGGGTGGGCGTGTGGTGCTTAGGCTCTACTCTCCCTGATCATTAGTTTGTGTCGGCAGAAGGATGGGTCACTGCTAGAAGCTGGATTGTTACTTTGCATCTGATGAAGTGGGATTTAGCCCCTGAAAGCTTATGCCCAAATAAATGTGTTAGTCTCTAAAGTGCCCCAAGGACTCCTTGTTGTTTTTGCTGATACAGACTAACACGGCTACCCCTCTGAAATTTGTTGAGGCAGATTATGTAGCCTGCAGGGAATGGCTGGCTGACTGAGTCCCCAAATATACTAGGGGGGTCCTTGACTCCATGGCCCGGGCATGCAAGAAGCTGCAGGGGAGAAATGGACAAGATAGGGCGAATCTTTTAGAGATAATCTGATCTTGTCTGTGTTCTACAGTGTCTGCTCCCAGCCCTGTTGGGTGTCACCTGTGCAGCCTGTCTTCCCCAAGCAAGAGGATTCCACCTACGCAGCCCAGAAAGACAGTTCCTATTGGCTGCTTCCTCTGTCGATCTGGCATCATGCTTGGCCCCACAGTCCTACAGGCTGGCAAGGCAGAAGTGCAGGTTTTGCAGTACTGTTGGCTTGGCCACGGGGCACACCCAGCAGATTTTATGCCGTGTGTTCGAGGCAAACTTGCGACATACAAAGGTCCACATCTAAACGGGACTAGAGGAGTGGAAAATAATCTCTGTGAGCACCTTGAGGAGGAGCCACATGTGTGACATCTTATTGCCAAGCTCCCGGCTATTGTCTGAGCCACCCCACTTCAGTTCAATGACAAACAGTTCTGCCATGGTACTTCTATGAGCTCTGTGCAACCAGCCTGGTCTGGCCCAGGGATGGGGCGGGGCACTGGATGCTCTCTCTCTGAGCGCTGTGTAGCCAGAGCGGCCCAGTAATTGGTTGGGGAGCTGAGCTCTATTCTGCAAAAGCGACAGAGAGTCTTGTAGCACCTTATAGACTGACAGATTTTAGGGATCATGACCTTTCGTGGGCTAAGACCCACTTCATCAGATGAACGTTGTGGAAATCTCCAGACGCACGTATAAATAGCAGGCAAGAAAGCAAGGTAAATTCAATCTGCGGGCGGGGGAGTGAAGCCCACTTCCAGCAGGTGATCTGGAGGTGTGAACACCCAGAGAGGACAAACTGCTTTTGTAATTGGCGAGCCATTCACAGTTAATATTAAGTCCAGACCTGAGCTTGTGGAATTTGCAGATGAACTGGAGCTCAGCAATTTCTCTTTGAAGTCTGGTCTTGAAGTTTTTTTGCTGAAGGATGGCTGTTTTGAGATCTGCTATTGTATGTCCAGGCAGGTTGAAGTGTTCTACTGGCTTTTATATATTGCCATTCCTAATATCTGATTTGTGTCCATTTATCCTTTTATGTAGGATTGTCCAGTTTGGCCAATGTACATAGCAGAGGGGCATTGTTGGCACAGGATGGGGTATATTATATTGGTAGAAGTGCAGGTGAACGAACCAGTGATGGTGTGGCTGATCTGGTTAGGTCCTGTGATGGTGTTGCTGGTGTAGATATGTGGGCAGAGTTGGCATTGAGGTTTGTTGAATGGATTGGTTCCTGAGTTAGAGTTGCTATTGTGCAGTGTGTGGTTGCTGGTGAGAATCTGCTTCAGGTTGGCAGGATGTCTGGGGGCGAGGACTGGCCTGCCTCTCAAGGCCTGTGAAAGTGAGGGATGGTTGTCCAGGATGGGTTGTAAATCACTGATGATGTGTTGGAGAGGTTTTAACTGAGGACTGTAGGTGACGGCCAGTGGTGTTCTGTTGTTTTCTTTCTTGGGTTTGTCTTGCAGCAGAAGGCTTCTGGGTACACGTCTGGCTCTGTTTATCTGTTTCCTTACTTCCTCTTGCGGGTATTGCAGTTTTAAAAATGCTTGGTGAAGATGTTGTAGGTGTTGGTCTCTGTCTGAGGGGTTGGAGCAAATGCGGTTGTACTGCAGTGCTTGGCTGTAGACAATGGAGCGTGTAGTGTGTCCAGGATGGAAGCTGGAGGCATGAAGGTAGGCAAAGCGGTCGGTAGGTTTTCGGTATAGGGTGGCGTTTATGTCACCGTTACCTATTTGTACTGTGGTGTCTAGGAAGTGGACCTCTTGTGTAGACTGGCCCAGGCTGAGGTTGATGGTAGCGTGGAAGCTGTTGAAATCGTGGTGGAATTCTTCCAGAGTTTCTTTCCCATGGGTCTAGAGGATGAAGATGTCATCAATGTAGCACAGGTAGAGAAGGGGCGTGAGTGGGCGAGACCTGAGGAAGCGTTGTTTCAAGTCCTCCATAAATATGTTGGCATATTTATGGCTATTGTGGCTCATGAATAGCAGTGAGCAGCACTGTTAATTATGTTCTAGGTACAGGATCTAATCCTGCCCTTAGTTACGTGTGTGTTGTCATGCTGAAGTCACTGGAGCTTCATCAGCACAGCTGGGCCTGAAGATTCTCTAAGACTGGTGAGCTATAAACAGGAGAGAATCTGCCTTGTTCTGATCCCAGGCAGGGGAGAGATTTGCAGAACTGGGATCTGGAAAAACAGTGCCTGTTGATTTGGTTTCTGAGAAAGGAATTGAGCCAGAAAGCCCATGTGTTGTCTACTGTTGAACAGAGCCCAATACACCTGTGCAGCCCTTGCTCTGGGCCTCGTTCACAGGGCAGCCTTTTGGTCACATTGAGGTGATGAAGTTTTCTTTAATAGGAAAGCGGTTGTGGCTGGTGGAGCCTGGGAGTCCCCCTCACTCTGAAGGGCAGAGCTCAGTCGGCTTAGACTGTAGATCTTTGAACCCTCTGGGCCTGGCACTGCTCTCCTGTCGTCTACAATGCAGGTTGTACCCAGGTCTCTAGGTGTCATACTGGTTATCTTCTACTCATTCCACCTCCATGACTCAAGGAGGTTGCCCCATATAGACAGCTCCATCTTCACCATGGCTTCTGCCGCTGCTCTGGCTTAGGGAGTCTTTGAAATGCTGTGAGGCAGCGGAGTGTGTCCCTCTGCTGCTCTGCTCCAGTTGGGAGTCCCCGCTCATGGGGGGGCTCAAGGATGAAGCAAGCCCACTTAACTCAGGAGACAAATGTCACCCCAAGCTGATGGCACTTGGCACATGCCTCCCCCCATGGCCCCGCTGTCTACTAGGAGGGGTCTGGGCTGTGAGACCAGTTTCCCTGGAGCTCTCTGTGTTGCAGAACAATGAGTCTCATTCTCCCATGCAGAACTAGAAAAGGGACTGAGGATTCCTTGTGCCCTTCCTCCTCCCAGCCTTGGGATGGCTCTCCTCACTGTGTGCAGGCAGGAGAGGGTGGGGACTGTCAACTAGATGATAGTGGAGGGACTGAAGTAGTGGGCTGCTGAACCCTTGAGTGTTAGGAACAAAAGCCCCTCTATGCTGGGGGGCTGCTCTCTCCCTGGAAGAGGCTGCTGTACCCGATGAGTGGGCTGGATGGTTATTGAAGTGTGAAATGGGCAAATTCAGTAGCGCATGTGAGGGTCAGACACCATATGGTAACCTCCGAAATCACAGATCTGTAACCTTGAAGAGGGACCCACTCCGAAGGGCAGCTCATGCTACAGCCCTAGACAGAACAGCCCCCTTTCAGCCCCTCCTGCAGTATTTTGGAGAACCGAGTCCGAAAAGGAAGAATTGTGTCTTCCCAGATTAGCTTCACTCATTCTCCCCACCCCCCTCCTAGGAGAGAGAGTTCTAGGGACCTGTAACCCCGTGATCAAAGTCCTCCCCACTCTGCCTCTCCTTGGTTATATGTGAATAAATTACATTCAGATCCAAGGGAGCGGGGAGGGCAGAGAAAGGGCTGGCTTAGAGTCCTGTTACTATGTGATCTGAGGAAGGGCACTCAGCTCTGGCCATGCCATCCTGGCGCTATGGCTCCAGTTTCCTGTTGCCCCATTGGCTGTCAGGCTGACCCCCAGCAGTTTGTGACCATTTAGCTCTGTATCCTCGCTTCCCCCAACCCCTTGCCATGCTGCATCACACCAGTGAGTCCAGCTAGGACTGTATCCTTCCCCCTCCTCCTGCTGTCCCACATCAGACCAGTGGACCTACCTCTACCGTGCCTTGCTGGGAACCAGCAAGTGCTGGTGCAGTCACACACCGATGGACTCATTTAGGGACTGTCCCTTTGTGGGGAAGGGCTGCCCGCTGTGCTGTGTGTGGCTGACTGTTCTGGTGCTTAATCCTCTCGGGAGAATGGCTGGCTTCCCAGGGCCTGCCCTGGGGATTTTGTTGTTGCTGGGAAGCTGCTTCATTCATTGGCAGTTCAAAGAGCTAGTCTTATCCTTTTATCCACTGTCCCTTTCTCCTTGTTCATTTTCCACCGGATCTGGTTGAATGGGTGACCAGTGGAGGGGGCTGAGCTGGGTTGGGGGCTCTCTGTGGGAAGTGGAGGGTACTGTGGGGACATTTTCAAAATACCAAGCATCCCTTCTTGAGGCTGTGGCTTCTTAGTCTGGCCCCCATCAGATCCTGAAGCATTGTCCCAAACCCTTGAGCCCAGTTGCTTATAATCCTTAAGGCTTTACTTACATTAACACAGGCAGCCAGAGGGGCAGGGCTGGGGAATTATAGAAAGCAAATAAGGCAGGAAGCCTGAGTAACAAAGGGCTGATGTGAGCACCTTCCCCACAGACTGACTGTGAGGGGGAGCTCCGAAGTGGCCTTGTGGATGAAAGGGTGCCTGTGGGTAGAAATTGAAATGGCCCCCATGGTCTTTGTGACTCTATTCCTCTGATGCAGGTTGGCTTTGGCCTATGTCAGCCTGGAGGTGCCTGAGCACCTAGCTTGGCGACACTGCTAGGGGCTCCCAGGCTCCTTTGCAGCTTGTTTGGCACCTTTGATAGCCTTACTCCCTGAGGAGGATATGTACCAAGTCTCTTATATGTGGCTGGAAGCTGCTGCCTGTGTCCTAGGTTGGCTAAAAGTGTCTGTCTGTGTGTGTAATAGCAGGAGGACAGCTGGCTCCCTGTCCCTCTCTAATAGGCTGTTACCTGCCCAGAGCCTTCCATCCCCTCCTCCCCCTCTGTTGGGTATGGGGTGTCAGTTACTCTAACATGGTATGCGACAACAGGATGCATTTGAGGGACTGGTCCTGGCTCCAACCCACAGGGAGCTGGGGATCTCTCTCGCTCCCCCCAGGCCCTTCAGTGCGATAAGGGGCTGACACAGGAGAGAGCTAGGGGGAGATGGCTTCAGCCACACGAGACTTGGCGTTAGCAAAGGCTAATGTCCTACAGCAGGAGTCCGTCTCAGCTCCTTCCAGGGGCTACTTTTACGGCTTCCGGATGCAAATAATCCAATACCATTAGCCAGAACTTGAGCTGGAGACTCCCCCCACCCAAGAGTAAAATGCAAAGGGAGCAAGGCTTTCCTGGGGCCTGCCATACACCTAAAGCATACGATGGCATAGCTCTGTCCATCAACCACTACCGCTGAGCTGTGCAACCAAACCGCTGAGGTATGTGCCACAGTGGCTGTGGGCATAGCTAATCTCATCAAGGGAGGTAGTTCCTGCACTGACAGTAATCTTTCTGTTGACATTTGCTGCATCTGTGCTCGGGGTTATGCTGCCATAGGTTGTGTAGTGTAGACATAACCTTAGACCAGGGATGGACAAACTACGGCCTGCTGACTGGATCCGGCCCATCAAGGCTTTGGCTCCAGCCTGCGGGATTGCCACCCCTGTGGTGCTGTGTGCCACTACTGGAAGTGGCTGGCACCACCTCCCTGCGGTGCCTGGTGGGGGAGGGATAGGGGGCTCCACGTTCTGCCCTCCCCTGCAGACACCGCCCCCCGCAGCTCCCATTGGCCGGGAATGGGGAATCACAGCCAATGGGAGCTTTGGAGAAGGTACCCACATGCAAGGGCAGTGTGCGGAGCCCTCTGACCCACCTCTCAGGGGCTGCAGGGACATGGTGCTGGCTGCTTGTGGGAGCAGCATAGGGCCGGGACAGGCTGGGAGCCTGTCTTACCCCACTGCGTGCCACTTCCATCCCAGAGCTGCTCCAGGTAAATGGTGCCAGGCCGGAGCCTAAACCCTCAACCCCCTGCCACAGCCCTCCTGCACCTCAACCCCCTGCCCTAAGCCCCCACCGCACCACACAGCCTCCCAGCCTCCTGCCGCACTCCTCACCCCAATCCCCTCTCCTGAGCCCCTTCCTGCACACTGCACCCCCTCCCACACCCGTCATGGCACCCCAACCTCCTGCCCCAGCCCTACATTCAGGGCCCTGCATGCAGTTTCCCTGCCCAGATGTGGCCCTTGGGCCAAAAAATTTGCTCACCCCTTCATTAGACTGTGAGCTCTATGGGGAACAGAAACTTTCTTTTAGTTTGTGCAGTACGAGCCCCGATCCACACTTGGGGCCCCTATGTGCTATTGCACTAAATAGGGGTAGGATGGAGGTCAGGGTACTGAATATCTGCCAGTAATGACCATCTCTGAGGCTCAAGGGCTCTCTCTCATCACAGCTCCACTTTTTCTGTTCTTCTGCAGTGGTTTTGTTCTGCTGCTGAGGTGGATCTGCCACCTGCAGCCAATTTGCTATCCCTGAGGTTTCACTCTCCGTGACTGGTTGGGAATGCGTTCCTTCTGTGAGCAGCATTCTGGAGGTCCTCAGAAACCAGAGCCAAAGAGGACACTAGAGCTCTGTGAAGATGTCTTTTGCTCCTCTCATTGTACTGACCCTCAGGTGTCATGAGATGTGGCACTGGTGCTGCTGATACAGCTGCTTTCTCTGCAGCGTGTCTGTTGCATTCTAGTTTGAAGCGAACATTCTTCCTCTTTGCAATGGGGTGGAGGGCAATTGCTTGGCATTCTTGTCCTGGCATGTCTTCGGTTCTAGTTTCCTGGTCTTTAGCGCTTTTTTTCTTCTTTTCTTTTTAAATGCTGTCAGGGTCAAGTGTGTGTGGCTCTGGAACCTTGTTAAATGTTGGCACCAAGGTTTTTGTTCTTTTGACAGTGAGGTATATAGTGATACTCTAACAATACTGAAGATGGTTTCCTTGATGCTCATGACCAAACTGTGGTTTATAGTGTGTGGTGAGGAGCAATGTGATTTGCAATAGCTCAATTTCAAAACAGCTTGAATAACTTAAATCTAAAAGATCTGCATGAATCTTGGACCAGTGACAGTCAGAAATCTCTCATATAGATGCAGTGGCTCTTTTGCATTGTTTCCTGTGTTTGACTGCATGCACGCACTCACAAAGACTTTGACCGCAGCATTCATATCTAGTTGGAATAAGGCATCTCATGCTCTGTTTCCCTTCTCTATACTCAGATGGCCATGGTGAACTGGGTTTAGCATGTGACCTTATTATTGTAGTACTTAGGAGCCCAGTCATGGACCAAAACCCCATTGAGTTAGGTGCTGTACAAATACAGGAAAACAGAGTCCCTGACCCAAAAAGCTTAAAGCTATATAGGACAATGGCCAGGGGAGTACAAGGAAACAGTGAGTGGGTATCAGTCAGCATAATAAGCTATAGTCTTGGGGCTGTATTATATAGGCCTCACAGCAAAGGACAGTTTCAAGGAGGGTTTTGAAGGAGAACATAAGAATGGCCATACTGGCTCTGACCAAAAGTCCATCTAGTCCAGTATCCTGTCTTCTGACAGTGGCCAGTGCCAGGTGCTTCAGAGGGAATAAACAGAACAGGCAATCATCAAGTGATCCATCGCTTGTCATCCATTCCCAGCTTCTGGCAAGCAGAGGCTAGGGAAACCATCACTGCCCATCCTGACTAATAGCCATTGATGGACCTGTCCTCCCTGAACATATCTAGTTCTTTTTTGAAGGAGGATAGTGAGTTAGTTTTGTGGATGTTTAGAGGGAAATTCTCCCAAGTGTGTGTGTCAGCATGGGAGAAAGCACAAAGATGCTTGTTTGAAAATGTAACAAGAGGGCAATGGACGTTGGAATCGACCTTTCAGTAGGCAGGGGCAATAAGATGTTAATGGCCTTGAAAGTGAAGATAAGTAGCTTTCTCCAGGGCTGACTTGTTTTATGACATTTCTATTTGCCTTCACCTTTCTTGGAGCTGTTGTAATTCCTTTGTCACTGGGCACACATACATAATTAATCTCAGGTTTCAAAGTAAAAAGAACAAAGAGCATTTATGGCACCTTAGACTAATAAATTTATTTGGGCATAAGCTTTCGTGGGCTAGAACCCACTTCATCAGATGCATAGAGTGAGCCTGATTTCACATTTGTTCAGATTCGTTTGGCACACTGCAGAAAACACTACGAGAGATTGTGTAATGATTGGTTAGTCCTCATTACCCCACATTTGCAGGTCCTCAACAAATACACCGGACCCTTGCTAGAACGCTTGGTTTTGGGCTCCGTGCGCGGTACTGCGTTAATGCAGGGACCACATTACCATGGATTCTACTTAAAGTTACTAAATTTGGGATCCATGGCTGCAACCATGCGTCTATATAGTACAAACTTGTATATACATAGTTCTAGCGAGGGTCAGCTCTACTTCAATCTTATGCAGGTCCTCCGAGGACTAGGATATGATGTTCTGGTGACCTCAGATGCTGAGACAATCCTGAAGAGATGTCACATGAATATATCTACCTTCTACAAACATGCAGCTGGTTCTGCCATAGGGTTGGTTAATTTTGTGCCTGCTGTATGAAACAGGTCCAATATTTGACTTGATCAGGGGCTGTTATGACTGTATTACTTTCAGGTCCACTGATGATTTTGCAGTTCACTTATTGCTCATCTAAACAATGAGAAGTTCGATGGCACCTTAAAGACTAACATTTATTTGGGCATAAGTGGTTTTTTTAGCCATGAAAGTTTATGCCTAAATAAATCCCTTAGTCTTTAAGGTGCCACAGGACTCCTCATTGTTTTTATGGATACAGACTGACATGGCTACCTCTCTGATATTTGATTATTGTTCATCTGTTTCCAATGTCACAAATGAATGTATTGTAAAATCTTCCTTAGTAAATTTGAGACCATTAAAATTACAGGTTATCAAAGTTCTCAGCCTAGCGCAAGAGAATATCACCTTTATTTATGAGCAGCTTGTTACCATCTGCTGTGAGGACAGGGGCTGAACCACTGGATTCTGGGCAATACACAGCACAGAGACCTTCATAGAAGGCCTTTATGTCATGCTTATCAATCACTTTCTGCAGTTCTGAAGCCTTCTGTTGCCACCAGTGGTTCTTTATTAGCCTAAACTGGGTTTGTAATGTGTGTGTGGCTTGATAGTACCTGGCCTTCTTCCTTGTTGATTTCTTGTCCAACATGCAGGACTTGTGAGTAGTGTGCCTGGTCTCCAGTAGCCAGTCTCTCAGGGTTATTCTCATTGAACCATCCATGATGTTACAACCCGACAAAGCCAAGAACTTTGGCTGCTGTATTATATGTGACGTGTATAGAGAAAGTAAATAAGGAAGTGTTATTTCCCCCTTTCATAATACAAGAACAAGGGGCCTTTTAATTAATTAGGTAGCAGTTAATTAATTAATAGGTAGCAGGTTTAAAATAAACACAAGAAAGTATTTTTTCATGCAATGCACTGTCAACCTCTGGAACTCCTTGCCAGAGGGTGTTGCGAAAGCCAATACTATAACGGGGTTCAAAAGGGAGCTTGATAGATTCATGGAGGATAGGTCCATCAATGGCTATTAGCCAGGATAGACAGGGATGGTGTCCCTAGCCTCTGTTTGCCAGAAGCTAGGATTGGGTAACAGGGCATTGATCACTTGATGATAACCTGTCTGTTCATTCCCTTTGGAGCACCTGCTGCTGGCCACTGTCAGAGGACAGGATACTGAGCTGGATGGACCTTTGGTGTGGCCCAGTACGGCCATTCTGATGTCTGAGCTTCTGTCAGGTTGCCTCAATGTCCGTGGAGTCCTCTGGGTCCTCAGCTAATGCAGTCTCCAGTGTCTGCTCCAACTTTTCTTATTTGCTGGGGTCTTTCGTGGCAGCCACATTGCTCTTTAGTTTGAGACATCTTTTGGAGCACTCTAGTGAGAGATGTAGTGATGTGATGCTTCTCACAAGCTGATGGTCTGACCAGCATTTGACATCTCTGAAACAGGTGTGTGAAGCAGACAGATCAGCTCAGTTTGGGGCCATAGGCCATTTCGCATGTGTGTGAATTTCAAAGAAATGTTAAGTGCATTAGTACGCATGGACCAATTTACTTTTGTTAGTTCAGTTTAAAGGGAATGTTAATGGCATTCCCTTCACTTGTCTATAAACTTGATTGCTTATTGCGTTCTATTGTGTACGTCTCTGTAATTAAATAACCCCAGATCAGGGCATCTCAAATTGTGGGTCAGGACCCGAGGCAATGAAGCTTGAGCAGGCTCAGTCTTCAGCTGCCTCCTCCTGGGGTCGAGTAGTAATTTTTATTATCAGAAGAGGTTCCAGTGCAATGAAGTTTGAGTACTACTGCCCTAGATCAAAGTGTGTATATTCAGTGTTAGAGCTTCAGGAATACTAATGAATGATACTTGTATTGTTTTCATTTATCTGTCCCCATAAAAATGTAATTGCAGGCAATTGCATTAGATATGTCTCTTTAACTAAATTACTTGTGAATGCAAAAGAAGTAGAAGGTTCAAGTCAAAGCAAGGGTCATTAGTTTACAGATCAAGCTGCATTTCCTACTCGCTGTCAACAGAGGAAAAGCCCAGGCTTTGGTGAAGACACCTGTCAGCTTGCCTTCTGTGAACAGGATCTATAAATACTGGCTTAAGGGAATGATCCTGCATCTCTGGACTGATAGATTTTAATGGTAGAATACTGAGTATTTGGACAGAGATACCTAAAATTACTTTGGGGAACCCTGAGAGGCTTGTGGAAAACTAGCAGATCATTATATCTGTGCTGTCACTTTTAATCTACAAACTTTGATTTTCCTGTTAATG
This sequence comes from Dermatemys mawii, assembly GCA_007922305.1. Taxonomy (NCBI): domain Eukaryota; kingdom Metazoa; phylum Chordata; order Testudines; family Dermatemydidae; genus Dermatemys; species Dermatemys mawii. The sequence goes on from ML677516.1 coordinate 202,588, forward strand.
TATTTTACCTGCTTTAACCTCTCAATAACTCATTTCTTTTTCTTAGCTAATAAACCTTTAGTCAGTTTACTAGAGAAATTGGCTCCAGTGTTGTCTTTGGTGAGATCCAGAGTACCAGTCTGACGTGGGGAAAGCGACTGGCTCTTTGGTGTGTGAGTAAACTGATGTAATGTGATATTTGGTATTGTGACGAATATCAAAGTCTAGTTTGTCTGGGTGGTAAGATTGGCCCTCACTGTTGAAAGCCAGACCACACAGCGTGACAGGAAAAATGAAAGATATCTTACTATGTCTTTAGACCGAAAAATTACGTAGTCCAGCATGTGCCACTGTTTTGACCCGGGATGCATCTGTGTTGTCTTCTATTTGTTGGCTTGTTGGAAGACTGTTGGGAATAATGAGATTGAACTTGGCACACTTGAAGAAAAGTAGTTAGCCATTTGAGTTTGACCTTCCAATGTCTTGATGGCCTAGCACCCTGCTCCATGTGTCAGTCATCCCCTACATGTACACTGAAAATCTTCCAGTACAAAGAGTTTGTCCTAATGTGGCACCCCTCTGATGACCCTGCTGAAATCTTCATAAAACAGTTCCTTGACCTCATCTGTATGAGTCGTTGTTGGCACCTAGCTACTGATGATGGTGGCCTACAGGGAACATTTTATGCAGAGCACTATAAGTCGGTTATTGACTCCTTTGAGGAGCGAGCCAAGCTTATAGAGAATGTCAGACCATGTGATGAACCCTATCCCTGACTGTCTCAGCTCGTCCCTGGCCTTTCCAGGCTAGTAGAAGGTATACCTCCTCAAGGTGAGACTCAGTGAGGAGTCTGTGTTCACAGACCACAGTGTCTGTTGCATCTCCTCAGTATTCTGGCAATAAGGGCTGTTCATTATTGGTAAAGGGTGTGATTTTTTTTACCAGTATAATTATGCTGAAATAACCCTAGTGAAGACGCAGTTGTACCTGTATAAGGTGCTGTATAACTGTGTTCACACTAGGTAGATAAATCCTACACCTCTTTTTGCTGTTATGCTCCATTTGCACTAGATTAAGATGTATATGGTGTCCTACAAATGCCTTTCGTGGACCGTAGAATGCATCCTAGGCCCATATCTTTGCTTGTAGAAGAATTATATGTGAAAAATAGTATGTGCTCCTCTGTTGCAGCTATAATTCACACACAAAAGAGCTAAACATCCCTTTGACACTTTCTGAGTCTTGCCAAGTTAGTGTTTTTCTTTTGTTTTTTTTCATGAAATTCTATAGCATCATAGAAATTAAGGGCTGGAAGGGACCTCAAGAGGTCAAGTCCAACCCCCTGGATTGAGGCAGGACCAAGTAAACCCAGACAGTCCATGACTGGTGTTTGTCCAACCTGTTCTTAAAACCTCCAATGATGGGGATTCCACCACCACCTTTACACGTCTGTTCCAAAACTTCACTATTTATCTTATTACAGTTTACTTGACCTAATTTCTAACTTGAGTCTCCCTTGCTAGAATCAGTGGGGGAGCTTCTGAAATTCTTACTCTGACCCGAGGCCTTGGCTGGAGCTGACAATCTCATGTCTATTTAACACCCGTTTCCTTACTATTAAACTTCTTTATGCTAGTTAAGCCGAATTAAGTAGGACTTATCATTCACTATCATGAGGCTGTTAGTTTGCTGCTGCAATTGCTCTTCCCATGACCTGTGGCTTATGGAAGTAAAGCAAATGAGCAGCATGCTTCATTGTCTCTCTAATACACATACATAAGCAACTGTACTTCTTCAGGTCTGGTTTCAGAAATCTGCACAGTAAACTGCCTAGGTCTTGGCCTGTTTACTGTGAAGAGCTGACTTGAACTAGTAGCTCTAGGAAGGAGGAGAATTTCAAACCTGCTGCTGGGAGCCCTTAGCCAACCCCTCCAGCAGGGTGGACAGCTCCGTTCATGGCATAGGCACTGTCTCCCTGCTTTTCATACAATCTTTCTCCCCCTTATCTGGCCTCTGTAGAAGGCAGAAGACCTTGTTCTCTACTATGCAGTACTGAGCTAGGCATGTATCTTACTGTGATGGGGCGGGACTCACCACTGCCTCCTTCTGGCCATGCTCGGAATTAGCTCTTGGTTTCTGGTGCGTCTTCCTCTAGTGGTGTCTCACTGCCATCACTTCCGCTTCACCTCTAAGACCCACGTCATTCCCTGGACCATGGCATCCTCTTCTGGGCACAGCTGGGCTGTGCCCCACTCCACTTTCTCCCCCCTTCCGGGGCAACCAGCTGTCTCTAGTCCATCCACTTGCTGCTGTGACCTACTGTAGCATTCGGTCCAGCCCCTTACCTCATGGGGTAGACTGCAGTCTAAATACTGGCCACACCCTCTGACAAGTGGGGGGAAGGGAAGAGGGGCCTGTGCCCTCCCACTAATCCAGGTTCTGACCCAGGGACCCTATAGCAAGTGGTCATGCTCCTCCAACTCCCACAGTCTATTTCCCTGGGCCACTTCCCCATAGCCCTAGCACCTTCCTGGCCCTTTGTATCAGGGGCCTCAGCCTGGCAGTCCTCAGGCTGGAGTTCCCTATTGCTTCCCTGACCCAGCCCAGCACTGCTCTATCTAAGGTACTCCTCTAAAGCAGCCAGTCCTTCTCTCTTACTCTTGGAAGAGACTGACTCTGCTCTGTTGAGCAGCCCTTCTTTTATATGGCCTTCTCTGGCCCTGATTGGCTGTTCCAACAAATCTTCTCCTGACTGGCTCTCTACAAGCCCTCCTCCCATTGGTTGGGTTTTGTGCAGCCTCCCTGAGGGCTGCTTTAACCCTCCATCTACCTGTGTGGGGCAGCCACCTCACCACACATACAATGGACAGATTTTGTTACCCCTGGCAGTCGTCAGCGTGGCTCATTCTTATCAATGACCCATTCTGAAGGTGGGGATGGTCCCCTAGTAAAGAAGGGTCAGACCAAGGTCTAACTCAGGCCCATCTGTAGCTGTCTAGGTAAGTCACTCAGCCTTTGGGTCTGCTATAAAGGTCTCCTTGTACTTGCTGCGTCTGGATACCCACCTGTGGCTTATTGTCAAACAGAATAATGACATAGATTAGAAGTCATTTCTGTGTGTGTGACTCTGCAGTCTAGTGATTGAGACATAAGTCTGTTCCCAGCTCTACCACAAACTTCCTGTGTGACCCTGAGCGAGATGCTTGCCCTTTCTGCGGTTATCTAACATCATAGGCAGATAGCTGAAGAGTGGGAGTAGTTTTTATTTAGAGTCCAGAGATCCCAATCTGGAATTAGGCCCACTTTGTGCTACACACCGTACACGAGTCCCTGTCTCCTCACTGAGAACCCACCAGGGGCCAAATTGTGTCCTCCTTTTTCATGGTGAGTAGCCTACTCTGCAAGTGGTCTCATTCATTCCATGTGGCTCCTCTGTAAGCACCGTGGCAGCCCCGGCTGGAGGAGCCAGGCTGCCCTGGTGGCTCCTCTGCAAGTGCTGCAGCGGTCCTGGCCAGAGGAGCTTGCAGAGGAGCCAGGCGGTTCCTCCGGCTGCCAGGACCGCTGCAGCACTTATAGAGGAGCCGCCAGGGCAGCCAGGCTACTCCTGCCTTATTGGAAACCCTTGGGGGGCAGTTAGGGGACAAGGAGGGGAGGTTCTGAAGGGTGCAATCAGGTGGGAAGTGGGAGGGAATGAATGGGGCGGGGTTAGGGCAGGGCTTCCCCTGGGGCTGGTGCCTACTCAAAAAAAGTTTTCTACTAGGGGTGCGCGGTCAAAACAAGTTGAGACCCCTGCTCTAGTCTAGCCCATCTAGTACCAGCTGTAAGAAACTCCCTACTGGACCATGGTGGAATCAGCTGCCTATTGGGAAAGCCCCTGGCCTCACCCTGTTGAACTCATTAGCTGAGTTCCCAACCTCCTCTTTTGAATGTTGCTAAGCTCTTTGTCTCAGAGGTACCTTGTCATAGTGAGCTGGCTAGGCTAGGAGTATCTTTCCTGAGAGAGGCTGGCCTTCTGTCAGTAGAGTTTTCTATAGACCTGCATGTGCCCCATCTTCCTTAGCTGATCATTTTGAGCATAAGCGACAGAGTCCTGTGGCACCTTAAAGACTGACTAAAGTATTGAAGCATAAGCTTTTGTGGGCTAATACTCACTTTGTCGGATGCATGCAGTAGAAGTATGCAGAGGCAGGTATTAATAAATAGGCAAGAACCACGTTAGAGATAGTGAGGTTAGTTCAGTCAGGCTGAACCACCTTGTTATCTGTAATCAGGGAGGATGAGGTCCTCTTCTAGCAGTTGACTTCGGAGAAACCACGGAGCTGCAATTCACTTGCAAATTTAACACCATCAACTCAGGGTTGAACAGGGACTATGAATGGCTAGCTAACTACAAAAGTAGTTTCTCCTCTCTCAATGTTCACACCTCCAGATCAGCTGCTAGAAGAGGACCTCATCCTCCCTGCTTAGAGATAACAAAGTGTTTCAGACGGATTGAACTCATCTCGTTATCTCTAACCTGGTTCTTGCCTATTTATTTATACCTGCCTCTGGATCCTTCCGCTGCATGCATCTGATGAAGTGGGTACTAGCCCACAAAAGTTTATCTTCAATATTTTTATTAGTCTTTAAGGTGCCACAGGACTCTTTGTCACTTCTGCAAATCCAGACTAACACAGCTACCTCTCTGAATTTTAAGCATAGGGTATGTCTACACTGCCCGTGTTACAGTGCGGCTGCAACAGCACTGACATGGGTGGTGTACATACGTTTGGCGTGGGGGAGAGCTCTCCCAGCAATTTAAAAGAACCCCCCACAAAACACCCTGAACAAGTGGTGGTAGCTTTATCACCAGGAGTTGTGGCTCCCAATGATAAAGCGCTGTATATTCTGGTGCTTTTCAGCACTAAAACTTTTTGTGCTGAAAGCTGACAAAAGCTTTAACGCTCAAAGTGGCAGTGTAGAGACAGCCACAGTGACAAAAACCTGCTTCTTACCTATTGCCCCTGTTCAGCTTTCATTGGGTCATACTCCTAACCAGTCTTAAGGGGGTCCCTGAATGACTAACTGCCTCTGCAAGGCTTGCTTGCTTCCCCAGTTCCAGCATATTTACTTCCTCCCTCCTGTCCCCCTTGGCACTGGTCACAGGAGTTGTTTATGTTGGGGCAGTGTATGTGGTCTCTCACTCGGACCCCCAAATGGTTGAGCTGAGCCAGGGCCTCAAGTGAGAGGGTTAGAATGGAAACTTCGTACAGTCTTAGCCCTGGTGCTTACAGTGGTACACGTTATGGCCCAGCACTAGTGCTTTTGGTGCTCTAGCTTATTTCTTTGGTATCCATGCAGCGCCAAGCAGGGTCCTAAGGGAACAAGGAATAGTTCTCCAAAGCTCTGGAGAGCAAAGTACAGTTACCAGCTCAGAGCCCAGGCTGGTGCCCTCCCTCCTCACTGAATGGCCCTGTCTTTCAGTAGCTGAAACCTGTCCATGGCCTTCACAGGGCTAAGACCGTGATCCTGCTCAGCTGGAACATGGTGTGAGCAGGTGCCCTTTGGTATGAGGGGGCCCTAATCCCTGGGACCCAGATACCACCCAGAGAGTGGAGAATGTGTATCAAATAGGGCGTTGGTCCCAGAGACAGGGTGCCACCCTTGGAGGGGAAGGTGTATAAAATGTATCAAGAGACTGATCAGGTGGCTGGGTCCTGACTAACAATGGGAGGTTTTGAGAAATTAGATAAATATGACTGGGATCAGCTGTGAGCTGGGATGGCAAGCCAGGAATTTACTGTTCCTCTTTCATAATGAGAGGCTCAGACCCCTACAACAAATGCAGATTGCAGCTGACATGGACTCTACAAGTACCATAGTCCCTGAGAGCGCACACTCTGCATCACATCAGAAGATGAAACCTAGGGCGGGATCTCCCCACATTCCTGAGGTGGAAACTAATGTAGAACACCATGAAGCTTCTGAGCAATATCCTTATTCTCCTTAACTGCTTCCTCCAGCATCCCCTTGCAATCTGCTTGTGGGCTTCCTGTTCCAGACAGACTGATAGCCTCTCTTGCAAATCTCTCTCCTTGCATCCATGTTCTGTATGCTCCTTTCTGCTGACACATGTGGGCTGGCTTTCCCATGTCTGTGTGGTACCTACTGGCAACTTCATTAATGGAGACCTCTTACTCATTAGTATGCCTGTGATTTGCTGTGTGCCTGCAAAACAAGTGAAGCTGCTCCCTGGCCTGAGGAGTGTCCAGCCTGCATAGAGGGGAAGGGGGTGATAAGGGGCTGTGGGATAATGGGATTGGGTCCTGGATACACTTAATGACTGCATCAGCTCCTTCTCTACACCTCTTCTGGATCACCAACGAGTCTAAGGCCCTGGTTCCTAGAGCTTCTTGCTTTCTACCCGGATTGTGCCAGATAATTCTCGCTCTACCCCCTTGGCTGCTCAGTCTCACGTTACTTGTCTCCTTCGTGGCAGCTGCAGTTTTGGAGGTGGCGTGTCTGTGGGAAGGGGCCTGGGCAGGAGGAAGCTGCTCACTGCTGGCAGTTGTGTAGGGCTGGGGTAAGCAGGTAGGATGAGATCCCATATGGAGCTGTTGCTGCTTTCTCCTTCCAGCCTTTCTTCCGACTCCTGAACCTGCGCAAACTGGGCCTGAGCGACAATGAGATTCAGAGACTTCCCCCCGAGGTGGCCAACTTCATGCAGCTGGTGGAGCTGGACATCTCTCGAAATGGTAAGGCCAACCAGCCGGGGAACATTGGGGGGGGGGGGGGGGGGCCTGGTCAGGAGCCACTACCGGTTTCTTCCAGCGCCCCACCCAGAGCATGGCTCTGTGGGCTCCCCAATGTCACCAGAATGCCAGTGCCTGTGCCCGAAGGAAGATGGTCCCTTCAGGAGGACCTGAAGCTGGGAGCTGCTCTTGTGTCATGGAGTCTCCATATCTTTGTCCTCTAGTGACCAGATTGGGTGACCAGAGGTCCCGATTTTATAGGGATGGTCCTGGTTTTTGGGTCTTTTTCTTATATCGGCTCCTATCACCCTCCACCCCAACCCGATTTTTCACACTTGCTCTCTGGTCACCCTACTATCCTCCCACTGTGTGACAGGCTCTCACTGAGTCCTCCCGTGTCCCCACAAATTCAGACAGGAAATAAGGTGTACGTCTTTAATAGTGATAGTAATTAACCACTGGAACAACTGTCCAAGGGCTGTGGTGGGTTCTCCATCACTGCTCATTTTTAAATAAAGACTAAGTATTTTTGTGAAGCTCTGCTCTAGGCAGTACTTTGGGGAAGTTCTATGGTCTGTGCTATACAGGAGGTCAGACTAGATGATCACAGTGGTCCCTTCTGGCCTTGAAATCTGTGAATTCATATGATGGGCTTTTGCCCTACACCCTTATTTCCATGTGACTAGCTCTTACTGGGGTCTTTTTTTCCCTTTTTTGCTTCAGACATTCCAGAAATCCCTGAAAGCATCAAATTCTGCAAATCCCTGGAGATTGCTGACTTCAGTGGGAATCCCCTCTCCAGGTAGGGAGGGGCAGAGGAGGGGCTGGCAGGCTCCTCTCCTGGCTGAATTCGGTGTATGGGGTGAGGAAGGGGGAAGCACCCTATTCTCTCCAGCTTGCTTTGCCCAGCAGCTCGTATTTGACCTTCCCTAGAACTAAAATAGAAGGAGGCAAAGCCTGTGACCCCCCTGTAAGAATCTGTTCCAGGGGAGACAAAGGACTTTCAGGGCTGGCAACCTGCATACCCACCTTGGAAAAGATTTGATATCCTAGGAGATGGCTGTCCTCTGAATTCGCCACCTGCCCCACACCATCAGAGGCAGCAGGTTTGATGGGAGTGCTGAGAGCCACGCTGGAGGTGATCAAAGCCTGTCTCTGCCTTCCGAAGCTGTCTTGCCCCTGATAGTTTCCATACATTACACCCTCTTCAGGGATGAGAACCTATTATTAAAAGAAGTGGCCGTGTTCCATTGTCAACCCTTAGGTGCTCTGCTCCTGGTGTCCCTCTGGTAACTCAGCCTTGCTGATCCCCAGAACTTTCTGAGGCTATGCTCTGAGCTCCCTCCCTTTTGTCAGCATCTCTCTGCTAATAGAGTTCCTGGAGCGGAGCGCATGGTCTCAGGGAGTCTAGCCAGAACCTTATGGAGAGGGACTCTTCCCCTTCCTGTCCCATCCTGATGCCTTTGTAGTCCTTGCTCCTGTGTCCTTTTGGTGCTCCTCTCCCCTCCACCACAGAATCCGAGGTGCCCACTTTCCACTTGGTGGCGTTATGCCCCAACCTTCATTACAGTCCTTGGAGACAGAGACTCCCATTCCTCCTGCCCTACCCTATTTGTTCTTTGTGGGTACCAAGGCCTCTTCAGACTGTGTGCCCCTTTAGATCAGTCAGCTCTCTGCTGCCTCTCTGTGCTGCTGGTACATGAGCATAGGATTTGCCAGACAGGATCAGAACTGCCTCCAGTGTGTGTGACTCCCCCATCATGCATCTGGGCAGTAGGCATTGTTATTTGTTTGAAATGGGTAGGGCCGCAGTTAATTCCTCTCCCTATATAGAGGTTTGCAGGCATAGGCATTAGCTTTTCAGGGAGTAGGATGAGGCAGAGGGGACTTGGGGTTGTTTGTAATGGTGTAATGTAATGGTGCTGGCTTTGTCACTTCCTGTCAGGGATGGTCTATATAATTCTCACTCCTGCCATGAGTGCAGGGGACTGGACTAGATGACCTACTGAGGTCCCTTCCAGTCCCACAAATCTCTTTCCTCTGTAGGCTTCCTGAGGGCTTCACCCAGCTGCGGAGCTTGGGCCACCTGGCCCTGAATGACGTATCCCTGCAGAGCCTGCCCAGTGATATCGGGAAGTGAGTGCGCGTGTACTTCTTGCCAGTTATGTGGGGAGTCTAGGGGAGGGGTGGGTGGGAAGAGAGCGCCCCCATCATCACCAGCCTGAACCATGGGGGAAAGAGCTATTTATTTGAACTCCCGTGGCTTTAGGAACATGAATGAGGTTCTCCCCCACGCAGTCCAGCAGCTGAGTCAGGATCATTGGTCTCGTATCCCAGATGGCAGCTGCAGCACGAGAGGGGAAAGGACTTGCCCACTGGGAGTCTCTGCTGGAGGCAGGGATCAAACCCAGGCCCCGCAAGTCTCACAAGACCGCCGTCCTCTCTAGTGCACGTACTCCCCTTGTTCCCCTGCAGGGAGCTGCAGTCAGTTCAGTGAAACTCTCCTCAGTATGAGCACCTCTGAGTGCTAAGGCAGAACCCTCAGGGCCCTCTCAGAGGGGGCATGTCCGTCCTTCCTCCCAAGGCAGGGCATCCCTTTGTGTGGGGGCGGGGTTTGATCTCTGGGATGCAGGCTGCTCTGTAGGCTCCCTGTGTCCCCTGAACTGGGAACAGTCTCCTCCATGGTGTTTTGATACTAAGTCTCCATCAGCCCTGATACTTTGAGGACATCTTTATTTCAACCCCAGCCCACCACTGGTGTACACTGTGCAGCCATATATATGAAGAACCGCCCTCAGGGAGGGTTTGAGCATCTGAGTTTGTTCCTGAAGGCCCCTGCCTACTCCCACTCCCAGTGACTCTGGCTTCCTCGCTCCCTTTTCTCTTGCAGTTTGGCAAATCTGGTGACTCTGGAGCTGCGTGAGAACCTGCTCAAGTCCCTCCCCACGTGAGTGTCCTTTTGGGTGACTGTGGGTCCTTCCTGGGTGCTCTCCTGGGGGAGCCCCAGGGGCTAGCCATCTGCTGTGCAGAGCTCATCACCCTGGCTCTGAGGCCTGCAGGGCTTCGGATGAATAAGCTCTCTCCTTCAGCGAATTATTGGGGGTGGTATGAGAAGAGGTTTGTTCAAGGCAGGGAGGGAGGGAGGGACATGTGGAATCTGTTTAGCAGAGCTCATGGTCACACTGGAGAAGGCAGTGGAACTTGGAGGCTGCTGCTCTGATGTCCCTAGTGGAACTGCTGAGAGCGTCCCTCATTTGTGGGTTAGAGTTAGCTGATGGTGGTTTTGGAGAGCAATTCCTTCTCACTCACTCAACCTGCCTGCTTTCTTCCTGAGACATCACTCTTAATCAGCAGCCAAGGTGTGTGTGCTGGGCATTTTCAGTGGTTTTCTGTGTCCCCATTTATTCCTGGTTGTAGCCAACCATTCCAATGGCCAGGTCGTCATATCACAAAGGATAGGTAAGTGCATAATGCAATGTACCTGCTACCAGCTGGCAGGTACACCTCTTCCACTGCAGGTTAACACTAACTGCGCCAGAGCTTTGCCTGTGTGAGAAATGTGCCAGGGTCTGAGATCTGCAAGGCAGAAATGTGTAATCCACTGATTTTGGCCAAGCATTATGCACTGGAGTTAGCTGCCAGAGCAGATGCCAAATTCAGGAGAGCAGAGCTGGAGTCCCTCTTTGTTTGCAACTGATGCTTCTCATTCCACTCTTCGAAAGGGGTGCTTCTTGCCAGTCACCTACGTGGCATTGCACTGATATGCTTGAAAAGAGAGTGGGGACCCTGCAGTAAGTGTGTGGTTCTCGGAGATGGTGTAATTGGTGTGGAACCCCCGATTGACCCTTCATCCCTGCTTTTGGAGTCCTCCACTAAATTAAATTAGAAGATGTACCTATCTCATAGAGCTGGAAAGACCTTGAAGGTCATCGAGTCCAGCTCCCTGCCTACACTAGCAGCACCAAGTACTGTCCCTTGACAGATTTATTTTTGCCCCAGATCCCTAAATGGCCCCCTCAAGGATTGAGCTCACAACCCTGGGTTTAGCAGGCCAATGCTCAAATAACTGAGCTATCCCTCCCCCCTAATACTAACACAGGCTTCAAATTGGCAGGAATCTTAAGGAGGGTCATGGCTGCTTTATGCCCTCTCATGGGCTCAGGGCCTGTATGTGAGCAGCTCTGGTGGACGCTGCTACTCAAAAGATTCCGATCTCGTACGCATCCACAGTGGGATCCACATTGACTGCAGCATCTCGACGAACCATGGTCAATTACTGTAGGAGAATCATTCTTCCCCTGTTGTTTGGCTATTTTTGCAGCCTGCCCTTTCCACCAGTGATCTCTTGGCTTTCCCTTGTACGTGCAACCAGACTCTTCAGCTGACTTAGGGGGCAGAGCAGCTGCCTGCACAGGCGTCTCCTTCCTGAGATGGTGAAAACTGAGCTAGCAAAACCCATCTGAAGAGAATAAAAGGGCAGAAAAGCTGCTGAGGGCTTGGAGTAGGTGGCGTGGGGATGCTGGAGAGAGACACACACACCAGTGGTTCCTGGCACGTCTAGGATGAGTCCCCAGGCATGCAGGCACTGCTCAGCTCCTGCTTTCATCCAGCCCTAGAAACTTGCCCCCAAGGTGCTGCCAGGACCTGGCTCCCAGGCAGGTTTCTTACAAGACCATATCCAGTGAACACCTTGTCCACTGTCATCCCTTTGCCTCTTTTAATGCAGCACAGTGCCCAGCGTGCTCTCGCATCCTCTGCAGGGACAATGGGGCTCCCAGTCTTGAGGGTAGAGAACTAGAACTGCTTGCTCCCGCCTTTCTCCAGTAACTCAGCTCCTGCAGCCCCCGGAGTGTGTATCATTTTCCCTTGAGCTTTTTCCAGTTCTCTCCATCGTCCTGTTTTCAGGGCTCCAGCATGGCAGACCAGACCAGCAGCAGGCCTGACCTGTGGAACTCACATGTCCCTGCTCAAAGCGGGTCTGCTTGAGTTGGAGGAGGAAATGCCAGCAACTTGTCTTCCCTGGGGCTCCCAGCATTGCTGAGCCCAGAGCAGACAGGACCTTGTTGGCTTTGGCTGCTCTGATGGGAAGTGGGGCTGAGCCCCTTGGTTTGGAGGCATCATGGAAAGAGCTCTCCAGACTGACTCTTCGGTTTCCTGGTACAGGGGGGATTCACAGTGACATTGACTGGGGAGCTGGAGTTCCTGGTGCTAATCAATCTCTCTCTCTCTCTCTCTCTCTCTCTCTCTCTCTCT
>ML677516.1:214560-255132 GCA_007922305.1 Dermatemys mawii
TCTCTCTCTCTCTCTCTCTCTCTCTCTCTCTCTCTCTTCCCCCCCCCTCCCCCCGATGGTCTGCAGTTCGCTCTCATTCCTCGTCAAGTTAGAGCAGTTGGATCTTGGCGGCAATGACCTGGAAGTGCTGGTAGGTGAAGAGGATGGAGGGGAGGAGGTGGGTGGTGGTTGGGACACTGCCCTGGTCCCCTTTGGGGATGGATGGATGGGATCTGAAATCACAAGGAGCAGCAGGTGACTCCAGTGTGTCTGTTGCAGCCCAGTAGCTGTTCCCAGCATTCTGTTCTCTTGCTGTGTTGTGCTGTGTGGTGGTTTCCTCCATCCTGTTGCACATCTCGCTCCCCCTCATATCCCATCCTCATTTCTGTGGGGGACTCTCCCCTGCTCTCTGGCTGCTGGAGGTTTTATGTCTCTCCATTTCTGTCACTTGCCTTTGCTGCCTCTGACCTTTGCATCCCCATCCAAACCACCCCTTGTCATCAGCTTCAGCCCTGCTGGGCTGGCTTGCAGCCCTTCCCCTTTCTGGTTTGGCTTTGCCATTAGAGAGAGACACCCCAGCAACTTCCCATGTTATTCCCCAGGACTTCTAGGTACCCAGTCTTAGTATGGAGGCCTTGAGGGCTGTAGACACAAAAATCTCCATCTGGGTCCCTCTACTCTGTGAATGCTGGAGACCAGCAGAGTGCCTAGGTGAAATCTGCAGTCTTTGACTGAGCAGGACTCCCGGTGTGTTCTGTAGTTTCCACATCTGCAGAGACAGGTGCCACAGAGCGTTGCTCCAGAACTGGCTTTCCAAGAGTTTGACCTCTTGTCGGTGAAGAAAACCTAAAGCGGGAGCCACATGAGGTGGTGCAGCCCTTCTGCCAGAACCTGCAAGAGTGGTTCTGAGGCATGACACGCTTCTCAGTGGAGCGTTCACTTCAGCACTGAACTATTCTTCTGAATGTGTCAGTGCTGTTCATTTGTTCCACTGCTGATCACTTTAGCAGCGACATCCAGCTAATGTGGATGTCCCTGTGGCTGGCTGGTGGAGGATTGTTGGTGTAGCAGGGTGGTTGGTCAATATCCAGTCATCTCTGCCTGCTCCCACAAGAAGGAAGGAGAGGGGAGATTTATTCCTTCTGAGGCGAAAGCCTCTGAAGCCCTCACTCACCTCTCACCCTCTATGGGACCAAACCATCTCAATTGTCCCCTTCTAGCCTGCTCCTGGAGAACTTTTGCAGCCAGCGTGGCCAATCTAGAAACCTGCAGCATATGTCAGCTGAGATCTTCCCCAGTACCTGGTCTTCCGTGTCACAGTAGCCTGGCTTGCTTACTTCCCCAGCAGTCTGTGGGGAATGGCCTTGAGAAGGCAGTAGAGCTCCAGCATCTGTCATTGCTGGATTGTGGTGATTTGGGAACAGCCTTTATCCCAGAGCAGGTGCTCTCCATTGGGAAGGGGCTAACACTCTGCTTTCTTGTTCTGTCGCAGCCAGACACACTGGGAGCATTACCGAACCTGCGCGAGCTCTGGCTAGACCGAAATCAGCTCTCGGCCCTGCCCCCAGTGAGTACCTGTTGCATGGATGTTGCCTCCCTTCTGTGCTCCCTACTACATCACTCCCTTGAGCCTGGTGGTGTCTCCTTTCCCCTCCCAGGAGCTGGGGAATCTTCGGCGCTTGGTCTGTCTGGATGTGTCTGAGAACAAGCTGGAGCAGCTGCCCAATGAGATCAGTGGGCTGGTGGCACTGACCGACCTGCTGCTGTCGCAGAACCTGTTGGAATGCATACCTGACGGGATTGGTAAGTGTGCTGGAGCAAGGGCCATTGTGTTTGTGTGGGAGCAGTGTTACCCCATTGGGAAGGGTGGGAGCCCTGGATGGGATAGGAGCAGGGACCATGTCACCCAGTGAATGGCGGCAGTGAGCTAAGCCCTGCTGGGAGGGTAAAGGTTGGATGATTTGGCTGAGTAGTGCGGGCAGGGCCTGTGTCACTCTCCCCGGTTTGTCTCTCCCCACGCTCAGGTCAGCTGAAGCAGGTCTCCATCCTCAAAGTGGATCAGAATCGGCTGGCTGAGGTGACTGAGTCGATTGGAGACTGTGAGAATCTCTCGGAGCTCATCCTGACGGAGAATGTGCTGACAGTATGTGTTCTTACACTCACGCCAGCCCCTATTGTGGTGTTGCTTAGCTCAATCCCTTACTGGCAGTCCTGCTCTGTGCCAGTCTGTCATCTCCTTGGCCTCTGCCCATAGGCTGCAGCTCTGGGAGTTGCAATCAGCACCACAAAGGGCTCAGAGCCCTTGACCTCAACCATGGGCAGTAGTCTTCAGTGGGCTGCACCGGCTGTGCTCCCCTCTGGTGATGTGAAACCACAGTCCTCCCTCAGGAGACCCCTGGGTGAAGCTGATGTCATCTCGTGAGTTGGCTGAAGACTCCCCTGGGCTCTCCAAAGTGAATCAGCCTGAGTCCTTCTACTCAGTGTCCTGTCTCGGGCAGGGCCAGCACCAGATGACTGTGTACTGGTAGTGCCTGGAGGCCCCAGTCAGGGTCCAGGGCCCCATCGCACTGGGTGCTGCACAGGCACATGGTAGAGAATGGTCCCTGAACCAAAGAGCTCCAATCTCAGCACAGATGGGTAAATAACACATGTGAGGGGAAGGACAAGGGGCTTCCCAAAGGCAGTGGACTCCCGTCCTGAGCAGTTAGGGAAGAACTTGCCCAAGGTGGAGCGGTTCCCGGTTCCCTGTCAGTCAGATGCTGCCTTATACCCTCAACTAGGAAGAGTTGATGGGCATTCTGATTTCCCCATCCAGTGTAACAGTAGACAAGAGTAGATGAGAGCCCCCCCACAGCCAGTGCTCTTGCCCTCCTTCCCACAGTGTCCCGTGATGGGAGAGGTAGGGACTGGAGTAGATGGGAGCCCCTCCCCCCGCACAGCTAGTGCCCTTGCCCCCCCCCCTACAGCATCCCCTGGGGGGGGAGACGGGGAGTGGAATCGATGGGGGCCCCCCCCCCCCCACAGCCAGTGCTCTGCCCCTCTCCCCACAGTGTCCCCTGCTGGGAGAGACAGGGACTGGAGTAGATGGGAGCCCCCCCCCCCCCGCAGAGCCTGTGCTCTTGCCCCTCTCCTACAGCGTCCCCTGCTGGGAGAGGCAGGGACGAGTATATGGGAGCTCTGCCCACAGCATCCCCTGCTGTGGGAGGCGGGGATTGTGGCTGTGATGCAGAGGGAGGTGGTGACTTTCACCAGGTGTTATCAGTTGCTGAGGGATGTGGGTGTTGCTGTTCCTCCTCCTGCCATGGGGGGACAGAGAGCTGAATTGCTTGGCTAGCCAAGATGGGCAAGCATGCCAAACCATGTTTTGAAGTGTCCCTAGCCTCTGTGTGCCAGAAGCTGGGACTGGACCACAGGAGATGGATCACTTGATGATCCCCTGTTCTGTTCATTCCCTCTTGGGAACCGGGCATTGGCCATTGTGTGAAGACAGGGTTCTGGGCTCGATGGACCATTGGTGGTAGTACAGTAGAACAGCGTAGCTGTTCTTATGTTCTTTCCCCTTTATTTTGCTTTGAGATTGTGAGTCCCACTGTAGCCAAGCCTCTGGCATCATGCTATCTCTCTGCCTCCCACCCAGGCCTTGCCAAAATCCCTGGGGAAGCTGACAAAGCTGACCAATTTGAATGTGGACCGGAACCGGCTGACAGCACTTCCCTCGGAGATTGGGGGCTGTGCCAGTCTGAATGTGCTGTCCCTGCGTGACAACCGCCTGGCGCTTCTGCCTTCTGAACTTGCCAACACCACAGAGCTTCATGTGCTGGATGTGGCAGGGAACAGGTGAGTGGTACCCAGGGCCTGGACAGGGGTAGCCCAGGCTTCAGGCATGCCCATCATAGAAGCCACATGGGAAGGAAGAGAACAGCGTGCAGGTGGGCCTTGATGTGCTCTGGAGGGACACGGAATATGGGGTCATCATGTGCAAGACCACAGAAGAGTTCAAGGGGGTCTTGGCTGGGTGTTATTCCTGTTCCCGAGGGCTTTAAAGAGCCCGCTCCTGAGTGACCAGAGGAGCTAGTGAGCAGGAGTGGCTAATGGGGGAGTTTTGCAAGGGAGTTGGGGGACTAGATACACTTAATATTTTTTAAATTTAAAGCCAAATGCCCTCCCTGCCCTCAGCGATAAAAACAAAACAACAAAGGAACAAGCTTCAGGAGTAAAAAGAGAATGCAGGCAGAAGTCTAGCAACAGAGTGGGGGCTACCCAGAGACCAGAGTGGCTGAGCTGGAGGAGCCAAGGGAGACAGAGAGGTACACAGATGAGACTTTCTGGGACACAGGAGAACATTCCACCCCAGGCCTGACAGCCTCTGTGCTGTTGAGGAGGATGAAAGTCTCGGGGAAGGAGAACACCCTACTGGAGCAAAGGAGAACGATCCGATAGTTGGGACTCTCCTTCCAGATGATGTTATGGTATCCTTTCACACTGAGGATACCACTCCGGGAGAGGGAACTCAAGTTATTAGAAAGAGACAGGTATTAGTAATGGGTGATTTGATCATTAGAAACATAGCTGGGTTTGCAATTATCAGGAGAACTGCATGGCAACTTTCCTGCCTGGTACGAAGGTTGCAAATTTCTTGAGACATCTAGATAGACTTATGTGTAGTTCTTCTTCGAGTGCTGTCCCTGTGGGTGCTCCACACTAGGTGTGTATGCGTCCCGGCACCGCGGTAGCAGTGCCTGGTTGGGACGCAGGCGCTCAGATGGTATGTCTCGTCTCGTTGGAATCTTCCTGAGCGCCTGTGTCCCTCACCCTCCTCAGTTCCTTCTCAACCATCCTCGGCTGAAGACGGGACTCAGAGCAGTGCTGCTTCTCTTCCCTGACCTCTGTAGGAAAAAAGTAACAAAGAATATAGAAATAGTTATTAGTTACATCCCAGTTGTTTCCCTTCCTTCAGTGCAGTTACATGGTTACTTCATTTAAAAAAACAAAACAACAACGGTTTTGTGTCACGCTTGTCTCCTGCTGAGACGCTCTCTTCTGCCATTTTTAACTCATAATGCCAGGGGCCTCAGGATTCAAAAAGTGTGTTTTCTGTCAGGACTGCACGCCACTGTCGGATGGGCATTCACGCTGCGTGAGGTGCCTCGGGGAAACTCCTGTCTCCGTAAAGTGCCACCACTGCACGCATCTTAAGTCAAGATCTCAGCATGACAGGGACCTGCGGCTTAAAATGTTTTTAATGGAAAAATCTCTGCAGCCGCTTTCGGAGACGTGGAAGGCTAAACCCGCTCCCTCCTGCTCCCCGACCAGAACAGAACCAGTTGGGAGCGATGCTTCGCTCCCTCTGGAGCAGGGTCAAGAAGCACAGTCTCACAGGAGAGACTCTGTGCTGACAGTGCCACAGGCAGGTGCCTCAGCTCTTCCTAAAGCCTCAGAAGTGGCTGTGGCAGACAGCAGAGGCAGGAACCTGACCTCCCATGTCGGGAAGGTCTCTGCAGCACCGAACCCCTGTGGGCTAAAAATAGCTGTGGAGCTGGCTGCGCACTCTGCTTTAGCACCACCAAGAACGTCAGCACCGACCTGCTCCAGGCTAAAAATAGCCAGGGGGCCGACTGCGCGCTCTGTTCTGGTGCTGGGAAGAATGGTGGCACTCAGCCTGCCTCCCGCCCCGGCACCAGCAGTGAACCTCCTGCAGGGTTCCTCCAAACGCCTGCAGGCACCAGTGGGGATTCCAACTGCTAAAGCGCTAGAGCACAGCTCAGGCTCAGTGCAGCCCAGGGAGTAGGAGCAACAGTTTCTCACTCAGGCTCAGGTGGCACCGTCATACTAACTCCCCGCTCCTGGACGCACAGGGCTCATTTTTTGATCAGCTGCTCTCCGAACCTGAACTGGCTGCCCTTCCTAACAGTGAACCTGATGTGCAACGGCAGACGGAGTTCTCCCCACCTGCCTCTCCTCCGCCGCCGGAACCTTTACCACCTCAGGTGACGGCTCACAACCACCAGCCTCAGTTTCCCCACTTCATGCCTCCATGGATGACACCTGGGTTCTCCTACCCTATGCATTGGCCTCAATAGTACCCTTGGCCACATCCTCCTACCACTCACCCTCAGACCTCTTCTACCGAACCACTACCTCCCTCTGTGCCTCGATCTCCAGCTCCATCCACTTCTAGAGTGCCTGAACCCCCTCCTGAGAACATGAGCTACAGACCATACCCTGACTCACTGGTCCCTGACTCTCCATCAGCTCCTGACGGAGCCCTCTTCCCTCCGCCTCCACAGAACGTGGACGACTGCAAACAATTTCAAGAACTTTTCAAGAGGGTGGCACTCAGTCAGAACATCCCCTTAAAAGAGGCTCAGGAAACACAACATAGACTCCTCAGAATCCTTCAACCTTCTGCACCCTCAAAGATCGTGCTTCCCATAAACGAGGCACTCTTGGAGCCAGCTGACACTCTCTGGCACGCTCCAGCTTCTTTATTATCAACTTGCAAAAAGGCTGAACGTAAATACTATGTTCCTGCTCAGGACGCTGATTTCCTGTTTTCTCACCCACAGCCAAACTCTCTCGTCATGGATGCAGTCGCACAACAGACGAAACAGCCCCAATATCGTCCCATTCCACAAGGCAAGGACCTTAAACGCCTTATGTCTTCGGTCGCAAGGTTTACACGTCCTCCACTCTACAATTCAGAATTGCTAATTATTCTGCCCTCCTCGCCAGCTACGACTTCGATAATTACAATAAACTCTTTGACTTTGCCTCCTACATTCCAGAGGATAGGAGAGCAGACTTCAAATCAATCCTGGCTGAGGGCCATTTAATTTCCAGAATGGCCCTACAAGCCTCTCTAGACACCAGCAGACACAGCATCTCACACTACTGCAGCTGCTGTGGTCATGCACAGATGTTCATGACTCTCTGCATCTGGCATCCCTAAAGATCTGCAGACCAAGGTGGAGAGCATCCCCTTTGATACGGATAAATTTTTCTTCAAAAAAGCTGATGAACTTCTCCACACCATGAAAGATTCTAGAGCAACACTATGCACGCTGGACATTCACCCATCTTTTCCCAGGAGACAACGATACCAATCCTACCAAAGACCACACACACAACAGCATTACCTGCTTCAACCCAAACTATATGATATAACTAGTAGTCATGCTAGACCCTCTAACTGCAGACAAGATCAAACCCAAGTAACCACCTCACACCCACTGGGGAATAAACAATGATTTTGAAACATTGGTCGAGGGTCTGCAGGACCTCCACTTGAATCCACCACCCGCTTGCCCGTTTGGCCACTGCCTCCAGAGTTTTCAACATGCCTGGCAGCGGATTACGCAGCACCGCTGGGTCCTCAAAATACTTTAGTCCAGTTACTCTAACCCCTTTATATCCTACCCTCCTATCCTTCCACGTCCCTCTTCAGGAACCCCTCTCATGAGCACTTACTTTTCACAGAAGTAGCTCACCTTCTACAGTTAGGCACAGTGGAACCTGTGCCGACACAACATCGAGGGAAAGGGTTCTACTCCCATTACTTTCTGACCCAGAAAAAGACCGGGGGATGGAGGCCTATACTGGACCTATGCCGACTGAACAGTTTTGAGAGAATACAAAAATTCAAGATGGTCATACTGGGCACAATAATTCCTGCACTGGATCAAGGGGACTGGTTCATAGCCCACGACCTACAGGACACTTATTTTTATATATCAGTTCATCCAGCTCACAGACGCTTCCTCCAATTCACAGTTGGTCACAACCATTTTCAATACAGATTCTTCTGTTCGGACTCTCCACAGCACCGAGCGTCTTTTCCAAGACTCTAGCCGTGGTCCTGGCTCACCTCCATAGACATGGGATCGCACTTTTCCCCTATCTGGACGATTGCCTCATCAAGGGCAACTCTTACGGTGAGATACTTCAAGCTAACGATTTCACCATCTCCCTCTTTCACAGCCTAGGCCTCCAAATAAACATCCAGAAATGCACCCTGACACCTGCACAACAGATCAAGTTCATTGGAGCTCACCTGGACTCAATCCGAAGCAGAGCCTCACTCCCAAATCACAGATTCCTCGCTATCGCACAACTGATGAGCATGCTCTCTGTTCGTCCCAGGACTCAGGCAATAATCTGCCTGCAGCTCCTTGGTCACATGACAGCCACCACCTTCGTGGTCCAGCAAGCCAGACTACACATGAGATGTCTTCAGGGCTGGCTCAACTCCAACTTCATACCAACAGACACACCTTAGGGATGCTGCTAACCCCTCCTACCAGTGTTCTAGCTAAGGGGTCTCCAAACTTTTTGAGACGAGGGCCTTATTAGATTTTTGAAGGGGCTTCTTGGTCCACTGCCGTGGCCCTCCCCCTTTGCTCCTCCAGCTGCTGCTGCAACCCCCCCCACCCGCTTTGCTCCTCCAGCCATGCCGCTGCCGCAACCCCCACCCTTTACTCCTCCATCCTCACCGTGGGGGCACTCACCCCTCCGCATGTGGGGCTGCCACCAGCAGCTCTCACCAGCGGGACAGCGGCGGCTTCTCCACATGCCTGCTCAGGTGGGGTTAGGGGGCCAGACAAATCAATGCCGCGGGCCAGATCCAGCCCCCAGGCCATAGTTTGGAAACCCCTGTTCTAGCTTCTCTACACTGGTGGACAAGACCACGAAACCTCTCCACGGGCGTTCCCTTTCAGCACCAATCCTCAACGCTCATGCTCATCACGGATGCCTCTCTTGTCATTATATTAGGCTTGAATAAAGATTGGAACTGTCTGGGTCATTACACAAACTGCAATCCGTTTCCCCTACTGTTACTCACACCTTTTTGTCAACTGTTGGAAATAGGCAATCCTGATTATCACTACAAAAGTGTTTTTTTTTCTCCTGCTGATAATAGCCCACATTAACTGATTAACCACTTAAGTTGATATGTCAAGCTCCACCATTTCATGTTCTCTGTGTGTATATATGTGTGTGTGTTTATATGTGTGTATGCATATATCTATATCTATCTATCTTCCTAGTGTATGTTCCGCTCTGTGCAACTGATGAAGTGGGTTCTAGGCCTCTAAAGCTTATGCCCTAATAAATTGGTTCGTCTCTAAGGTGCCCCAAGGGCTCCTCGTTCTTTTTGCGGATACTGTGCAGACTAACACGGCTACTACTCTGAAATTTTTCCTTAGTGCAGCTCAGTGAGGTTCCTTCCCATTTTCCAGACAAACTCCACATGCAGGCTGGGAGTGAGCCCTGGGTGGTTAGAATACAAGTGCCCCTCTTTTACCCACAGTCCTAGAGCTGATAGTGTGGAGGTGGAAGGACAGTTGTGTTGCAGAACAGTCTGGCAGGAGCTATGTGGAGTATCCATCACGAGAGAGATTCAACACTGGGGAGAGAGGCCCTGCCTCAAGGTTTGTTCCATCCTGCCCCGATGAAAGGGGAGGAATTCAAGGGCTTAGTGGAGGTTCCTTCTAGGCCAGTGGGGTCTCATCAGCCATGTTTCTCTTGCAGGCTGCAGAACTTGCCCTTTGCCCTGACAAATCTCAACCTGAAGGCCCTGTGGCTTGCAGAGAACCAGTCCCAGCCCATGCTGAAATTCCAGACAGAAGATGATGAGAAGACGGGCGAAAAGGTTCTCACTTGTTACCTGCTGCCCCAGCAGCCATCTCCCAGTCTAGGTAAGAGGCCCCATGTAAGTGCTTCTCCATGGTGTCTTGCCTGCTCTGGAGAATAGGGAGACAGTCCTGTGGAGAAGGGCTGTCCTCTCTCTTCTCTCTGAGATGTGAGGCCAAGATCCCATTGTTGCCCTCTCCCCTGGGGTGTCTCTCAATTCCTGTTCCCAGATGTCTCCTCCTCTACACCTTTGGACTAGTCTCTGTTCATGTGGTTATTGCAGTTGATGTAACAGGCCTGGGCTCCTGCTGGTGACACGGGGAATCTCTCCAAGTTGGAGAATGTTAAAGCTGTGAAACTGCCCCTTCAGCAGGTGGCATCAGATCCCTTTAGCTAACTGTCCCCTTTTGCTGCTGGACCAGAGGCTGCTCTGTCTGCTCAGTGCTCTATGAGCATCATAGCTTCTGTTTCTTCCCATCTTCCTACCCAGCGCAGGAGCTGGATCCTTCAGGGCCCTGTGTCCAGGTTGCCAAGTGTCATGTAGCCCTGTCAGGGACCACTGAAGGGGTGACAAGCCCCTGACAACACAGTCTCACTCCCTAAGGACCCAAACACTTGATGGCTATGGGAGGGCTCTCTGCTAGAGATGGCCTCGTCACGGGGGAGTGCGTCTCACCCAGGCCCCAAATCCTCATCCTCCAGGAGCTGGCTCTCTCTTTATCATCTTTTTCTGCAGAGAATCTCCTGCAGAACAGTGTGGATGAAAGTTGGACAGACACCAACTTGAACCGGGTCAGCGTGATCCAGTTTTTGGACGAGCCCAAAGCTGATGATGATGATGAGGCTGGAGCTGAGAAAAGAGTAAGAGAAACAGGCATGGTGGGTTGTCCTGGGTTGTCCAAGGCCGTGCCAGCTTCCTCAGGAAATGTGCAGGGCAAGGAGCAAAGTGTCTGCCCAGAGTTGCCTCTCCCTCCCCGAGGGGTATGGTATGAGCTGCATCTCCCGCAGCACTTGGCTGCCAGAGGGGACACCCCATCCCAGGCTGAGGGGAACTAGTCTCTGTGCTGAGTCATCCACCCCAGAGACATGTACAGCATGAGGGCTGGCAGGCATAAGAGCAGCAGCTGCCAATAAGGGGCGTACACAGGTTTGCATTCCTGAAGCCTGCCCTATTAAGAATAGAACGGTGATCACTAACTCACTTTACGAAAGAGTCACCAAATCGTCATCCCATGGCTGGTGGCTTTGTCACTGCAATCCCAGTCCTCAGCCTCTTGATCCGGACAGGCAGTCCCCCTGACTTGGGATTCGATGGGAACTAATGCACTGGAGGGGAAAACCCTGTATCCCATGACTACATATCAGTCACTCAGCGTTTACAGCCCTAGGTGAAGTCACAGAGCCAGAGAAACATGGCTGGTTATTTTACTCCAAACTCTAGGATGGTGGGGCAGGGTGGAGGTCACAACACCCTGTCTGTGATGCTAGAGCATCCAGCAGGACCTCTAACTTGAGCAGATGGAGAGTCATTGGACTGGAGTCTAACCCCGTGTAATAAAAGGAGGTTAGAGCAAGTCCTGGTGCTGGGCCATCTCTGGGAGTCCCCAGGGCCTTCACTTCATGAGTGTTTGTGTTTTTTTACCGCCCCGTTCTATTGTTTGAAATGCTGTTCTCTTGCCTGTTGCTTTGGGACAGATCCACTCTGAGAGGCAGGAGACTATAGCATGCACTAAGGGAATACCAGAGAGGTTGAGGGGAATCTACCTGCATTCTTTCCTCAGGACTCCTGCTCACCGTAGCACAGAATTGGAGGTGGGGGTAGTGTTCAGTTCTGTGGCAGTGAGCGGGGCGGGTGGGAGGTGTTCCAGCTGGGGCTGCATCTCCCCTGGGTTGGGTTAGGGTTAGGGCAGCTCCAGGCTTGGCATTCTCTGTTGGCAAAATGTGAGGATGAGCTGCTGCTCCGTCTGGAGTGTCTGAACTCTGTGCACTGGCTCATCTGCTCGGATGCTCTTTACCTGGCAGGGCCTGCAGCGCCGAGCGACTCCCCACCCTAGTGAGCTGAAGGTTATGAAGAAAGTGATTGAAGTTCGGCGCAATGAGGCCTATTCTGCAAAGCCCGATGTGGAGCTGGATTCTCCGCACTCAGAGGTGAGCGCTCCCTGCAGAGAGCAGGACCAGGCCAGTAAGCTGCAAAGCTCTCTGGCATGCACCAGCTGAGCACTGAGTGACCCTTGCAGAGATCAGAGCCAGTAGCATGGGAGCCTGGAATTGCAGCTTTATTGGACTGACAGTGTGTGGGGAAGGGGGGACTGCAGCAATGTCTGTAGGCTTGGCCAAAGGAACGAAGAACATGTGAAACGCTGGTGCACTGACGTAGCGGGGGAGTCCCATGGACGGGGGCAGCAAGAGCGGGACAAGGAAAACAGTGGGCATGAAGACTGGCACCATTGGCATAGTATGGGGAAGGCAAAAGGAGGTCAGCTTGCGTGTGGGCGGGGCTGGGGCAAAGCGGAACCTTGACAGCCTGTGCGCAAAGTGATGCATTCTTAGGGCAGCTTTGGGGACAGGACTTGGCATCAGGCAATTCGGGGGTTGCCTCCAGCTCTGACCCTGACTTGATTGCTGTGTGACCTTTGTGTGAATCACGGCCCTTCAGAGTCATTCTGGCCAGGGGCCTCTGTTCTGACGTGGCCCTGTCAGCAGGGAAAGAGCTGTAGCAATGCACTTGTAATGGCTTTCCCATCACTCTATCCCCTGGGCATCCCCAAATGAGTGACAACGCACTGGGCTGCAGCTACTGGTCTGCAGCTGCTGACAGCTGAGTTCCCTGCTGAAGTCTTGCCTCCCACTGGGGACAGCATTCTGCTGATAGGTACCAGGCTGGCGCTGCCACAGAGGCTGGGATGGAGTGGGCTGGGGAGTGGCACGGATGATGCTAGGCAGCCCACTGAAGCAGCTGGGATCCTTCTGGGCCAGGGGCTGCAGCAGTCAGTACTGGTCCCATTCCCCCTTTCTCTGTGCCCCTTTGGCTTTGTCTCCATTCTCACTGCCCGTCCCACTCCCCCAGGGGAAGAGGCTGAGTGCCATGTCCAGTCGCAGCGAGGACTCGCACGTCTCCAACAGCACTGCCTCTGCCAACTTCAGGGAGGAAGAGGAGGAGGGGGAAGGGGAAGACAGGCTGAATGGGCAAGTGCCCGAAACGCAGGAGCTGGAGAATGAAGTGAAGCCTGGAGCTGAAGAAGAGCAGGAGGTGGAGGCGGTGGCTGGTCAGGAGGAGGAGCTGGAAGTGGAGTACAACGAGGTAGGAGCTGCACTGGGTGGTTTTGTGGAGGATCCTGCTGGAGCCTGTCTGGAGATGGCCCAGAGGCCATGCCAGTGGGAGGTGGGATTGAACCTGAATGTTTGCAGAGGGGGTGAGGGCAGGTGGGAGCCGGGCACCAGCAGAGGCCAAGAGGGGCCATGGAATTCAGGGGCACAGGGGAGCTGGGTGTGGTGGAAGTGGCTTTGGATGTTGCTCCTAGATCTGCCCTGAATAGTGTCAGGAGCGGTCCTCAGTCTGGGGCCCAGGCCTGACCAGGTTGGCGTTGCAGACCAGCCACTCTCAATGTTGTGCCCCCAGGTCCAGCTGTTGTCTGAGGCTCACGGCCATTCCTGGGTTTTGTCATTGTAGCCCACAGTGCATTTTGCTGAGGACACTCTGATCCGGAGCGAGGATGAGGATGAAGATGAAGACCGTCCGTTCCCAGTGGAGAAGCAGCGGCTGATCCGCAAGGACACACCGCACTATAAGAAACACTTTAAGATCATCAAGCTGCCCAAGCCAGAGGCAGTGGTGGCCCTCCTGCAGGGGCTGAACAGTGACAGGGTCCCTGAGGAGGAGGAGGAGCTGGGGGGCTGCAGTAACAATGCAGAGCCTGAGGAGCAGGAGGAGGCCTGGGACAAGGACGAGATGAGGAACGGAGCCTTGTCCACCCAGCCGTCAGTCAAGGTAGGGCCTGGGGGAGTGCTGTCCAGGGTGGAACTCCCTGCTGCTCTCTGGGCTGCCTTTCTGCCTATGCAGCTGCTGGAAGACAGAGAGTGGGTGTCCAGAGCCCCTAGATGGCTGTGCCTTGAGGTGCCAGGCCTGCACGGTGCTGGAGAGAGACTTCAGGAGATGCTGCACTGTGGGTAGAAGAGCTGGGCTTGTCTTGGGATCAGTGCTGCTGGTTTGTAGCCTTGCAGCTTCCCAGACTCGCCTCCCTGTGTTCCGTCCAGACTGTCTGTCTCACCCATTGCTGTAGTGTGTGTTCCTGCTGTGAGAGTCCTCCTTGTCTCCCAGCTCGGTGGGTGCTGCTTCTCTTCTCTTGCTGCGTAAATCTGTCATCCTTGCTCTGGGTGCCTGCTCCCATCTGTTGGATGGAAGTGCCCCCTGGGGGAGGAATGGGTAGTGGGTGCAGAGTAGCACGCTGCTCTCCCTTGTCCTGAGGAGCCGTGCTACTCATGAGTCTTCAGGACAGGGACTCATTCCAGTGGCACAAGCACGGGTTACACTAGGAGAACTGCACTCTGCACTCACTCCACCCAGCAGGCCCAGTGCTGCCCTGGGGGCAATGCCCTGCCACGTGCCATGGGAACCTGGGTCAGGGAACACCATCCTGCTCACGTTTGCCCTACCAACGGTTGGAGAGGTGGGAGGGGATCCGCCCCGCTCTGAGTGGAGCTAACACGCTTGGCAGGCATTCATGGGTTATCATGGAGATGTGCTGGTGTGGGGCTAAGGAAGTAATGGGGATGATCTGTGGGGTCAGCTGGAAATGGGTTGGAGTTAGTGCTACCTTGTGGGGCACATCAAGCTGGTAGAGAATTAGGGCTATGATGTGGTGTAGTCTCCATTGTGGAATTGCCCCCCTCAGTTCCCAGCTCCTGGATCTGTGCCTTGGAGCTGGTATAAGGTGCTGGGTTGAAACTTTGGGTCCTAGGGGGCCCTCTGTCCCTGTGAGGCTGGAGAGGCTCCCTGACCAAAGAGAGGAAGGTTTTCATGCACTCAGCATCTTTTGTTGGTATTGTGACCTCACTTTTTGCCCTCACTGATACGTGCTCCCCTGGGACTGCCGTGGTCCCCAGTGCACAGGCCCCTGGGAACGAGAGCTGTGTGTCAGGAGTGGGCAAGGCTGGCTCTGGCTCTCCCTGCCTCGGAGTTCAGCTGTTCCCCAGAAAATGGCCTGGACCAAGGCGGCTTCTTTCAGCCTGGCACCATGAGTTTGGGGCCCACTCCTGTAGGCAAAGCCTAATGAAGATCATGTGGGCACTGGCGCCACAGTCTCTGCATCTGCCCATGGTCAAGTCTGTGCTGCTGATGGTTGCAAGGCCTCTACTAGGAGCTGCCCTTCTCAAGGGGTTGGCTCAGATACTTTTCTAGCAAGGCAGATTTGTAGGCCTGACTTCTCCTCTGAGCTTTTCTCCTGGAGTCGGGAGGTGAGTGCTGTGTCCTTGGGGAGCCGCAGGTGAGAGGAGTGTGTGTGTGTGTTGGACAGGCGGAGAGGAGGCAGGGCAGTGTGGCGGTGGGAGCGAATCATGACCAAGAGTTTCTGGCATGAAAACTGGTGCCCTAGGCAGGGAAATCCTGAGGGGTCTCGTACGAGAGGTCTCCTGTGTACTTGTGTTGGACTTGGGAGCAGGAAACTTGTGGCCTCTGTCAGGATGGGCTGTTTCACTGGAGCCTTTTCTCCAGGATGGTGGCACAGTGAGATTGTGGGGTAGCCTCTGTCCCCTGTGTGGTGCTACAGGGCCCTTTTCTCCCCTCTCCTGTATCATTCAATCCTTCGTTCTTCCTTGACGGGGCACACCAGGGCTAACAATGGCGAGTAGTGTTCAGCTCATGAGGTTAGAGTTCAGATCCTGAGTGCCAAGCACAAACGAGGTGGTCGTCCCAGGGCGTGGAGCTCTAGGAGTCTGAATTCTCACTGCTCTGACCACAGGGTAGGTGGCCCTGTGTGGTGCTCTGTGTGGTAGGTGAATGTTGAGTGGTGTGGGAGAGGAGCTCTTTCCCCATGCTGTGTGGCAGGGCCTGTCTCTGAGTGGTGTGCAGTCGGGTGGTGGTGGTAATGGTGGTGGGTTTGGTTTTTGCTCCACTAATCCGCATGCCTCTTTGCTGGTTCCTATCCTAACAGGGGGTGTCGTTTGATCAAGCCAATAATCTGCTGATTGAGCCTGCTCGCATTGAGGAGGAAGAGGTCTGTACCACGCCTGCTGTTCTCTCTTTGCCAGAAATCATCCCACCTGCTTGATTTGCTTCCCAGTCTGAGTCATTGTTGCAGGGGGAAATCTGCTCTGTCTGGGACAAGTGGGTTCTGGACCTGACAAATAACAAATGCACAATGATTGTTTCTTCCCCATCTTTCCCCTCCTTCCCTGCCTTTCCATAACTGAGGTGAGAATGGTTGCTGCAGATCTGGGGTGAGGTCAGAGAAATGTAGCAAACCTGTGGAGGTTGAGAGTTCAATCCCTGCTTGCATTGGACTGAGGAAGAGGGGAGCTAGTCAGATGCATGGGGGAGCAGGAGAGCAGTAAACACTCCTTTTGTGATGGGGGCTATAAGGCAGCAGAGAAATCTGTTGGAGATGGTGTCTGAGCACAGGGGCTTGGAATGACTGCTTGTACCCTAAGGTGAGGCTGGAACTCAGGAGCCTGCGCTGTGCAGTAGAACTGGCAGTTGGAGCAAGTGACCGTGTGGTCCAGACTCATTCTTCAGGGCAGTTTAAGGAGCTCCCAAAAGCATTATGGAAATGCCCTCTCTTTTCCCACCCCACTTCAGAACTTTGTGATGTTTCAAGAGAGATTCTGAAAGCAACGGGAAGAGTCACTCCTGCAGCAAGTGACAGCAGAGGGATATTTTCTCTGCCTTCCAAGCTCCCTGGAATTTTCTATAGCCCCATCTGTGTCACAGATCAAACTTCTTCCTTCCGCTACCAGGGCGCTCTTTATCTATGAGCTTTCTGACAGTTACTACATTCTGAGTGGGCTTGTCCTGGTCCTTGAGTCCCAGGGAGTGTCACCCTCTCACTGCCACTTTGCAGTGGAGCCAGCTCCATGGCCGGGAAGGAGAATGTTTCTCCCTGATTTTCCAAGTGACGTACACAGCCCCTGCTCTAGGAATGTCTCCTGCCATCAGCCCTATTGCTCCATTCTCCCTCAGGGGGCACTTTGGTCTGCTAGGAGCTGGCAGAGTACAGAAATGAGATGGATGCCCCCTGAACTACTGACAACCAGACCCTGTTTCAGTGCTGAATGCTTGCACCCAGAATGCTTCAGCTGTAATGATAATATCTATATATCGTATAGTGTGTGCTGTGCCAAGCCCGGAGAGCTGGGTGCTGTATCAGAGTCCTGGCTTTGCTGCTGGTGTAAGGGGGGAGGGATAGCTCAGTGGTTTGAAAATTGGTCTGCTAAACCCAGGGTTTAGAGTTCAATCCTTGAGGGGGCCGTTTAAGGATCTGGGGAAAAAAAAATCTGTCAGGGGACAGTACTTGGTCCTGCTAGTGTAGGCAGGGGACTGGACTCAATGACCTTTCAACAAGGTCCTTCCAGCTCTGTGAGATAGGTAATAGTGTCTGCTCCCTCCCCTGTGCTTGATAGCCAGGCCTCTTTGTCTGGTACAGAAGCAGGAGTGTCTTGGAGCAGAGTGAAGGGAAATCTGCTCTTTCTATGGAAATGGTGGAGAGATGTTGCCCTTGGGCAGGATGCAGACTCGATCTCCCCTGATTCTGAGCCATTCTCCTCCCTCCGTGTATCCCAAGGACTCCGGAGTGCTGAAGGACATTCACTTCAGATGGGGAAGATCTGACAACCTCTCCCTCCCTGTCACTCAGGTACCTTTACACTGTGAAAAGACCTGCAGCATAGCTGGGTCAGCTGACTCAGATGCATGGGACTTGGGCTGCAGAGCTATAATATCGCAGTGCAGATGTTTGGGCTTGAGCTAGAGCCTGGACTCTGGGACCCCACAGTGGATGGGAGGGAGGGTTCTAGAGCTCGACTGCAGCCTGAACTTGAATGTCTACATTGCAGTTTTATAGCCTCGCAGCCTGAGCCTTGACCCAGGCCAGCTACTGTTGTAGTGTAAACATACCCCCGCTGTTGGTGTACCCCTCCTCTCCTATCTGGTTCAACGCCCTGCCTTCCTGCTGATTGACACTGAGCTCCGGGTGTGGAGTGTCTGCTGCTGCTGCTGCTGAAGATATGGGAGCCCAGGAAATCCCAGCTCTGTTTTGGGGTATAGCTGGTGAGGTGCTCAGCTCATGGCCTTTGCAATACTGTCAGCTAGAAGATCCAACCTTCTTACTAGCAAATGGAGCCCATGGCACTGGGATCGCTAAATAAATGAGCCTGGAGACAGGCTGTGTGGTGAAATCACAGGGGGAAGCTTTGAGAGTGGCATGAGGCAGGACATCACCACTAGGTATTGCCTGTGTCTTCAGGCTGAGGCTGCTTGAGCAGGATGTGAACACATTGTTCAGCAGATGTCCTTGGGCCGGGTTGTCTCTTGTCACTAGTAATGGGCATGTGCTCTGAATGGCACTGTGTGCAGGGATGTTCTCCTGGCTCAGGGGCTGTGGGTCTGTGCTCAGTTGTTCAGCACATAAACCACTTTGTTCCAGATGGATTCTTTGGTCCCATTCGGTTTGTTGTCTCCCCAAATCCTCCCTGTCTTGGGCCCAGGGCAGGACTGGTCCCTACATTATATTCTACCCGGCTGGGTCCAGTACAGTTTAAATGCCTCGAGAAAAGGAGCAATTGCTCTTCCACTTGAAGGTGAGAGTCCACTAGCAATGGGTTCCGCCTGGATGAGATGTTTTCCCCTTTCCCCTCCATCAAGAGAGACAAATCTCTTTTGTGATCAACCTTGCGGCCAGCCCTGGAGCTTTCCATGCTATTGAGCCTGACGATCCCTTTGCCCTGCTCCTCTCGTCCTTCCTGTTTGATGCCTGCTTGTCCCAGGCTGTGTACAGAGCAGTACCTTGCTGCTGCCTCCAGGACCCTCCTGAGGACCGGGCACATGTTGGTGTCAGAAGGCAGCAGAAGATCAGTCCAGGCTCAGAGGTGTCTTCTCCAGGGGATCTCCCGTCCCGTCCTCCTGTTTTCCATCTGAGGCTTGTGCTTACACTGAACGTGTCTAGGTCCTGGCTGGATGTAGAGTGGGGCTGGGCTAACTGCCCAGAGTTTGTGAAAGTCTCTAGGGGGTTCTGTGCAGGGTAGGGTGTGGCTGGGGGAAGGAGCGGGTTGGGGTCCTGAGCTTCTTCGCCTCTCCCCAGACAGCCGTCTTGAGATGTTTCCCCTGCTTGTGGGATCCCATGTTCTCTTGGCCTGATGTGCATTAGGGAGCAGCACCAGGCTGGGGGAGGGGCAGTGTAACTTCCCAGAATGGTACTCCTTCTGTTCAGAGCAGGTGGTTGATGGCTGTAGTTGGGACTCACCTTCAGCCAGAAGTTGTGTCCTTAGAGAACCTACGGTGTGAACAGAGACACTGCCTGCACCTGCACTCATGGGGGCCCTTGGTGTCCAACAGGAACCAGTGGTTTGGTATCTGCAGGGCCAGGCCAGGACTTGCCAATGGCTGCAGTCCTCCAGGGCGTGAGTGACAGCTCTAGCACCTGTGCCTGGAACGGACAGAGAAACCAGATTTGGACGTGAGCCCCACATGCCTGGCCCGATACCTTGTGGGGCCCCAGCTGTGCCTCTGCTGGAACTGCCAATGGGAGCGAATCCCAGAGGAAGCCTTCCGCCACCTCTCTGGGCATGTTCAGCCCCAGGAGCAGGCCCCTCCCAGTGGGTGGATGAGAGCAGTTCCTGGAACAGCCAGGGCCTTACGGATCCCGTCTAGCATCTGAGCTGAGAGCCTCCCTGGAAGTGATCCCCGGGGATGAACAGCTGTGGTCTGCCCCAATGGGTGCTCACAGGGGGTGTATGAGGACAGCCTCAGTCACAGCCTGTTGCAGTAGGTAACAGGCCTGGCTGAGTACTGAGGCCCTCGCCAGAGAGCTGTGTCAGCCTCAGGAAAATGCAGGAACAGCAAGGCCAGTGGGAGTGCAAATCCGCAGAGCATCCTGGAGAGGCAGCTGTCCCCACCCCGAACAGAAGGCTCCAGCATGTGCAGCGCATGTACAGCCCAGTCCCAGCCCGTTCTCCCCCTGAGCCACGCTGAACTAGGGCTGCACTTGTGTGAGGTTTGTGCTCTGGAAATGCTAAACCATGTCTGCACAAGCTTTCCAACCAAATGTAATTCCAGCCTCGGAAGGAAAGTCGTGAGCAAAGAGAGAAGCCGCGCTACAGCCTCCCCTGTCCCTCCACTTCGTCTAGATCTCGCAATCAGGAATGACCTGCAGGAGGCTCCTTTTAAGCCATGTGGCCTCAGGAGTCCACGGATATCTACCCCAACCTCACAACTGTTGAGACTAGGCGGGCATGGGAGACCAAAGAGAAACAGAAGAACAGCTGGGGCCCATCTAGCCCAGACTGGTGTCTCTTGTGGAGCTGGAACCCAGGCTCATAGAACTCTGTCGCTCTAGGAACATGATGTGTGGTTAAAGCACAAGACTATATGTCAGATTTGGATTCTGCTTCTGGCTTTGACCCAGTTCTGAGACCTTAGGCAAGTCCCTTCTCCTCTCTGTGCTTCCGGTTCCACAGCTGTTTCTTGGAGCTGATGCTGCCTGCTCCGCAACAGGCCGTTTGTAAGGAACCAAAGGGCAAGATATTGCTGTTCTAAGTGGTGAGGTTGCTCTGTTTCCGAGATGTCATTTCAGAAATAGAAAAGGTCCACAGAGCATGTCTGGACTGAGAATGGCAGACTCAGGAGACCAGAATTAGAGGAGAGAGGGGTATGAGAGAGAGTTTGCTGTCAAAGCCAGGTGTGGGGGGGGAGGGGTGGCTCCTGGTCACCCATCTGGAATTGCCCCATAGCCCTCTCCTCACTAAGGACAGAGCAGAGAACTTGCAGATTTGCTGTGTGGGTGGGAGAGGCCTGGCAAGCTTCCTTATTCCTATAGAGGGCTTTCCCAATAGCACAAGGTGAGCTGTAGAGGACATGCTGGGAATCTCCTGCTGCAGCTAAAGCTGCTAGACCATCTCTGTTCAAACTCTGTTCTCGGAGGCTCGGAGCTCCCTGATACACGCACCTGAGGGCTGAGATTCTCCATTTTCAGCCTCTGAGCGAAGGTGAATTGGAGCAAAATCCCACCTGGTGTTTTGGAATCGGGAGAAGAGAAAAAAACAATAATCATTCTCCTTTCAAAACCACCTCGCCTGTCTTCCTGCAAGGATAGCTCAGAAATGTCACCCTGGGTACAAATAACCCCCTGGTGCCCAAGTGTGAGCCCTATGCTGGGCACCACAGTTATAAATTCCCCTCCTAAGACCAGACCTCCCATTCCCCCTTTGTCTGGATCCCTAGGGCGGAGTTGTACCTCTGAGGTCTGCCCAGTACAACCTACAGGCCTGTGGAGGATGTTGCCAGTTTTTGAGAACTTGGAGATATAGATCTTCAGTCCACACGAAGGTGGGGTTGATGCATAATTTTTTTATTTTTAAAGGCCTGAAAGGACCATTGGATTTCCTAATGGTCTCATCTCTTGTATAATACAGGACAGAGAATTTCACTCAGTTACTTCTGTATTGAGCCTAATAATTAGTGTTTGACTAAAGTAGCTTCCAGAGAAGCATCCAGTCTGGATTTGAAGACTTCAAGATGGAGAATCCACCACTTCCCTTGGGAGTCTGTTGCAGTGGTTAATCTCTCAGTGTTTTGGGGAGGAGGGGGAAGCCTAATTTCCAGTTCAAATTTCTCTGCCTTCAGTGTCTAGCCATTTCAGCCAGGGTCTTGTTTTGCAGCCTTGTGCTGGCTTAAAGAGCCATTTACTGCCAGATATTTTCTCCCCATATAGGTATTTGTAACTCTAATCAAGTCACCTTTCACTCTTATTTTTGATAAGATAAACAGATTGAGCTCTTTTCATCTCTCACTGTAAGGCATTTTCTCCAGTCCTCAGATAATTTTTGTGGCCCTTTCAATTTTTCAACGTCCTCCTATCAGTGCGGACACCAGAACTGGATGCAGTATTCCTGCATTAGTCTTAGCAGTGCCATCCATACAAAACAGAGGTAAATCACTTTCCTACTCCCTGTCCTTTCTTTATATGCCCAAGGATCATATTATATGGGATTATAGGAAGATGGGTGAAAGGGGCCATGAAATGATCAATTTCATGATTCAAAGGAAAGGAAGGAGTGAGAGCAGTAGAATAAGGACAGTGGGCTTCAAGAAAAAGGAAAGAAAGAAAAGAAAAAAGAAAGAAAAGGAAAAGACTTTTAACAAACAGAGAGAACTGGGAGGTAAGGTCTTATGGGAAGAAAATTTAAAGGATAAAGGAGTTCAGAAGAGCTGGCAGTTTCTCAAAGAGACCATATTAAATGCACAACTGCCCACTATTCTGATCCAAAGGAAGGATAGGAAGAATAGTAAGAGGTCAATATTACTCTGTCAGGGGCTTTTTAATTACCTGAAAATCAAAAAGGAGTCCTGCAAGAGTGCAAACATGGATGAATTGCTAAGGAGGAACACACAAGAATAGCACAAGCAGGTAGGGACAAAATCAGAAGGCTTAAGGCAAAAAATGAGTTGCTTCTAGCGAGGGACATAAAAAGCAATAAGAAGAGCTTTAAATACATTAGGAATGAGAGAAAAATGGGGAGGGGAAGGAGAGCTAATAACTAGAGCTGTCAGACTATTAAAAAAAAATTGAGATTAATCACACTGTTAATAACAGAATACCATTTATTTAAATACTTTTTAATGTTTTCAAGTATATTAACTTCAATCATAACAGAATACAAAGTGTTTAGTGGTCGCTTTGTTTATTTTTGATTACAAATATTTGCACTGTAAAAAACAAAAGAAATGGTATTTTTCAGTTCACCTAATACAAGTACTGTAGTGCAATCTCTTTATCATGAAAGTTGAACTTAAAAATGTAGAAATGTGTTAAAAAAACAAACAAACTGCATTCAAAAATAAAACAATGTAAAATTTGAGACAACAAGTCCACTCAGTCCTATTTCTTGTTCAGCCAGTCACTCAGTCAAACAAGTTTGTTTACATTTTCAGTAGATAATGCCGCCCACTTCTTGTTCACGATGTCACCTGAAAGTGAGAACAGGTATTTGCATGGCATTGTTGAAGCTGGTGTTGCAAGATATTTATGTGCCAGTTGCACTAAAAATTCATATGTCCCTTCACGCTTCAACCACCATTCTCGGGAACATGCATCCATCCTGATGATGGGTTCTGCTTGATAACAGTCCAAAGCACTGTGGACCGATGCATATTCATTTTTATCGTCAGAGTCCAATGTCAGTGGCAGAAGGTTGATTTTCTTTTTTGGTGGTTTGGGTTCTGTAGTTTCCCCATCGGAGTATTGTTTTTTTAAGACTTCTGAAAGCATGCCTTATCCATCTCAGATTTTGGAAGGCCCTTCAGATTCTTAAATCGTGGGTCAAGTGCTACAGCTATCTCTAGAAATCTCACATTGGTACCTTCTTTGTGTTTTGTCAAATCTACAGCAAAAATGTTCTTAAAATGAACAACGTGCTGAGTCATCATCCAAGACTACTATAACGTGAAATATATGGCAGAATGTGGGTAAAATAGAGACAGAGATGTACAATTCTCCCCCAAAGAGTACAGTCAGAAATTTAATTAGCGCATTTTTTGTAGTAAGTGTCATCAGCAAGGAAGCATGTCCTCTGGAATGGTGGCCGAAGCATGAAGGGGCATATGAATGTTTAGCATATCTGGCATGTAAATACCGTGCAGAGCTGGCTGCAAAAGTGCCGTGCAGATGCCTGTTCTCTCTTTGTGGTGACATTGTAAATAAATAGTGTGCAGCATTATCTCCCGTAAAGCCAAACAAACTTGTTTGTCTGAGCGATTGGCTGAACAAGAAGTAGGACTGAGTGGACTTGCAGGCTCTAAAGTTTTATTTGCATTGTTTTGTTTGAGTGCTATTGTGTAACACAAAAATCTACATTTGTAAGTTGCACTTTCACGATAAAGAGATTGCACTACAGTACTTGTATGAGGTGAATTGAAAAATACTTTTAAAATCATTTTTACAGTGCAACTATTTGTAATAAAAATTTCCTAGTGAGCAGTGTACACTTTGTATTCTGTGTAATTGAAACCAATATATTTGAAAATGTAGAAAAAATCCAAAAATATTGAACTGAATAAATTTCAATTGGTATTCTATTAACAGTGCGATTAAAACTGCAATTAATGGCTATTTATTTTTTTTAGTTAATTGCGATTTAATCAACAGCCCTCCTAATAACTGATGACATCAAGAAGGCCAAGATGAGTAATGCCAGTTTTGCTTCAGTCTTCACTAAGAAGGCTAATATCAGATACTCAACACAATTACTATTAAGAAGGGGAAGAAATGCAAGCCAGACTAGAGAAAGAACAAGTTTGCTGAAACAATCTCTGAACTGTCAGCAATTATCTTTGAGAACTCATGGAGGATAGGTGAGGTCTCAGGGCAGTGTAAAAGGGCAAACATAGTACCCATCTTTAGAAAGGGGAACAAAGAGAACCCACAGAATTCTAGTCCAGTCAGCCTGACTTTTTGATACCTGGAAAAAAACTGGAACAAATTGTTAAACAATGAGTTTGTAAGAACCTGGAGGATATTTGGGTTATGGAATAACCAGCATGGATTTGTCAAGAACAAATTATGCCAAACCAACCTCATATCTTTCTTTGACAGGGTTACTGACCTAGTGGATGGGGAGAAGTAGTAGACAGAGTGTGTCTTGATTTCAGTAAGGCTTTTGACAGTCTCAAATTAGAGAAATTTGGTCTAGATTAAATTACTAGAAAATGGGTGTACAACTGCTTGAACAACTGCACTCAAATAATAGTTTTCAATCATAGAATATCAGGGTTGGACGGGACCTCAGGAGATATCTAGTCCAACCCCCTGCTCAAAGCAGGACCAATCCCCAACTAAATCATCCCAGCCAGGGCTTTGTCAAGCCGAACCTTAAAAACCTCTAAGGAAGGAGATTCCTCCACCTCCCTAGGGAACCCATTCCAGTGCTTCACCACCCTCCGAGTAAAAAAGTTTTTCTTAATATCCAAAGATTTGCTGTCAGACTGGGAGGGTGTATATAGGGGGCTCCTGAAAGGGTCAGTCCTGGGTCTGATTCTATTTAATGTTTTCATTAATGACTTGGATAATGGAATGGAGAGTGCGCTTATGGTATTTGCAAATTATACCAAGCTGGGAGGGGTTGCAAGCCCTTCGGTGGACATAATTAGAATTCAAAACAACCATGATAAATTAGAGAATTGATCTGAATTCAAAAAATGAAATTCAGTAAAGGCGATTGTAAAGTACTTCACTTTGGAAGGGAAAATCAAATGCACAATTACAAAATGGAGAGTGATCGGCTAAGTGATAGTACTGCTGAAGAGGATTTGGGAATTATAGTGGATTATAAATTGAATATTAGTCAACAGTGTGATGCTGTTGTGAAAAAGGCTGCGTTTGGGGGTATATTAACAGGAGTGTCTTATGTAAGATAGAGGAGCTTATTGTCCTACACTACTTGAAACTGATGAGGCCTTAGCTAAAGTACTGAATCCAATTCTGGGTAACACATTTTAGGCAAGATATGAACCAGTTGGAGAGAGTCCAGATGAAAGCAACAAAAATGATACAAGCTTTCGAAAACCTCACTTATGAAGAAAGGCTAAAAAAACAGGCCATGTTTAGTCATGAGAAAAGACAACTGAGGGGGGACCCTAATAAGTCTTCCAGTATGTTAATGACTGTTGTAAAGAGGATGGTGATCAATAGTTCTCCACATCCACTGAAGGTAGGACAGGAAGTAATGAGCTTAATCTGCAGCAGAGCTAGATATTAGGAAAAACTTTTGCATAGTTAAACTCGTGAATGGGCTTTCAGTGAAGGTTGAGGAATTGAAGGTATTTAGAACAGGTTCAACAAACACATGTCAGGGCGGGTCTAGATTTATTTGGTCCTGCCTCAGCAAAGAGGGCTGGACTTGATCTCTCAAGGTCCCTCCTGGCCTACATTTCTATGAAAGAGTTGCCTCTAAGAGCAAAGGACTGAATTTCTCTAATAAGTCTAATGTCAGTACTGGGCAAATTAGTTGAATAAAACTGTCAGACACATAGAATATAAATTGTTGGGCAAAAGTCAACATGGTTTCTGTAAAGAGAAATCATATCTTACTAATCTATTAGCGTTCTTTGACAAGGTCAACAACAATGTGGACAAGGGGGATCCAGGGCACATAGCGTACTTAGATTTCCAGAAAGCCTTTGACAAGGTTCCTCATGAAGGGCTCTTATGTAAAATAAGTTGTCATGGGATAAGAGGGAAGATCCTTTCATGGATTGAAAACTGATGAAAAGACAGGTAACAAAGGGTAGGAATAAATGGTAAATTTTCAGAATGGAGAGAGGTAACTAGTGGTGTTCCCCAAGGGTCAGTCCTAGGACCAATCTTATTCATAAATGATTTGAAGAAAGGGGTAAACAGTGAGGTGTCAAAGTTTGCAGACAATACTAAACTGCTCAAAATAGATAAGACCAAAGCAGGCCCCTGTGAAGAACTTCAAAAAGATCTCATAAAACTAAGCGATTGAGCAACAAAATGGCAAATGAAATTTTAATGTGGATAAATGTAAAATAATGCACATTGGAAAAAATAACCCCAACTATACAGGTATGTCGCACCTTGCGCCAGGGTTCCATTCCGCGGTTACCACATAAAGCAGAAACCGTGTATAGCCAGAACCCATTGCCTTCAATGGGAGGTGAAATTGCGCCCCCTACAGGAAGTTTTTTTTTTTTAAAAATAAAAATCCTCCCCTTTGTTTTTTGCGGACTGCGTAAAGTTGAAATTGCGTATGTTAAATATGCCTAAGACACGACATGCCTGTATATACAATATGACGGGGCTAATTTGGCTACAGTTAATGAGGAAAGAGATCTTGGAGTCGTCATGGATGGTTCTCTGAGGACGTCCATGAAGTGTGAAGCGGCAGTCAAAAAAGCAGACAGGACATTAGAAATCATTAAAAAAGGGATAGAGAATATCTTATTGCCCTTATATAAATTCATGGTATGCCCACATCTTGAATACTGTGCACAAATGTGGTCTCCTCATCTCAAAAAGGATATACTGGCATTAGAAAAGGTTCAGAGAAGGGCAACTAAAATGATTAGAGGGTTGCAACGGGTCCCATATGAGGAGAGATTAAAGAGGCTAGGACTTTTCATCTTAGAAAAGATGAGACTAAGGGAAGATATGATAAAGGTATATAAAATCATGAGTGATGTGAAGAAAGTGAATAAGGGAAAGTTATTTACTTGTTCCCATTATAGAAGAACTAGGGGCCATCAAATGAAATTTAATGAGCAGCAGGTTTTAAAACAAATAAAAGGAAGTTCTTCTTCACACAGTGATAGAGTCCTGTGGCACCTTAAAGACTAATTAAAGTATTAAAGCATAAGCTTTCGTGGGCTAATACGCACTTCGTCGGATGCATGCAGTGGAAGTATCCAGGGGCAGGAATAAATAGGTAGGCAAGAACCAGATTAGAGAGAACAGGTTAGTCCAATGAGGCTGAACCAGCTTGTTATCTCTAATCAGGGAGGGTGAGGTATTCCTTTAGCAGCTGAACGGGAGGTGTGAACAGTGAGAGAAGAGAAACTGTTCTTGTAGTCAGCTAGCCGTTCATAATCCCTATTCAGTCCTGAGTTGATTGTGTCAAATTTGCAAATGAATTGCAGCTCCGCAGTTTCTCTTTGCAGACTGGTCTTAAAGTTTTTTTGCTGCAATATGGTGACTTTTAAATCTGTAATTTTAAATCTGTAGTTGGCATTGAGGTTTGCAACAAATCCATGCAACAAACCTTGATGCCAACTCTGCCCACATATCTACACCAGCAACACCATCACAGGACCTAACCAGATCAGCCACACCATCACTGGTTCATTCACCTGCACATCTACCAATGTAATATATGCCATTATGTGCCAGCAACATCCCTCTGTTATGTACATCGGCCAAACTGGACAGTCCCTACGAGAAAGCATAAACGGACACAAATCAGATATCAGGAATGGCAATATACAAAAACCTGTAGGAGAACACTTCAATCTCCCTGCACACACAATTACAGATTTAAAAGTCACCATATTGCAGCAAAAAAACTTCAAGACCAGACTGCAAAGAGAAACTGCGGAGCTGCAATTCATTTGCAAATTGGACACAATCAACTCAGGACTGAATAGGGATTATGAATGGCTAGCTAACTACAAGAACAGTTTCTCTTCTCTCACTGTTCACACCTCCCGTTCAGCTGCTAAAGGAATACCTCACCCTCCCTGATTAGAGATAACAAGCTGGTTCAGCCTCATTGGACTAACCTTGTTATCTCTAACCTGGGTCTTGCCTACCTATTTATACCTGCCCCTGGATACTTCCACTGCATGCATCTGACGAAGTGGGTATTAGCCCACGAAAGCTTATGCTCCAATACTTTAGTCTTTAAGGTGCCACAGGACTCTTTGTCACTTCTGCAATTCCAGACTAACACGGCTACCCCCTCTAATTCTTCTTCACACAGTCAACCTGTGGAAGTCCTTGCCTGAGGAGGCTGTGAAGGCTAGGACTATAACAGGGTTTAAAAGAGAACTGGATAAATTCGTGGAGGTTGTCCATTAATGACTATTAGCCAGGATGGGTAAGGAATGGTGTCCCTAGCCTCGGTTTGTCAGAGGGTGGAGATGGATGGCGGGAGAGAGATCACTTAATTATTAGCCACATTCCAATATCAGGATCTCCCCTCTGGGGCACCTGACACTGGCCACTGTCAAAGACAGGATACTAGGCTGGATGGACCTTTGGTCTGACCCAGTATGGCCATTCTTATGTTAACAGAGGAGGTCCCTATGTAGTAACTTTTATCAGCCAAACTCATAAGCATATCAAATAATGAAATCAGGTTTGTTTGACAAGATCAGTTTTCCATAAAACCATGTCAACTTGGTTATATTCCTATCCTTTAATTCTTTATTGAATAAATCGCCTATTAGCTTGTGTGCATCTGACGAAGTGGGTATTAGCCCACGAAAGCTTATGCTTCAGTACTTTAGTTAGTCTTTAAGGTGCCACAGGACTCTCTGTCTCTTCTCCTATTAGCTTTGTTGCTCAGTATTGTTGTTGGGCTAACTGGCCTGTAGTTTCGTGTTTCATCTTGCTTGCCTTTGAACATTGGCATGACATTTGCACTCTTCCATTCTACTAGAATTTCCTCAGTATTCCAAGATTTATTAAACATTAACATCAGTGGGCCAGACATCTCCTCAGCCAACTTTTTTAATATTCTTGGGTGCAAGTTTAGCAGACCTGCTGATTTACAATTGTTTATCTGTAGTAGATACTGTTTAACATTCTACTTAGTCACTTATGGCCTGGAACATACTTTATCATCCTCAGATAATAAGACTATATCATTCCTTCACTTCCCTCCCTTCACCCATCCCTGCACAGAGCTAGATCTAGTGTGATGGGGGCAGCTCTGCTGACTTCCAGTTTAGATAGTGAATGGTCTAAGTGTCTGCAGGAAACAAAGCTTCCTCAGGGTCTTGTCCCAGACTGGAAAAAACTTCCAAGGAACTAAGGGTTGTTACAGCTCTCCCCACCTTCTGCTCTATGTCCCAGGTACTGTTGGCCAGTTAGCTTTCGTTAACGTAAACACAGAGCAACATTTTTTAAACTCCCAAATTGTGTCAAAATACTCCACTGTATGCATAGTCCTACCCTGAGGGGAGAATTAGAGAGAATGAGCCACACATGACCAATGTTATCTATGTCACTTAATGCACAAGTGGTAGGTGCTCAGATACTATGGTGTTGAGGGTAGTAGAAGAATATGCAACAGTGGTGCAGCTGTATTGCCGTCACACTTCAGTGTAGACACTACTTAAGCCGATGGGAAGGAGTCTCCTGTTTGAATAGGTAATCTGCCTCCCCATGAGGCAGTTGTTAGCTCAGTGGAAGAATTTGTGTTGTCTACACTGAGGCTTTGGTCCATGTAGCTATGTCTCAGGAGTGTGGATTTTTCATGCAGAGAGATGTAGCTATGCCAGTGTAATTTCCTCGTGTAGACAAGGCCTAAGAATCTGCATAGAATAGAATAGTCTCAAAATCTTGGGACTAAGACGCTGGCCTGTGTCTCAGAACCAGGCACTGAAACAAAAATCTCCTGCCTCAGCCATGGAGTACAGGACTTGCCCTAGTGGATTAGACTCAGGATTCAACTAGTCCAGTCTCCCATCTCACAGAAGTAAGTACCAGGACTGTAGCCCTGAAATAGGAGGTTTTATCTTCCTTCTCAAACCTTTTTCTTTATATCAATGGATATCGTTACCATATACATGTCTAATTGCTCTTTGAATCTTAGAAATTCTTAGTCTGAGACACCCTGTAGAAGTGAATTTCTCAGTTAAATTACATGTGGTGAGAGACGGTATTTTCTTTTTTAACTGAATTAGCCGCCTTCCAATGCTATTACATGTTCCTTTGTTGTTGCGAAACAGGGAAATAGAAGCCCCTCTATCTTCTCTAGGTCATTATTTTACATTTACTTTACACTTTTATCGTGTCCACTGTGATTTCTCTCCTTTCTAAAACAAGCAATCCCCTTCTCACACTCCTTTCATATAATTTTTTTTTCCATACTGCTGATTGTGAGCTTGGGCAAGTCACTTCCCCAACTATTCTTCAGTTCAACAAGAACCAGTGGAACAATTTATCAAGTGCTGTGGTAAATTCTCCATCACTCGAATTCTTTAATCAAGAGTTAATGTTCTAAAAGACCCTGTAGTTCACTTACAAGTTACTGGGCTGGATGCGGGATTCCCTGGGTGTGGTTGTCTGGTGTCAGTCTATAGAAACATATTACTCCTTTCTGGCTGTGATATTTCTCTCCAGGTGGAACTCAGATTATTCCTCCTCCAGCTTTGCCTCCGTTCCTCTGCACTGAATTGCAAAGGGCTCTAACAAACAGCTGGGGACAGGGTGCTCCCCACTTGTTCATTAGAGAGTTTATCAGCAAGACCTCAGAATATCGAAAACCAGCAGATCATGATGGTTGGGATTTCTCAAGCCTACAGGTTAGCGTATAACAATCGGTCCACAGTGCTGTCATGGGCGGGAGCAACAGAGCCCAGAAGTTTTGGCACCCAGAGGCTTTTAGTAACGTGAGGATTGCCCTGAGTTTGGAACAGAAAAGTGTAAATAAATGTAGTTGTGGTATAAAACTACTCTTTAAAGTGTACACAGCTGGCTATAATTTTATTATCTTTTAACTCCAGCCCCTCCCCAATAAAAGAAAAGTTGTCCCTGCCCCTGGAGCAGCTTTGAGGAGATCTGTAGGGATGCCCCTGGGCACCTAGCATTATTGAACCCAGATCCCTTCCGTATTAGATGCTGATCTCCATTACTGGCTCGGGCCAGCTGCTGTGCTGCTTTCCCTCCCCTTAGTGCCAGTTTGAGGGAGGAAGATCCGTTGGCTCTTCCATTCCCTGCTTACCAGCCCTTCAGTGTAAATGTTTGTTCCCTACAAACCAAGAACAACACAACCTCTAAAAGGAATAAAGAATATAGGGTACGGTTGCACAGCAGGTGGGAGGTGTGATTCAAAGTGTGGATAGACATACATATGGGGGTGTCACTCGAGCTAGTGCAGTGGCTCTCAGCCCTTAGACTACTGGAGTCTGATTGTTCTCGTGGGCCCTCAACTTTCACCTCACTTAAAAGCTACTTGCTTACAAAAGTGTCACAGCACACTGTTACTGGAAAAATGCTTACTTTCTTATTTTTACCATATAATTATAAAATAAATCAATTGGAATATAAATATTGTACTTACATTTCAGTGTACAGTCTATAGAGCAGTAGAAACAAGTCACTGACTGAATGAAATTTTAGTTTGTACTGACTTTGTTAGGGCTTTTTATTAGCCTGTTGTAAAACTAAGCAAATATCTAGATGAGTTGCTGTCCCCCC
Source organism: Dermatemys mawii (assembly GCA_007922305.1). Taxonomy (NCBI): domain Eukaryota; kingdom Metazoa; phylum Chordata; order Testudines; family Dermatemydidae; genus Dermatemys; species Dermatemys mawii. The sequence goes on from ML677516.1 coordinate 246,312, forward strand.
TGGAAGAGCTCTGAGTATCGCTGGTTGAGAACCATTGAGCTATTACCTAAAATAGAGTGGCCATGGCGGCACAGGCGTTGGTGCGGGCCAGCCACCCAAGTATATACCCGGCTATTTAAGTGGGATTGTTCTCTGCAAACATCGATTCGCTGTGCAACAGCAGTCAAAAAAGCGAAGGGAATGTTAGGAACCACTAGGAAAGGGATTGCTAAGACAGAAAATACAATGCCACGATATCAATCAATGGTACACTCATGCGTTGAATACTGCGTCCTGTTCTGGTTGCCCCATCATGGAAAAGAACAGAGAAGGGCAACAAAAATGATTGGGGGTATGGAACAGCATCCATAGGAAGGGAGATTTAAAAAGAGTTGGACTGTTGGCAAAAAGAGGCCTAAGGGGGGAAATGCTAGAAGTCTATAAAATCTAAAACTTGCAAAGAAAGTGAGTATGTCCCTTATCCTTTCATGTAACAAAAGAACTAAGGGTCACCCAATTAAATTAATAGGTAGGAGGTTTAAAGCAAACAAAAGGAAGTATTTCTTCACACACCACACAGCCAACCTGTGGAATTCATTGTCATAGGATGTTGTGAAGGCCCAAAGTATAACTGGGTTCCAGAAAGAATTAGCTAAGTTCATGGAGGATAGGTTTATCAATAGCCAGGGACACAGCCCCATGCTCTGGATGTCCCTCAACCTCTGAATATCAGAAGCTGGAGGGTGGGAGAGAGAGAATGGATCACTTGATAATTGCCCTGCTCTGTTCATTCCCACTGAAACATCTGGCATTGGCCACTGTCAGAGACAGGATACTGGACTAGATGGACCATTGGTCTGACCCAGTATGGCTGTTCTTATGGTGAGAGTTGGAAATCCCCTACCACATCCCATCTCTGGAGCCAGGGCAGGATCATTCACTCCTGTTTAGCTTTTCAAGTGTTTGCTTTAGTCTAGTTCTAAATAGCCCAAGCGATAAGCTCCCACCTCTCCACTCATCGCACACTTCTGATATTTCTAGCTAGGCCTCATGTCCCCTTTAGTTGTTGCTTAGTAAAGGCAGACAGATTTAGCTCTTCTAATCTCTCCTGGTGAGTCAATCTTTCTGGCCCCTGAGCTGTTTCCTGGCTCTTCTCTGAGCACCCTCCATTCCTTCAGTATCTCAGCTGGTATCCAGAGCTGAATGGGGTATCCAGGTGAGGCCTCCTCAGAGCAAACAAAAGACTCTCTCCTCCCTGTCCCAGGGCAGGAAATATGGGATTGGAGGACTTGAATCTGACCACAGGATTCCTGTGGGGATAGGGGTAGTGTCTCTCCAGAGCTGGAGAGAGAAGAGACTGGCCCCTCCCATAATTCCATTGAGCTTTTCTAGCTGCTTTACCCTACTGCAAACTAGTTTAACTCACTGCTGCCGCCCCATCTTGGTCTGGTGGCTGCCTCTGAAGTCCAAGGATCTCCTTTCCATTGAGAATCTGGGGTTTGCTTTCTCTCTCCTGGGATGTATGTGCTGCCTGTATCCAGGATGAATCACACTCAGTAATTTCTTGCTATGATCTCTAGCCCCTCTCACCTCCATGTTGCTCTCACTTGCTGTAGAATTAGTTGCAGAGGAGGGAGGGCCTTTCCCCCTACTTAGAGTATTAATGGCAGTAGCTTAAGACTTACAGAGTTTAAGGCTAGAGGGCCCATTAGAACATTTAGTGTAACCGTCTGAATCGCAGGCCACTGAATTTCACCCAGTTACCCCTTTATCAAGCCCTGTGACTTGTGTTTGACTGAAGCATCTGTTCCAGAAAGTCATCCAGGATCGGGACACAGGAAGAGACAGAGAATCCACCATGTCCTTTCATAGTTTATTCTAGTACTTAATCACACTAACTTTTAAACATTTGTGACTAATGTCAAAGTTGAATTTGTCTGACTTCGGCTTCTGGTCATTGGTTGATTTTCTACCCTTCTCTGCTAGATTAAAGTGCCCTTTAGTATCTGGTATTTTCTTTCCATGATGGTACATATACATGGTAATCAACCTTTGCTCTCAATCACTTTTGTAAACGGACTGAGCTCTGTAAGTTTCCATGTCAGGCATTTTCTCCAGCCCCTGAATCATTGCTGTGGCTTTTTTCTGCTCCCTCTTCAATTTTTTAAAAACATTTTTGCAAACTTTGATATCAGAATTGTACCAAATATTCCGGTATCAGTCTCACCAGAGCCATACAGAAGGTAAAAATCATCCCCCAACTCCCTGTTTATACATCCAAGGATCACATTAGCCCTTTTTACTCCAGCATCCAACTGGGGGCTCATGTTCTGTTGATTGTCTACTATGACCCCATAGTCCTTTGGAGTCACTGCCTCCTAGGATGTAATTCCCTACTCTGTAGGTATGGCCTGCATTCCTGGTTTGTACTGTATAACTTTTGCATTTGGCTATATTAAAAAATGTTTTGTTTGAGTGGGCCTAGGTTACCAAGGCAGCTAGATCAGTTTGTATCGCTGCTCTGTCCTCATAGATTAGCAGAATTTAAGGCCAGAAGGGACCATTAGATCACATAGTTTAATTTGTATATCACAAGGCCTTAAAGTTCACTCTGTTATCACTATATGGAGCCCAATAACTTGTGTTTGGCTAAAGCATTATTTGCCATTCCTCTAATCTTTGACTCATCCACCCATTATTATAGCAGTAGTGAGTTGCACGTCGTTGATAAACATGCTGAATAGTGTTAGACCAAGTATTGATCCCTGGGGTATGCCACTAGAAACATCCCCATTTGATAATTCCCCGTTGATCTGTCAGCCAGTTTTTAATCCTGTGTTCTTGAGATTAGTATAGCAAGACCCCATGGCGAGAGGCTGCACAGAGTTCGTTCCTGTTAGAACCAAAAATACAGGGAAGTGAGAAAAGGGCAGAGGAAACTGAGAGAGAGCAGAGACAGAGACCCCATTTGCCTAGTGGCTTAGGGGGCTGTAAACCTTCCATGGCAGATCAGGCAGCTTTCCAGAGGCCATGTCTCTCCAAGCACCATGGAACTGAAACATATGGCAGCTGCAAAGCAGCTTCAATTCATAAAGTCCAGTTCTGCACACACTGCTCACACTATGCATTGAGCTGCAGCTGGAGCTGTGTGAAGTGGACTTTTCCAATAACTCCAGGGTCCCTACTCCTTGCACCTTGTCTTAGGCAGGCAAGATTGAGTGATCCCCTTGCCATGATATCTCTCTCACCTAGCAGGGACCATACCAAACACAGGCTACCAAAGGGGATGGCCCAGATCGGCTCTAGCCTCCCACCTCTGTGCAGGCTCTGGGGATGGCCCCAGCTGTGTGCTCTTAGAGCCTCTGCAACAACCTTTCTCTGCTCTAGACTTTCTTTCTTGGGAAGTGACATTTGGAGGGCAGCGAATTTCTTCCCATCTCCTTCCTCCCCAACCAGCACCTGTTTCTCCCCAGAGGATCTCTGTGCATTTCCATCACCACTGCCCAAGGGGTGCTCAGTGAGCCCAGGAACACCTCCGTCCTTCCTCCCTTGTCACTGATGGGATGCGAGCCGAGCACCTCTCCACACAGCACTCTCTGCTGGCCTGGATTTAGGTGCTGCCAGCTGAGGCCCAGACAATACAGCCTGCTCTCGGGGCTCGGGAGAGTGATAGGCACTGGGAGAGCAGAGAGGGAAGGAAGCTGTTGAATGCCCCAGTCGGAATCCTGCATCGTCTTGTCCCTGAGGAGAGAAGAGGAGGCAGCCACCCCATCCTATTTGCAGCCAGTAGGGCAAAGGGGATAATTTGATCAGGGCCATGCACTGGTGTGCTCTGTGTGTGGGAGCCAAGTGCAGGCCATGTTAGGGTCAGGAGGAGCCATTAATTTTGCAGCACCTGCCTTGAATTGGACCCCAAAGGAAAGGAGACCAAGATACATGATTGGGAGGTGGCACAGGCAGCATCCCTGGCCCCTGTCACTTGCAATGTGGCTCAATTCCACCCCTTGTCACCCCCCCAGCTCCTGTCCAGTCACCCCTGACTTCCCCAAGTCCCCCGCCACCTCCTGTATCCCACCCCGTCTCCTGCCCACACCCACTGCTTTTCAGTTTGCTGTGGTGTTGGCCTCAGGTCTGATATGCTTGTCACTGACAGGCTGGGGCTTGGGCTGAAGGTTAGGGAGATCCATGAAGAAGGGGCAACCAGCTGATTGGTTCCATGGCTTTGGGCACTAACAGCCACATGTGGCCGCCATCCCATCCTCCATCAGCCCTTCTGCTTTGCAGCAGTACAGAAGTACAGCAGCAGCCAGGCACACACTTACACGAAACTCGCAGTCATAGTCATGTGCTGGTAGCGTGCCAGCTTGCATGCGCTCTTGTGCACGCCCCCCTCCTTACTCCCCAAGCTGGTTTTATGGCATCCGGTCCGCACTGAGCTTGATCTGTTTCCATTTTGCTTGCAGCTGACCCTGACTATCCTGCGGCAGACGGGGGGGCTGGGCATCAGCATCGCAGGGGGCAAAGGCTCCACTCCCTATAAGGGTGATGACGAGGTAAGGAGCTGGGCTGCCCAAGCGGGGAGGTGCCCGCCTGCTCTAGGGCAGGATCTGACTCTCTAGAAGTGAGGTGGGCCCCATCATGGCAGTGCCTGACTCCTGCATGTGCTGGGCCTGCTCTGTGGATGTGTTGGGGCACATAGGGCAAGGCAAGGCTAGCCTAAGACCCTCTTGGAAGCAGGAGGCTGGTTAGGCTGACCAATGGGGAAGGTGTCACCTTTGGAATGTGGGATCTGGGTTGAACCACCAGCACTTCCCTGTGGTCACAGTGTAGGAACCAGAGACAGCAGCACTCCTGGGCTTGGGCATTCCCCTCCCAATAACATACATCCCCAGGAGGGGAATTCCGCCTTCTCGGCTCCTGAGGCGAAGAGCCTGCTCTCCTCTTGCTAACGTGGCGTTTTGATTCCAGGGCATCTTTATTTCCCGTGTGTCAGAGGAGGGCCCTGCAGCCCGAGCAGGAGTCCGTGTCGGGGACAAGCTCCTGGAGGTAAGCGCCCAGCTTCTGTGCAATGGCAAGGGATTGTGCTGGGGGTGCTGACTGTGGACTGCAGGCCTGGCTCGGATAGCTGATTAGGAAGATGGTTCTTTGTATTGCTGTGATGCCTTGGACTCCTAGTCAGGTATTTGGGTGCCATTGTGCTCGGAGCTGTACAAACACAGAACAAAACTTCCCTGCCCCAATGAGCTTGCGGTTGAACTAATATCATTAACCTTTAGTTGTCCCTTAGTGACTGAGACTGCTGCTGCACTGATCTCTCCAGCAACTGAGACAACCCCATGCCTCAAGTGGGCAGAGAACCCCTGCTCCCTAGCTGCCTTGCTGCCCCTCTGGCTGATCAGTTGGCCTTTGAGCACGGCGTCACTTTCTGCTTCCTTATCCTCTTCTCTGAATGGGGGAATATGGGTCTGGTACAAGACTAGCTCATCCCCAGAGACCCTGGACCACTGCCTGGCATGCTGACAGGCAGGGACTCATTGTTTTCTTGTACCCTCCTTTGGTCTGTATCCCTCGGTTGTTTCTAGTTATAGGCTGAGGTCTGACAGGAAGCGATTACTGCTTCTGGAGACATAGCCAAGGTAAATGTCATGTCGCTTGCTTGGGCACTGGAGCAGTGAAGATGCGACAGTATACATGGCAGTGTGGGCTGTACAAGCCTGTCCAGACCCCTGAGTAATTACTTGCGGGGCTAGCCCATGCTCAAGTGCACATGGCCCAGCTTTGCTGCTCCAGTGTCCAAGCCAGCTAGATGAACTCAACTCGGGTGTGTTTACAGGAACTGCAGTCACACTCCATGTATGCATGCAGACACACCCGTACACAGGAAGCTCTCTGGGGCAGGGACTGTCTTTTTGTTCTGTGTTTGTACAGCACTGAGCACAGTGGGGTCCTGGTCCATCACGGGAACTCTGAGGGGCTCTGAGAGTAAATAATAATAATACTCACTACCCCTCCCGCCTCTTTAAAAATGGCTAAGTCCTGCGGGATTCAACTCCCACGAGTAGCCAGCTTCTGAAGCATGAATGGGCCAGTGCAGGGAGCAAAGGGTCTGTCACTGAACTGGAAGGAATGGGAGGCAGCATTCAGTCCACAAGGGGTCTGTAACAAGAGCTCAGCTCCCTATGCATGCCACTCCTTATGGTCCCCATGGGTTCCCTGTTCTACTGAGTGCAGCCAGCAACTTGACAGCATTTATGGGAATGGGCATCATTCTGCTGACACAGCCCAGTCTTGCTTGCTATCCACTATGGGCACTGCATGAAGCAGGGATCATATAGAAAAGATACTGAGCGATCATGGAAATAATGACAGGACCATGCTGCTGTCACAGGGGCAAGCTTAATTCTGGCCTTTCCCAACTTATCGGAGCCTGGTTTTTTAGCCTTAATAACATTTAAATTAATCGTTCCATAGATTTGAAGGCCAGAACTAGTCTGAACTCCTCTATGACACCAGCCATTAACTTTCACCCACTTATTCCTCTGTTGAGCCAATTACTTTTGTTTGGCTAAACCATCTTTGAGAATGGCATCCTGTCTGGGTCTGGAGACATCCAGAGATGGAGAGCCACCTTGACAGGGAAAGTCCACCAGATTTAACTCTTCGATAGACACAATGCCACACAGGCGATGTCTACTCTGCACAGTCAGCCTGGATGTTGGCATGCAGGTTTGAGCTCTCGGGTTAGCCTGGCCCATGTATGAGTCCTACCCACACTGCTGTGTCTTCACTGTTTCTGCACTCTCCTCTGTGTCTTGGGGGACACTCCCATGGGTTTTTGTGCTGAGATGCTCAAGGGTTCTTTCCCAGTCAATTGTGGAAGAACTTGTGGGAGGGGCATTGGAGGCCTATCAGCCCTCAAGTGAACTTACCTGCTGCCTCACTGCAAAGTGCATGAGTTCCAGTTGGGGCGTTAACCCAGCCCCTCAGCCGTTCAAGCAAGCAGTGGTTCAAAGAAGCATGTTTGAGAGTTTAGTGTGTGCATGGTAAGGGGGTTTGGGCGCAGACCTGGAGGACGACAGACTAAGAGTACAGTGTAGATATACCCATAGGCTTAGGACTCCTGAATTCTGTTTCTGGAAGGGGAGCATAGTCTGTTAGAGCAGAAGACTGAGGGTTATTGACTCCTTAGTGCTTTTTGTTATTTCTGCTTTACATGTGCCTAGTGCTCATTCATCTGTGTATCTCAAAGCAAAGGTAGGTATGTATGTGTAGCCCCATTTTAGAGGTAGCATAGCCAAGCCCATAGGATTGGCGTATTCTTTCTGAAAGGCAGGTGGGACTTGAATCTGCCCTCTCAGAAACCTGGGCTCTGCTCCCAGCTCAGCCCCTTAGTTAGTTGCGCTGTAAAAGGTGGGGGATGATACTCGTCCGTGCACAAGGTTAGGCCTAGCTCAGGAATAAAGGCTGTGGTGGGAAGAGAAGGTCAGTCAATGGAAGATGTGAGACTTGCAGTCATAGGCACCTGACTGCCAGCCCAGGCCCCTTTCCCTAGGCCGAAGAGCATTTTGATGTGAAATAAGCAGCAGCAGCACCAGGAAGATCATCCAGCTCCCTGCCTTAGCCCCAAACCAACCAGCGTCCCCTGCACCGGACTAGCCACTCTTCCCCCAGAACTGATCCCAAATTCCCCAGCCCAATAGGGGCCATCTCTCTGAAGTCAGAGAGACGGGAAGAAGAAGCGGTGAATTGCACCAGAATTTGGTGGCCACTCCCTGAGGGAGGATAGCAATACTGTGACCCCCAGAGTGACTTGCTGGGTGTGTGAGGGAGGTGGTAAGAGGACGCAGGTGTCTCCTTCTGGGTTCAGCTTTGGTGTTGGCAGCCTGGCATTCCCAGGTGAATGGCAACAAGCTGGGCCATGCATCATGGGAGAGAGAGGGGACGGTGCAGGGGGTGTGTGGATGGTTCCCTCAGGGGAGCTCCCTAGGGAATTGGAGGGTGTGAGAGGACTCCCTGTGGGGTTGAGGTGTATGTGTGGGGTTCCCTGTGGGGTCAGTGTCGGGGGGATTCTCTGTGGGGTTGGTATGTATGTGGGGTGGGAGAGGTTCTCTGTGAGGTTGATGTTGGGTGGGGGCTTTCTCTGGGGTCAGTCTGTATGAGAGGTCCTGTGTGTGCTCTGTGTGTGTGTGTGGTGGGGGGCTCCCTGTGGGGTCAGTGGGGGGGCACTTCCTGTGGGGTCGGTGTGTGTGGGGCTCCCTGTGGGGTTGGTGTGGGGGGGGCTCCCCGTGGGGTCGGGGTGGGGGGGGTGTGGGTCCCCGGTGTGGTGGGGTGTGGGGGGGGGTTGGGGACTCCCCATGGGCCAGTCTCCCCCCTTGAACCCTGTTCCTTCCCAGGTGAATGGAGTGGCCCTGCACTGTGCGGAGCACCACGTGGCTGTGGAGGCACTGCGTGGCTCAGGCAGCTCCGTCTCCATGACGGTGCTTCGGGAGCGGATGGTGGAGCCCGAGAACGCCATCACGGTCACACCGCTGCGCCCCGAGGACGATTACAGCCCACGAGAGCCACGGGGCGGCCTGCGCTTTCCAGAGAGGCCTGAGGGGGCGCCATCCACAGACAGATTCTCCACCTGCCTCGTGCGCGATGAGAAGGGGCTGGGGTTCAGCATTGCCGGGGGCAAGGGCTCCACGCCCTACAGGGCGAGTGACACGGTGAGTGGCGGGGGCCTTCAGGAGAGCGCTGCCTGACGTCTGTGCAGGCTGGGTCCCCCTGAGTCCCGGGGAGGGGAGCTCTCCCTGTCTGTGTGCAGGGTAGATGGGCCTGGGGGGAGGAGGGGTCCCCCGAA
>ML677516.1:255142-305450 GCA_007922305.1 Dermatemys mawii
AGGGGGAGGGGAGCTCTCCCCATCTGTGTGCAGGGTAGATGGGCCTGCGGGGAGGAGGGGTCCCCCGAATTCCTGGTGGGGAGCTCAGCCCCCATGTCACAGGGCAGATGGGACGAGGGATGGGAGCTCACCCCCAGGTCTCTGCAGGCTGGGGACAGGTGAGGTTTCCCTGCACTCCTCTGGGGGGTGTCATTAGCTCTGTGGAGCTCAGGCGGGCAGGGGTGGGGTTGGACTGTCAGTGGTTGCCAGTGACATTCAGTCCTGGTTCCCTCTGCTCTCGGCTTGTGTATTCTGAGCTCCTGCTGAGTCAGGCTTTCCTGGAACCAGAGACTCCACGCAGGGGTTGGGGACTGAGGGGTCCGAGGGGCGAGGGTCAGAGGGGGATTGGGCGTGAGGGAGTGCAGGGGGCTTTGGGCCCAAGTGGGAAGGGGGCTGAGAGTTTGGGACTCTGCCAGCTGCTGGGAAGGGGTCTGATCCTGGAGGTGCTCCGCTGATGGGGTCAGGGCTGCTCTGACCCTGTGACTCTATTCCAGGGGATCTTTATCTCACGGATCGCAGAGGGTGGTGCAGCCCATCGGGACGGGACGCTGCACGTTGGAGACCGGGTCATCTCGGTGAGTGCCTGGGCCTTGGGGAGGGAGGCCTGGTGCTCGTGAGTCCTGCCGGAAGCCTGCTGTTTACTGTTCCTGAGCATAGGAGTTAGGAATGCAGAGCCCACTGTCCCTCCTTGCCCCTCCCCCAGGGCCCTGTCTCCTCTGGGCTCCTTTCCCAGCTCCTAGGGCCCTAGGGAGAGCAGCAGGCCCTGCTCATGCTGTCCCAGCCTGTCCCCGACCTCGACTGGCTCTTGGCAAGGCTGGTGCCCATCTTTCCACAGTGAACGCTCAAACCACAATACCTGGGTGCACTGGGGAGTTGTGGCCTCCTGACACTCCACTGGGTAGGTGGGGGCTGCTTGCCCGTTGGGCTCTGCGAGGCAGCGCTGCTTGGGGTTGGGCCCTTAGGGCTGCCCAGGGAACCCATGACTCCTGCCAGCAGTGGTGGCAGTTCCCTCCACAAAGCCAGGGGGGCCAGGGTAGGCTGTAGACAGAGTGGGGGGTGGGGGTTATTGAGCCGAGCGTGGGGCCCAGGGGTACTTGGTGCAACCCTTTTTCCTGGTCTTTGATTAGAAGCTTTGGTCCCCAGTTCCTCTGCTGCTTGTGCCGGTGACATGGATTCCCCCCTGCCTCTAACCTCAGACCTTCTGCTAATCTGTGTCACTTGCGCTCATTCCCGCCCCCTTTCCCCAAGCTCGCATGCTGCCTCTGAGTGAATGGAAGCTCCTGCATCCTGGTGCTGGTGGTGGGTTTCTAGTCCGGCTGCTGTGGTAAGAGCAAGAGTTACCCCAGAGCTGGTGCGGGTAAGCACTGATACGGCCTTGTCAGTGCTGGCTTCTGTCTGCTCTATCCTTGGGCCCGGGCTCTGCGCTGTTTTCCCTTTCTCCTGAAAATCCCTTGGAGCACTAGGCTGAGCCTGGTCCTTTTTCCTCACGTGGGGCTTGGGTGGCCCAGCGTCTCTCCCTCCCTCCCTGCTCCTCTTCTTCCAGGCCTTCCAAAACTGAGCCAGGCCTGGACAGCGGCTGATCCCTGGGAGCTGCCTGGACTAGTTAGAGCCCTGTGGGGTGTCTCTGCATGCCGTGGTGTGAGGATTGTGTAGCTTTCGCCACGTGGCTCCCAAGGCCAGTTCCACATGGTGCCGGTTGGCACCCCCTGCAGTGGGGTCAGAAAGCCTCTGAAGCTGTTTGACTGAGTGCAAGTGGAAGATGAGGTCCATGTCAGCAGTGTGGGTCGGCTGCCCCCCCAGACCATTCTCTGTCTGGATCAGGGCCTGTAGAAAGGGTATTTGGGTTCAGTCCACACATAGGCCTTGCTGTCATCAGTCATCGGAGTGTTCTTGGTCAGTGGTTCTCAACCAGGGATACATGTACCCCTGTGGATATGCAGAGCTCTTCCAGGGGGGACATCAGCTCATCTGGATGTTTGCCTAGTTTTACAACAGGTGACGTTGAAAGTACTAGCGAAGTCAGTACCAAACTCAGGTTTCACACTGACAGTGACTTGTTTACACTGCTCTGTAGACTATACATTGAAATGGAAGTGTGAGGTTTATGTTCTCATTGATTTAGTTTATAATTATATGGTAAAAATGAGAAAGTCGGCCATTGTTCAGTAGTAGTGTGCTGTGACACTTTGGTGTGTTCATGGTTGATTCTGCAGGCAAGTAGATCTTAAGTGAGGTGAAACTTGGAGTATGCAAGACAAATTAGACTCCCGAAAGGGTGATAGTTGTCTGGAGAGGGTGAGAGCCACGGTTCTTGGTGACATGAGGCATGTGGTGTCATTGCTTGTATAGAAAGAGTAACCTCCTCTTCCTCTGCTGGCACATTCCTGCTCTCGTGAGCCTACTGCCCATGCTTGAGCATGAACAGTAACAAGAGACTGTAGTGCTGAGCACCAGAGTCTAGCACTTGGGGTGATGGGGCTGAGTGCAGCATTAGTCCATAGACAGACATCCTTTCCTCTTCCAGCCTGACCGCTGCTTTCTGGTCTGGGCTTGCACGGAGCTCTCTGATTTTAGCCATGGCTTTTGCAGGCCATGGCCCCACCAGCAGCTGTTTGTCTCCTGACAAGAGCTGCCGCTCTGCCTTTTACCCTCCTGCAGTGCAGGGTGGCTGTATTGCTGGGATGGTATCTCCCCACGGGAGCATCCAGTGGCCCTATGGGCTGGGATTCGATCCCCACTGCTAAGTGTCTTGTGACTCATGGCGTTCCTGTTTCCTGACTGTTCTGTGGAGCTCTGTGAATTGGCACTCATGCAGCACGCCCAGGGCCAGCGCCCGGGGTTCGGCGGGTTGGCCCTGTGGGGCTGCTGTGATGGTTGGAGTGGATGTTTCTAATTTTCCTTGAAGGTTTGATGACTTGCTCTCGGCCTCCAAAAAATTAGAATCCAGGTCAAAATGCAGCACCTTGGCCAGCAAGAGACCCCATGTGAATCTGTTCTTACAAAGCCTTCAGCGGGGCAGCGACAGGTTTTCAGTAGGTGACTGTCCTGGGCATGCACGGTTGTGAGTTGGGGACCATCTGCAGGTTCTGAATGAGGCAGTCAGGCAGACCTTGCCACGCTGTGGATAGGAGACAGGCAGGCTGCCTCTGAGTGCTGCAGGCAGGCAGATGCCTGTACACGGCTCTGGGAGAAAGAGCAAGCACCCCGTGCTCATGGTGCCAGCTGGAGGAATTAGTCCTTAGGCCTGAGTTCCCACCAGTCCTAAGGGGCCTATATTTTCCTGAGAAAAGAAATACAGCGCAGCTCCTACTCTCATCCCTGTCCTCAAAACCTCCTCTGCACCCTTCTTCTGTGGAAGGCTCCCCTGCCCTCTGCTGGGGGGGCTTTGAGTATGTGGATCGAGGGACCCAACCAAGGTCTTTTTCCAAACTTAACACCCCAAAAAACATGCCTGGGGTTGGCTACTAACTCTCCAGTCCTCACCCCTATTCTGCCCAGTCTTTCTCCTGCATTGTGAATAATATCCCTGATCAATGGCTGCATGAGTTGGACAGTAACCAGAACCCTCCTGAATCTGGAGTGGACAGGCCAGAGGACATGGAATGAAGTGCAGACAGCATGTAGGAGTGGGAACAGTGAGCAGGGAGCCCAGGTGATGGTGGGTGGTACAGGATTGGGGACACAGGGTAGGGAGTAGGTGTGGGGAGGGACACTGAGGAGATACAGGATTGAAGATGGAGGGCAGGGAGCCCAGCAGGGAAAGCTACCGGACTGGAGACACAGGGTGGGGCCTGGGGCAGAGAGGGGTCCCTGGATTTTAGGGGTGGAGGCAGAGGGCAGTCAGATGGCAGCAACGGAATTGGGAAGGGGGCAGATGGTATCAAACTAGGCGAAAGTGAAAGGGCCGTGGCAGCTCTGTGCTTACACAGAGATGGAGAAGGGACTCTGGTCACTGGGAGATATATCAGGGAGCCCATAGTCTCCCGTGGCACGGGACCATGTAGGGAGCTGCTTGCACAGAAGGCAGCTGGTAACTCTCCCTTTCCCTAGGCATTGGGCAGCCTTGCCTGCTCTTACCAGACCTGCTCTGTCTGGCCATAGCAGGGCTGGGCTGAGGTTACAGAGGAGAACTTGCTCTGTGGGTGAGTACAACACCCTGAGCTGCAGCCTAGGTCCAGGATGAAGAGCAGTGCTCAGCAGGCCAAGGGCAGTTCACAAAGCCAGACTTCAGTCTAGGGAGCCTGTGCTGCTGCCGCCGATGCAGCTGGAGGGTCTTGGCCTGTGGTGGCCCCTCGGGAGCTAGTGGCTGGGTTTATTCTCCCACCCAGAGCCTCTTGCTTTGTGTGTGTTTGGGGTGGGCTCTCTCGGTATGATCGGAAGGGTCCACGTTGAGAGGGCCCTCCTGGACTGCTCACTGTGAGGGCAGAGGGAGAGTCCCCCCATCCACGTCTGTGGGGTGGTCAGGAGGAGAGCCCTGCAGTTGCAGTGTTCCTCTTGATGGGGCTGAAAAATGGCTCCAGAGAGGAGGTGATGGGGGAGGGAGCCAGGATGTCAGGAGGTTCCTCACTTCGGGCTTCTTTGGTACAAGCTCCTGTGGTTCAGGCAGGGTGTGACGTTTGCTCTCTGGAGTGGATAGTGCCGGGTGTGGTGAGGGTGAGGATGAGGCTGGTTGTGGGCAGTGTCCCACTAAGGCCTGCTGGGAGGATGCTGCAGGCCCAGTCTGTGCATGGCTGGCTCTGGCTGGGAGCTCCTTTCTGGTGCAGAGCTGGGGATTAGCTGTAACATTTCCAGCTGGCCCTTTGAAGCCCAGACTCTGCTTGTAAGAGTCTCTGGCTCGTTTCAGAGCAAAGTTGTAGCCCTTTTGATTCCCCAGGGCCCCTTGGCAGGCTTTGCTCTGACAGATTGGAGGAAACATGGTGTTATTACACCTAGGAGGGCAGTACCCAGTAGTGATGAAGGGCCACCATGAGCCATCCTGAGGGGTGGAAAATGGGGCACCCCAGGAGGACCAACTCATCTCCCACTCGGCTCGCTGTCAGAGGCAGAGGCTCATCACTGCACCCAGGGTGGCCTGGCACGTTTGGGCTCTGCCCTGGGGGAACGGCAGGACCAGCGGGTGCTTCGGAACTACTGTGTCCACAAGAATAATAACTGAAGAGTGTATTGCTTGAGCAATAATTTTCCTTCTGAATATGACAATCTCCTGCCAGGAAGCATCTCTCCAGCCTCTTCCCACACTGGGATCTTCCTGGCCCTCGTTCCTGTAGTGTGTCCCCTGGGAGCTGGCATTTGTGGCCTCGCAGGAAAGCGGGGTTGTGGGAGTCTGAGCAGAGCCAGTGCAGGGTGGGGTGCAGTTCTCTGGGTACTTACTAAACAGGAGCAGGGTTGTGGGGTTAGGGCTAAGGTTAGGGGGGTGATGGGACTCCAGGAAGCTGGGTCTTGGTGCTTAGTCAATGTGCTCTCCTGATCCATTGCTGAGGTACTGACTGCTACTCTGGGCTCTGCCATGTAAGGTGTGGGAGGGGGCATTGGGCGGACTAGAAGAGGGGTTATGGCCGAGTGGGATATCGGCAGCTACTCAGGGTTCAGCCATCTAGGGACGAGAACTGCTGGTGAAGCACCTGGTGGACATGGTGCTGGGCAGATCTCCCAGCGGGATGGGTCCCATGTGATGCTCAGCAAGGTGCCTGGCAGGGCAGGGTGTGCTGGGGTGATGTGCTGACACTGGGTTTGCGGGTTGTTCTAGATCAATGGGGTAGACATGACAGAAGCCAGGCATGATCAGGCAGTAGCGCTGCTTACCGCATCCTCCCCCACCATCACGCTGCTGGTAGAGAGAGAGGGTGCACAGCAGCTCAGCGAGGGAGACTCACCAGTGGGGCAGCGAGTGCGCACGCACTCGCCGCCCCCACCTCCCAGCCATGGGGAGAGCCCGCCTGAGGAGACGCCTCTGCCGCAAAGGAACCATCTGCCCAAAGGCCTGGAGGACCAGTACCCCATTGAGGTAAGGTTGGCTGTTGGGATATGGGGCTTTGATTGGCCTGGTGCTCTGTTAATTGGACAGGATTTGGGTTCCGAGCTGTCCCTCAAAGGACTGGCCACCATGCTGTCGGGCTATTGGAAAGTGGCTGGGTCTCCCATGCGTTGCGGGAGCCTCCTTCACGCTCATTCCTGAGCAGGGTCTCTTGTCTGAGGGGAGTTTTCTAGGCACAGTTGCTGCTTGGTACTCCTTGCCCTCTCGCTGGCTGCATGCTCTTTGTTCCCTGCAGGAGATCTGTCTGGTCAAAGCTGGTGGGCCCCTGGGGCTCAGCATTGTCGGAGGCAGTGACCATTCGAGCCACCCGTTCGGGATTCATGAACCAGGTGTCTTTATCTCAAAGGTAGGGACTCCTGTGGGCATCCCAGTCTGGGCACGTCTGAGGGAACGTGACCGTTGGGGATTGTCTCTCTAGAACAAGGAGACTGGAGGATGGAAATGCCTCAAGGAAGTTTGGGGGTGGGGGAGGAGGAGAGACGGAACAGTCTTGTTTTGAGGCATGAGGGTTTGCATGTGGAAACTTGATTCCCAGAGCTGCTTCTCCATAGCAGTGTCACAAAGTCTTGGATTAGCGGGGCAGTGGGAGGAGTCTGTGTGGAGGGTGTCACAGGGGGGTTGGCAGCTCAGGGAGTCTGTGGAAGCGTGTCACGGGATGTTTGGCCGCTGAAGGGGACCAGTGGGAGGAATTTGTGGGGAGGGTGTCACAGGTTGTTTGGCTGAAGGGGGCAGTGGGAAGGTGTCATAGGGAGGTCGGCAGCTCAGGGGGGCAGTGGGGTTTCCTAGGGAAGCTCTGCCACTCATCTCCCTGCTCGGTAGGGTCTGCTCAGGGTGCGTATGGCTACATCATCAGCTCTGCTGGGTGGTGGATATCTGCTCCCATCAGAGTCCCTTTTCAGCCTGAACCCTAGTGGCTCTCTGCAGGTCATTCCCCATGGGCTGGCATCCCGCAGTGGCCTGCGAGTAGGGGACAGGATCCTGGAGGTCAATACTATTGACCTGCGCCATGCTACCCACCAGGAGGCTGTGAACGCCCTGCTGTCCAGTACACAGGAGCTGAGCATGTTGGTGAGACGAGATCCACCGCCACCTGGCATGCAGGTAGGTTTTGAGAGGGGAGAGGAGCCCAAGTGGGAGCAGCAGCCCTGGCCTGGGCACAGCCTGGCAGCTCAATTGACCAAAGCCCATGTAGGAAAATCCAGGGAGACTGCCCTGGGACGCCCCGTTAGGAAATGCAGGAAGTGGAGGGGGGACTGGCACAGGAGCAGAGCTCCCTTCTGTTCAGGTCTTTACTAGTATTAAATGGCCCTGCTCCTGGGGGCTGACAGTTTGAGTGGGGCTCCTGCCCTTGCTCCCCAGGTGGCTCTGTCCTCAGGCAGGCAGTCCCTGCTCTATCGGCGCGTAGGTGGAAGGCTGGATCGGAAGTGAGGCTCTGCGCTGGATGAAGGAGCCAGTCTCAGATGAACAGGCAGATACCCAGCCTGAGACTGGCAAGGGGTCATCATTACACCCAGCAGACTGTGGCTGGAGGCTGGGTGGGGTTCAGCCCTTTTAGACCCAGGCCCGGGAGCAGAATTCAGGAAAGGAGCCATAGCAAACCCATCAGGCCAAAGCCGGTGGAAGCCACAGAGCTGTCCTTTCCCAGCTATTCTGTGCATAGTCTGCTGCCAGCACCAACACTCCCCCTCCACCCCCGATCAGAGTCTGTCAGCCACATTTCCAGCCTAGACTAAATCTAATTAGAGAGAGGCCTTTTTGTGTCCACAGGAAATCTGCATTGAGAAGGCTCCTGGAGAAAAGCTGGGCATCAGCATTCGAGGGGGAGCGAAAGGCCACGCTGGGAACCCATTTGACCCCACAGATGAGGGCATCTTCATCTCCAAGGTACCAGACTCAGCGTGAGTGCCACAGAGCAGGGGCTGCTAGGCAGGAAGCAGAAAGGAGTTCCTGTGGGAAATCAGCCCTCCTCCCAGTTCCCACGTGGTCTCGCTGTTTGATCCCACTTCTCCCCATGTTAAACATGCATGCACGTTCCGTCCCGCTAGACCCCCAGTGTGCTTCAGTTCCCCCAACCCCCACCTTCCATGGAGTGTCTGTGTGCTCATTCGCTTTCCTTACCAGTCACTCTCCCTCTGCTGAGGCTGCTCCCCCCACCTCACCCCACCCTATCCACCAAGGAATTGTGCAAGCATTTTCCTGCGATGGCACGTGAGTGGTCTTCTTTTCACACACTTCCCGCACCGTGTCACAGAGTTATGGGTGAGCGTTCCCCACCCGTCCTGGGCCCTGAGGAGTTGTGGGCGAGTGCTCCCCCGGCTCCTCCTATGTCCGCTGTTGTGCTGTCACACATGAGCCCCTCCCTCCTGCCATGCTGGGGAGTCACGGGTGTACGTGCTCGCTCAGAACTCACGTGCAATGTCTCTCCCTGCCCCAGGAATGGCATGCAATCACGCCCCTTTCTCACTCTCCCCAAGGAATCGCACGAGTGCTCTCCTCTCCCACCCCCAAACAGATCTCTCCGATGCTCATTCTCCTTCCCTCCCACCCCCCTGCACAAACACCCGGGCACCCACGTTCTCCCCTGCCTGTGTGCGGTATTCGCTCTTGCTGGCCCTGACCCTTGCACTCCCTTCCCTCCCCCGACTCCCTGCACATTCCTCTTGTCCCCTCTCCATTCTCAGCCCTCTTGTCCCTTCCAGGTGAGCTCCTCCGGGGCTGCTGGCAGGGATGGCCGGCTGAAGGTGGGGCTGCGGATCCTGGAGGTGAATCACCAGAGCCTGCTGGGAATGACGCACACAGAGGCGGTGCAGATCCTACGCAGTGTGGGTGACAAGCTCCTTGTGCTTGTGTGTGATGGCTTTGACCCCAAGGCTGCGGCTGCCATTGAGGTGAGAGCCTGGGGAGGGGGTAAGGTAGGCACCAGGAGGAGCCCTGGGGCAGACAAGTTCCTCCATAAAAACATTGTCTTCGTGTATGTATGAAGTGACCCTCCCAAAGTGACCCCCCACCCACGTTGACACCTACAGTGCAGTGAGTCCTTACGTTGGCACCCCCTGAAGGCAGAGATAAGGTGCCTTGGGTGCTGCGTGGGGAATGTTGCCTGAAGTGAGCATGTCTTATGATTCTACACTTCCATGCTGAATTTTTGAAATCCCACCTTCCAGAAGGGCATGGAGAGCAGAAAGTCCTGCTGTGCAGCAGCGACCCTTAACCCATTTCTCATGAGTAGTGCAACACAGGCAGGGCTGGGGGATTTGAAGCAGGACAGAGTAGGTACCTTACACACCAGTTTGGGGAAGGTTTTCTGTGCCTCCAGGGGAGCCTGAATGAAGGCCCACCTTTGTGAGACAAGCTGGCAACACGCAGTAGGAACTGCATTGCTGGTGAAGTTGAGGTGTCATGGACAGTATATTCACAACAGGAGCAGACAAGTATGGAGGGACAGTGGTGAAGGTGATACATGGGAACCCAGGGAGGGATTTATCAAGGATGTGAGATGATCAGAGCAACAGGCAAAGAAGATGATTTTAGCAGCTGTTTTTTGCAAGGACCGGAGAGGGGTGGTGGATGTGAAGGAGGCTGCAGTGATGAAGATGGGAGTATTAGCTTCATGGACAGGAAGAGAAGGTTGGATCTCAGAGATGTTTTGGTGGACAAAGGGGAAAGATTTGATCTTGGCCCTACCAAGGGGAGCTAGAGAGAGGGCAGAACCAAAGCATCCCACTTTGCAGGCCTGAGTATCAGGGAGGCTGGTGGCACTGTGCACAATGATGGTATGGAGAGGGAAGATCAGGAGGTCCTGTTGGGCCCTGTTGAGACATCCAGGAGGAGATATGAGATGGGCTGAAAGCAGATGGGGGGAGACCAATGGAGAGGCAGATTTATGAATCATCGCTTCCCACCTGGTCTTGGAGTCAGAACAGTTGTAACAACCAGCACTGGTCTCCACAGACCCAAGCGACTGAGTGACACAGGCAGTGGCGAATGGGCCAAGAGTGAAAAAGAGTCATGAAGTGATTGGGATGGAGGGGAGGGGAGAGCTGCATGGACAATACCATGGCAATAGCATATATGAACAGACAGGGCCACAAGGACACCAGCACTGCACCAAGAGGCTAGATCATTGCCCTGCTTGCAGACGATTTGGGCCTGGTGTATCAGGGGAAAGTGAATTTGGTGTCGAAGTGGCTCAGCAAAGCCAGGGTTAGCACCAGGGAAGCGGTGCCTTACAACCTCTTCTAGCATCTCAATCCTCCCCATGTTTGCCAAGCAAACAGTAAGAGACAAAGGCTTTTGGCCAGGCAGCACCATCTGGAATCAGCAATAAGAACTGTCCCAGATACGCTCCCCGAGCTGCTGTTGGTCTCTCTCCCAGCCTATGTCTGGCCAGGACAATGGAGAAGATGCAGAACAAAGCATGCTGACAATGGCTGCCCTCCCTGGCCACAGAGTCTATGAGTGTCTGACCCAGTCCAGATGCGGTACACCGCAAGGAATGCTGCCTCAGTCAGCGATCTTCTAACATACATGCTAGTAGCCACCCAAACCTCAGCCTGCTGGAACGGAGGTCCATAGGATCCTGTCACTGACGTGCTTCTGCTTTCCAGGAAAAAATCAGTCAGTTCCACGTATCTTGCAAGCCCATTCAGCAGTTACTGTAAAACAGCTTTATCTGTGGGCCTTGAAAAAGCATATTTCTCTCTATTTGGCACTTTGACTGGCTCCATTGCCATAATACGTCTGCCTCTCACAGATATCTGTCCTTGACGCCATTAGAGCTGAGACACGAGGTGCGGGGAGTGACCTGCCCACGGTTATACAGAGTGTGGCAGACCTGGAGATTGAACCGAGGTTTTCTGCTGCCCAATACAAAGCCTTAGCCATTAGGCCACCCTTCCTCGTGGCTAGTAGAAGTGTGATTATCTGTGAAAGGCCTCAGCCAGTTGCTAGCCACTGACACATGATGAGATTCTCAGGATAGCATCATTGATGGAGCCCCCTTTCAGACATCTGGTCACTGCCTGGAGCCTGAGCTGTGCTCCCCAGGCACAGACAGGAGCTATGGTCCAGCTGCTAACGGGAGCCCTGCTGTATTTTCTCATGGTCAAGGTCTGAGGCTGGAAAAAGGAGTTTTACCATGGAGCCTCAGTACTGCACTTTCCATTGGGATGAGTGATCTTCAGAACCAACCCAGCATTCATTCTTCAAGTGGCCCTCTCTGGCAGAGCACAAGAGGCTTCTTCTTCAAGTAGTGCAGAGCGCATTCCGCGGAGGTCTGGGCACACCCAGCGCACCGCAGGCAGACAGTCTGGGTGCCCCTCAGTTCCTTCTTATCATACTTGCCTTCCCTGCAGAGTCATCCCGTCTCAGCCTGCCAGCCTTGGAAAAGGGTCTGGCTCTGGCTCAGCTGATGGCCTCATTTTTGTCTCCGGATGATCCCTATGCTGCTGGGCTTTCCCTCCCCTTCAGTGCCACAGGGTTTCAAAGTGTACAGAGTTCTTTTGCAATGCTTAGCTGCTTCCCTAGGTATCCGAAAGGAGTACTTGCAGAACACCAAGAAATTAGTGGGTATCCTGCAGCTGTTTGCCCCGGGAGAGTCGCCCTCCGTATTAATAATGCGCTCTCTGGATCTGGTAACACCCTCCTCCAAAGCACACTTCAGTGGCTTTAGTACCACCTGTGGCTAAGTGCATGGAAAACCCCTGCCTGTGAAGAGATTTGAGGGGTTTTACTCACATCCAGCCCCAAATTCTCTGGTCGTAACCACGGGGAACAGAGCCCCGCAGGGCAGGGTTAAGTCCCTTCCCAAGGATAGGAACTCTGAATGATCTGACATCCTGGGCAGGAAGATTTATACCTCATCTGCCTTATAGGTGCTAATTGCTAATTAGCAAGACTTGCAGTCCAAGTATGATTTTATGAATCCTCTCAGCAGGAATTTTTCCTTGAGTCACAAGTAGTCCTTTAAGACAAGTGTCCTCTGGCTTATCTTCGCAGCTTGGGATATCCTGACAATCAACCTATTTGCAACAAGGGACAACAGGCAGTTTCGTCTGTTCTGCTATCGAGGGGGCCGCACTCCAGGCTCTCGCTGTCTGACGCTTTCCATCTCAGCGTGCGGGAGAGCCGACTGCCAGCTTTTCCCCTAATCCCAGAAGTCATCCTCAGCTGAAATCAGATTGGGCCAAGCTCATTCTCATTGCCCCAGCGTGGCTGAGGTACTGCTGGTTCTCGGCCTTTTCATCCTAGCTATTCGAACTCCAACACCACTTCCTCCTCTCCATCCCAGCCTACTCACTCAGAATCACGGCTATACCTTGCATCCCGTGCTCAGCTCCCTGCATCTCATGGCATGGCTTCTGCATGACTGAATGAGGAGGAAGTTCAGCAGCTGTCCAGGCAGTCCTGCTCAACAATAGAAAGCCCACTGCCAGAATGGCCTATTGAGCGAAATGGAAGCAGTTCTCAGTGTGGTCTTAGCCTGCAGAATTCAGCTGACAGTGGCTTTTATGCAGGACATCTGAGAGTACTTGCTGCTCCTTCAGTCGTTGGGGCTTGAACTTAGTTCATTGAAAGCACATCTGGCTTTCATCCTCCTGTTCAGGGAAGATCAGTCTTCTCCAATGCCTCGATAACAAGATTCTTAGATCAGAAGACGTAGACAAAGGAGTCCTTCTGAGAGCCAGTTCCTCTGTGAGACTTTAATATGAGTGTAGCAACTTTGATGGGACCTCTGTTCAAGCCCATGCTTTGTCCCTTTCCACTTTTGTGTCAAAAATTGCATTCCTAGTAGAGATAACATCCACAAGAAGAGTCTGAGAGTTGCAGGCTCTGATATGAAGCCATCTTGAGTTCCACTGCAGTGAATACACAGTTCTCCAGAGATAAAGTAACTTTGCTCTTTCCTGAACCACATCCATCTCTGGAGGAGCAGTGTCTCCATCCATTAGATGTCAAGTCATGTCTAGTCTTCTATTTGGACAGGACTAAACCGTTTTGTGCTTCACTTTGCTTGTTTGTGTCATATGCAAATCACAAATGGTCAAGCAGTCTCTTCACATATGATCTCTAAATGGAAAATATCTTGCATCAATACAGCATTTGAAATAGCTTTGGCTGTGCCTCCTCAGTCGGTGTGAGCTCATTCTACAAAAGCACAAGCAATGTCCAAAGCTTTTCTCGGTGCCATTTCCATATTGGACATTTGCAGGATTGCTACAGGGTCATCTGTACCTACATTCATGAACCATTATGCCGTCACTGCATCACCAGGGCAGATGCAAGCTTTGATAAGATGGTCCTGTGATTCTTACTTACATAGACTCTGAGCTCCACCTCCTTGGAGTGTACTTCTTGCGCGTCACCTAAGTGTAATACACAGCTGCATCTACTGAAAGAAGAGGAAACGGTTACTTCATGTAACTGTGGTTCTTCGCAATGTGATGCGGATGTGTATTCCCTGACCCCTCTGCATCCACTTCTCATCTTGGTGTTTGTTCCAAAGGAACTGAGGAGGGGCAGGCTGCTGCCTCCTATTGTTAGGGGAGAGGCTACGGTCATAAGATGCAAGGAAAATTCTCCAGTTCCAGCTCTGGGTGTGCACACACCTAAGTGGAAACACATGTCTGCCTCACATCTTGAGGAACCACTGTTACAGGAAGTAACCATTTCTATTGCCGCCATCCTGTCCCAATCCCGAAATCACGTGGCACAGCATGGCTGTTGAAAGAGTAATCAGAATACACCTGCCCAGGACACAGAGACCTGCAAGAAGTCAGTGCCCAGCCTGGTGTTTCACCCTTCAGCAGTCCAGGAGAAAAGCTCTCAATGACAATGATGGAAGGTGTCAGTTAGGGCTGTGTGAGGAAACCTGGCCTCAGAGTGCACATTCTCCCAGCACTGCCATCTGGCACGATGCCCTTGGCAGGTGCAGGGGAGGGCTCCAGTGAGCACACGCACAGTCATCCTTACACAGCCATGGGCCTAGGCTGACCAGACCAGATGTCCTGATTTTATAGGGACAGTCCCGATTTTTGGGTCTTTTTTATTTTTTTTTAATATAGGCTCCTGTAACCCCCAACCCCCGTCCCGATTTTTCACATTTGCTCTCTGGTCCCCCTACATGGGCCTGCACTCTGCAGAGTTACTGAATGGCTTTTGCTCCCCTATGCCTGGCCCTTGCTGGTACACACGTCCCCAGCACAGACTGCTCAGCGTGCAGGGCCTAGAGGAGACATCGCCACAGGAGACACACTCAGAGTCTTTGGCATTCAGTGCCAGATGGGCTGCAAATCACACTGCTAGAGCACTTAGGAGACCTCCCCCTTCCCTTCTCCCCCACCCCAACGTCAACAGGTGGAACATTCCAACACCGCCGGCTAAGTGGTGCGGCCCAACTGCTGGTACAAAAGCCTTGTTCCTTCCCTGTTGCTCAGTTCCTTTGTCACTGCGGACAGCTGAGGCGCTGTCTCTGGGACACCCCCTCACACCCGCCATGAGGGGCCGGGGGTGGTCAGAGCCCCTCCCCCTGCCCTACGAGGCGCCAGGGATGGTCAGTCTCTCTCTCCCCCAAGCTTGCCAGAGTCCATCATAGTGTCCCATCCCGCCCCCCCATGAGTGGGGGGAGGGAGGGGGGGCGGGACAGGTGGTCAGAGCCCCCTCCTCTCAACCCATGAGAGGCAAGGGTCAGGTAGAGCCTCCAACCACTGCCATGTGGGGCCAAGGGGAAGGCCAAAGAGTCTCAGCTGCTTCAGGTGATATGTTCCAGATCGGTTGGGAATGAAATCTAATACTTTACAGCACAGGTAGTCAATTATGTTTTGTCAAGGTCCAAATTTCTCGTTCAAGATATGGTGAAGGTCCAAACTCCGGAGGAAATTAAAATAAACCACAAACACAAAAAACCTCCCACAATATTGATAACAATAAGTAAATAAAAAGATTTCAGGGTCCATTCAAAAGCGGCTGGGAGTCCAGATTTGACCCCCAATCTGCCTATTGACTACCCTTGCTCTACACGTTACAGAGGCTACCGTCTTCTCACCAGAGAGAGTCATGTGTGGCCTCTGCCAAAAGCTAAGAACTAGCTGATTGTCATGGTTATTATGAGATCTTTGTATGGAAACTAATTTTAGTGCTATGGGTGACGTACTGTGCAGGCCTCCCATTTGACATCATCCTGCCTTGTGAGGGGCTTGAGTTGCTCAGAATCCCTCTGCACCCTCCCTCCTCCCTGTGAGGATTCTGACTTGCCTGGGCACTCTTTCTCAAAATGTCCCTGTGTGACACTGGGGCTTGGGATGTTTGTCTGCATATTCTGAGTGCCCTTGTGCACATGGGTGAGGTCGTCTCTGTGGTCTGGGTGGCCTAGGGAATGGGGAGGGTCTCAAGAGGTACATGACCGTGGTCTGTGGGGTGAGATCATCTCTGTGCTCTGAGTACCCGAGGAACAGGTGGGGGTCTCTGTTGGCAAAGGCACTGGGTGTCCCTGATGTGTGATGTTACCTTCATTTTTGCAGATGTCCCCAGGAATCATTGCTAATCCCTTTGCAGCTGGCATTGGCCGCAAGAACAGCCTGGAGAGCATCTCCTCCATAGACCGTGACCTGACCCCAGAGGAGCTGGAGATCCTACAAAAGGTGGGTGCTGTAATTACCTTCAGAGAGCGAGATGGGGCAGAATGGTCTCTGAAGCTCTGCCGTGTTTTGCATTGGTCTATGGAACCTGTGCCCTGATGGATGGGTCCCTTGGCAGAAGATTTCACTCATCTCCATAGCTTCTGTGCACCTGCTGTTTCCATAGGATTGGAAGAGTGGTAATGCTTCTCCCAGAAGTGCTCAGGGATGGGACTCTCATATCTTCTCCTTTGGGGGTGATGGTGCTGCCCCTACAGCAAGGGTCATTTGAGGATCTGGCCCTCTGATCTTCCCCTTTGTTCCCAGGAGATGGAGATGGTGAGGGAGGCGACTCAGTGGGAGAGAGAAGAAATGGAGAAAGTGGTGAGAGCGTTTACACACTGACATTCTGATCTTGACAATGTCTTGGCCAAGGTGGTGAGTTCTGAGGGAAATGCCACAAAATTGCCCTAACCAGAGCACTACTTCCCACAGGAAGCTCTGGGGTCCTCTCCTCACCTCTGGTGTATCAGGTCTCTCTGCTCACCAATATCCCCATCTTCCCATACCTCTTTTCCCTTGCTTCATTGGGACTATTCCAGCATCTGTGACATGGTTTCATGCTGCATTTCACTATACTTGTGCTTCAATCACAAGGCAGTCCCCCTCTGCAGGAGCAGAAGCCTCTGTTCTCTGGATTAGATGGGCGCTCCAAGATGATCAGTTCTCTCCAAACAGCACCATTTACTGCACACAGCTGGTAAAGTCATAGGTAGGAACACACAACTCAGATTTGCCCATATTTTAAGGAGACACTGCTGCACATCGTGGTACAAGATGCTGCATCACAATCCAAACAGTCCTTTACCTAGCTAAGTGCAAAGTAATGCACACTGGAAAAAATAATCCCAACTCTCTATATACAAAATGATGGCATCTAAATTAGCTATTATTGCTCGAGAAAGAGATCTTGGAGTCATTGTGGATAGATGTCTGAAAACATCTGCTCAATGTGCAGCAGAAGTCAGGAACAATTAGGAAATGGATAGATAATAAGACAGAAAATTCCATAAATGCCACTATATAAATCCATGGTATGCTCACACCTGAAATACTGCATGCAGTTCTGGTCACCCCATTTCAAAAAAAGATACATTAGAATTGGAAAAAGGTAAAGAGAAAGGCAACAAAATTTATTAGTAAGGACAGGAGCTGGCAGCATACATAAAGGTTGTTACCCTTCCCTTTATATTTATGAAACACACCCCAAATCACAGACGATGGTGGACAGCTCGTTTCACACTGTCTCTGATTTCTTCCTGGATCTCTAGGAGAAAACAAGAATCAGAGGGTTAGCCATGTTAGTCTGGGATTGCAGAAGTAACAAAGAGTCCTGTGGCACCCTAAAGACTAACTAGTCTTTAAGGTGCCACAGGACTCCGTTACTAGGAGAAAAGAGTTAAGACGACACAGGCACCTATAGATTATATAAAACTAATAATATTTCCCACATTTCAAGGGCAATTTTAACCCATCAATTCTGGGAAACTTTCATGGGAGAGTGCATCAGCCACTTTGTGAGAAGCTCCCGAGATGTGTTGTATTTCAAAATCAAAACTTGGAGAGCTAAACTCCACTGAAGAAGTTTTTTGTTATTTTCCTTGATGGTATGAAGCCA
This sequence comes from Dermatemys mawii, assembly GCA_007922305.1. NCBI lineage: Eukaryota > Metazoa > Chordata > Testudines > Dermatemydidae > Dermatemys > Dermatemys mawii. The sequence continues at coordinate 272,508 of ML677516.1, forward strand.
CTTCAGCACGGCATGATTGGTTTGCAGGTGGACGTGTTGTCCCCAAACGTGTGGGCGTAGCTTTTCCAGAGCTTACGCAATGGCATAACATTCCTTTTTGGTGATTGACCAGTGGCTTTCCCTCTGTTTTTTTTCCTGAGAAACCCGACAGTATCAAATTCTTGATCTGGTCCTTCCTGTATTAAAACTGTTACCACACCACGCTCAGATGCATCTGTGGTTACTAGGAAAGGTTTGTCAAAATCTGGTGCTGTAGCGGCGCAATGACTCAGCCCTGCGGCACTGCCTGCTGGTCGTCTGGGAATTAGCTCTTTCCAGCACGGAGCGCTCTCTGCAGCCCATTGTCTCACTGTCTGGTGGCCCCCCATGTCCCTCTCGCATCCTAGTGCCCTTTGCCTGGGGTGCTGCACCCTGGCAGTACCCCCCCAGGTCTCTAGGTCTCCCCTCCCCAAGGAACTCCCACCCACTATACCCACCTTGCCTCAGCCTGTGGGCTACTGCCAGTCACTATTAAGCCCCGACTCCCTGGGGCAGACTTCAGTGTAAGAGCCTCTCATCACAGGCAAGGGGTTTTTGGGCCAGCTGCGTTTTCCTAACCCTCAGTACTTTTGTGGGCCTAGGACCAGACCCTGCAGCCTGAGGAGTTGCCAGCCTGGAGCGCCCCTACTCCTCTGGCCTTTCCCCAGTCGTGCTTCACGCCAGGTACCTTCTCACGCTCCCCAGCAGCCAGGCCCGTCTGCCTCCACAGCTAGAGGAGACTGTCTGCTCCTGGTTCACTGCCCTTTTATAAGGGCCAGGTGAGCCCTAATTGGGCCTGGCCACAGCTGAGCCTGCTTCCTCCAATCAGCCTGGGAACTGCTTGCCCCCAGCCACAGCCCTGTTTACCCAGGATGGGGCAGCCGCCCCACTACAGGTGCCCTTAGCACAGGGTCAGACATGAGTGTTGCTTTAAGCTGGTTCAAGTCCTTCTGACATGCTGCAGTCCACTGAACTGCATTTGGTGGGGTTTTTTTGGTTCTGTCTATCAGTGGGGTGGTGATTTGGCTGTAGTGCAGTACAAATCACGTGTAATATCTGGCCAAGCCTAAGAAGGATTGGATCTGTTTCTTTGACTTTGGGACAGGCTACTTTTGGATAGCATTCACTTTGGCCTATAGGGGGTTGATAGTTCCTTGACCCACCTGGTGTCCAAGGTTAGTTGCTCTGTTTAGTCCTATTTGACACTTTCTAGCTTTAAGAATTAGTCCTGCCTCCCTTATGTGCTCGAAGATGTTTTGTAGATGCTTCAAGTGTTCTGCCCATGACTCAGAAAATATGGCCACATCATCAGTATAGGTGGCTACAGATTCTCCCAATCCCGCTAGGAGGCGGTCTACAAGTTTCTGAAAGGTGGTGGGTGCATTTCACAGCTGGAAAGGAAGCACATTAAATTCATACAGCCATACATGGGTGGTGGAGGCTGACCTCTCCTTGGCAGATTAGTCTAGCAGAACTTTCCAGTACCACTTGGTTAAATCTAAGGTAGAGATGAACTGGGCACATCCCGGTTTCTCCAGTAGCTCATCTGTGCGAGGCATTGGATAGTTGTCTGGGCGAGTTACAGCATTTACCTTATGGTAGTCCGAGCAAAAGCGTATCTCTCCATCCAGTTTGGGAAACTAGAACCACTGGAGATGCCCATGCACTGTTAGAGGGGCAGATTACACCCATCCGAAGCATGTTCTGGATTTCCCTTTCTATAGCAGTTTTGGCTTAAAGAGCCACCTGGTACAGTTGGGCTCTAATTGAGTGAACGTTACCTGTGTCAATGGAGCGGTATGCCCGTGTGGTACGTCCTGGGGTGGCTGAGAACATTGGCGCACAGCTCCTGGACCTGCTGTTGCTGCACATGTCCACGGCTCATTGAGAGGTTCGTCTCTTCCACGTTACTTTTTCCTTCATAGTAGACACCTTCAGACCACTTCATGTCATCTCCTCCCTGGGTTGTAAAAACTGACAAATCTTTAATTCTCTGGAATAAAAGGGCCTTAGAGAATTAATATGGTACTTTAGACTTTAGGTTTGAGGTGGGGGATGCTATGAGATAGTTAACATCTCCCAGGTGCTCTTGGGCCATAAATGGCCTTTCCCACGATGCTTCCATCTTATGGTCCTGGAATGCCTTCAAGACCATGACCTGGTCCCCTACTTTGAAGGAATGCTCTCTGGCATGTTATCATACCAGGCCTTTTGCTGTTTTTCTAGCAAGGGCTAAAGAGGTTCAGAGGGTGTTTTGTAGGTTGTTTACAAAATAGTTCCTGGAGAAGGTGTAAAACCCTCCCATTGCTGCTTCACCAACTATAATGGCCCCTTAACCTTGCGGTGATACACACATTCAAATGGTGAAAACTCCAAACTGGGATGTGGTACAGCCCTGTAGGCAAAGAACAACTGTTGCAACACTAGGTCCCACTCACTGGAGTGCTCATTTATGAATTTACGTATCATGGCCCCCAAAGTTCCATTAAACTTCTCCTCCAGGCCTTTTGTTTGAAGGTGGTAAGTGGTTCACCCCAGGAGCTTCCCACAGGCTTTTCATAGTCCCTGCCAGGAAATTAGTTCTCGAATCTGTAAGGATGTTGGAGGGCCAACCTACCCGGGCAAAAATGTCTGTTAATGCCTGGCACACACTTTTAGCTCTGGTGTTGCTTGGAGCTACTGCGTCTGACCATCGGGTGGCAAAATCCATGAAAGTCAGTATGTACTGCTTTCCTCTGGGAGTCTTTTTCGGGAAAGGACCCAGAATATCCACAACTACTCACTGAAATGGAACCTCAGTTATGGAGAGTGACTGGAGAGAGGCTTTGACCTGGTCTTGGGGTTTTCCCACTCTTTGGCACATCGCACAATACTGGATATAAGCAGAAACGTCCTTGCCCATTCCCTCCCAGTGGAAGGACTTCCCCAATAGGTCTTTAGTCCTGTTCATCCCAGCATGGCCAGTAGGATTATCATGGGCTAATCTCAAGAGCTTTACCCGGTACTTAGTTAAACTACCAACTGTGTTTGAGGATGCTAGTCTTCCTGGTGTCCACCAGAAAGTTTCCTTGTATAAAAGTTCTCTTTCTACAACAAACCAGGATTGATTAGAAGAGCTGAGAGGTGGTGGGTTGCTCCGTGCTGCCGTCCAAGTTCCCTGGAGGCTTTCATCTGCTTCCTTCTTGGCCTGGATCTGCTCTCTTGATGCTGGAGACATCAGTTCCTCCCTGGATTGTGGACTTGGGCTTGGTCCCTTTGGAAGCGATGTAGGTGATGGGACTGTTTCCAGTGCCTCTGAACTGCTCTCTGCTGATGCTCTGGCCAAGTCTCTTGCATAGGTTTATCTGCTGCTGCCAGTGCAGGCTTGGTGATGCCCTCTAGCATTGGCGTTGTAGATGGGGTTGCAAGTGCTGGATTCAGTATTGGCAATGGTTCTGGTGCTGGTTGCTCCACCCATTCCGGTTCTGGGACTGGATCCACTACTGGGTTGATGAAATTGGGGTCCACTAAGGATTGATGGATAGCTGACACTTGTGCTCCAGTGTCCCTGTATGCTGTAACCTTCTTCCAGCCCACACTCACAGTTTCCCTTTGCTCTGAGGGCACCTGGGAGGCATCTGGGCCTGAGGACCTTTGGTGTGACCTCGGAGCAATGAACTGTATCTGTTGGGGTTCTTGGGGCAGGTGGCCTTTACATTCCCCAGCTCATTACGTTCAAAACATCACTCAGCTGACTGGTCAGTGGGGTGAAGTGGGTTGCTGGAGAATGGTGTTGTGGGATGATAAGGTGTCTGGGTTTCCTTGGAGTGTAGATGGGGCCTTGAGCTGCCCCCGGTGGTATGGTGTGATCTCAGGGTGTCCCTTCTGGTATCCGCCCAAACTGCCACCAGGGTTGTTCCTCTCTGCTACCTCCACGCGTTTTGTTCCGATTTTTCCCACCTCTCTGGCGGTCTGGGACTGTTCGTATTGATCAGCATAAGAAGCAAGACTCTCTGCTGAGTCTATTTTCTTATCTCATAAACACTGTTTTACATCCTCTTTGGTCATAGTCAGGAACTGCTCCTGTACAACCAAATCACACATTCCTTGAAAGCTTGTTACACCCCTTCCTTTGTCCCATTTATTTAACAGACCCTTCATCTGGTTTACATAAACCACAGTACTTAGTCCTGCCCCTCTCTTAAGGGCTCTAAATTTTACTCTGTAAGTTTCAGGTGTCATTTGAAAATGTTTCAAAACCAAATCCTTAAATTTACCATAGTCAGAAGCATCCTCAATAGGCATCTTGTTGAATATGTCCAGAGCTCTTCCAGTCAATTTTGCTACCAATGTGGTCATCTTGTGATCTTCAGGAATTGCATGGAGGGTGCATAGTCTCTCAAAGGTGATGAAATATTCAGCAATATCACTTGATTCATCATACTGTGGACATAGTCACTCTCATTTGTGGATTTTGGGGGAAGTGGAGACAACTTCTGAAGGGTTCCGTCTTTTCAACTCCATAACAGCCAGTTCATGCTCTGGGCCAAAGTCTGGGCCTCAGTTTGGGCCTGTATTTCTCTTTTAACTCCAGGGCTCTTTTATGTGTAGCTTCCTCCCTGGCTGTTTCTGCCTCCAAGAGTTTTGCCTCCATTTCCACCTCAAAGTGTTTTAAGGTCATCTGTTTTCCATGTTCTTTTTGTCTCTTCAGCTTCTAAGCTGGCTAATTCTAGTTTCTTTTCGAACTTATTTTCTGTCATCCTAGCCTTCCTGTGCTTAGCATAGCCTAACCCAAGAGCTAGAAAGAAAGAAAAAAAACCCAGCTTGTGAATTATTTTGCAGGAACTTAACTACTCTGTCCTCAGGCAAAAAACAAAACAAACAAACACACACACACACACACACCCCTCCAGCTGCTCTCAGCTAAAAAACAAAACAAAACCAAAAAGTGTCCATTAAAAAAAAACCAAAAAAAAAAAACAAAAAAAAAAAACCACACACCAACAAGTAAAAGAATCACTTCTGTAAAATCAGGATGTAAGGTAACTTTACAGGATAAATAAAAAGATTTAAAACACAGAAGATTCCCCCTACACTTAGCTTCAAAGTTACAAAAAACAGGAATAAAACTCCCTCTTAGCATAGGGAAAATTCACAAGCTAAAACAAAAGATAATCTAACACCTTTCCTTGCTGTACTTACACTTTTTGTAATCTTAGAGGCTCGTTTCAGCAATGTCTTTAGGAGATGGATTTTCGTGCCCTGGTCCCTCTCTGTCCCAGAGAGAACACAAGGTGTACAAACAAAATCTCCCCCACCCCCCAAATATGAAAGTATCTTCTTTCCTCATTGGTCCTTCTGGTCAGGTGCCAACTAGGTTATTTGAGCTTCTTAACCTCTTACAGGTAAATGACTCCCTACCTCTGGCCAGGAGGGATTTTATATTACTGCATACATAAAGGTTGTTACTCTTCCCTTTATATTTATGACAGAAGGGCATAAAATGTAATTGTAAATCATCATCATCAAATCATCAAAAGGGTGTATTTCTAGTGGGATCCTGCAGGAACTGGTTCTTGGCCACCCACTATTTAAAATTATTATCCATGACTTGGAAGAAGCCATAATATCATCACTGATAAAGTTTGCAGATAAGACAAAGCTTGGGGGAGTGATAAATAATGAAGAAGACAGATCATGGATCATTTGGTGAGATGGTGTAGCAAAGTGGAGACTCACCCCTGCGGTGCCTCCTGCTGGTCGTCCAAGGAATCAGCTCTTCCCAGTGTCTGGAGTGCCCTCTGCAGGCTGATGTCCCACTTGCTGCTGTCCCCGTGTTCCTCCCTGGACCCTGGTGCCCTCTTTCCTAGGGTGCTGCACCCTTGCAGTACCCCCACAGTCTTAGGGTCTTCCCTCCCCAGGGAATCCCTACCCCTTTTCCCTACCTTGCCTCAGTCTAGGCAACTGCCAGTCACCACTTGCCCCCGTTCTCTGGGGCAGACTGCAGTATCATTGCCATTCATCACCGGCAAGGGGGGTTTGGCCTGCTGCTTCTACCTCTGTAGCCATGGGCTGCCCCCTGCAATCCCAGTACCCCTTGTTGGGCCATCCCCTGGGCCATGCAGCCTGGGGGTTTCCAGGTCAGAGTTCCCCCAGCTCCTCTTGCCTCCCCCTAGCCCTGCTCTGCTCTGCTCTAGGTACCTTAAGCTTCCCAGCAGCCAGGCCTATCTGCCTCTATAGCTAGAGGAGGTTGTCTCTGTACTAAACTCTGGGTTCTTTTGTCAGGACCAGCTGGACCCTAACTGACCCAGCCACAGCTGTGGCTGCTCTGCCCCAGCTGCTTTCAGTTGCAGCCCTCTGCTGGGCTGCCTTTCCCTAGCCACAGCCCTTTGCAGGGCTGTTTTAATCCTATCTGTTCTGGAGTGGGGCAGCCGCCCCACTACAGATGGGCACAAGCATAGATTCATGGATTCCAAGGCCAGAAGGGGATTGTCGTAATCATCTAGTCTGACCTCCTATGTAATAAGCAATAGAACTTCCCCAAAATAATTCCATTTGAACTAGAGCAGATCTTTTAAAAATCATCCAATCTTGATTTTTAAAAATGCCAGTGATGGAGAATCCAGCAAATAACATGCAGTTTAATAAAGCAAAATGTAAATGTATGCCTTTAGGAACAAAGAATGTTGGCCATTTTTACAGGATGAGGGAATCTATCTTGAGAACCAGTGACTCTGAAAAAGAGTTGGGGTTCATGGTGAATGATGAACTGAACATGACCTTGGTGATATACTGCCTAGAAGGGCTAATGTGATCCTTGGTTACATAAACAGGGGAATATTGAGTAAGAGTACAGAGGTTATATTACCTGTGTATCTGTCACTGGTGCAACCACTGCTGGAATACTATGTTCAGTTCCAGTGTACACAGTTCTGGAAAGATGTTGATAAATTGAAGAGGATTCAGAGAGAGCCACAAGAATAATTAAAAGACTGCAAAACATGCTTAATAGAACTAGATTAATGGAACTCAATGTATTTAGCTTAACAAAGAGAAAGCAAAGGAGTGGCTTGATCACAGTATAAGACTCTCAAGAGGAATAAAAATTTAATTATAGAGTGCTCTTCAGTCTCACAGACAAAGGTATAACAAGATCCAGTGGCTGGAAATTGAAGCTATAGAAATGCAGATTGTAAATAAGGTGTAAATTTTTAATAATGAGGGTAATTAACCACTGAAGCAGTTTACCAAGGGTTGTGGTGGATTCTCCATCACTGGCAATTTTAAAAACACAGCGATCCCTCCCCCTGCAGCTGAATAGCAACAGGTGCAGGAAGCGCGGGGGATGGGGGGATTTACAGAAATTTGGGGGTGGGTCTCACCCAGCAGGGGAAGAGGAAGTCCTGTCCTCCTCAGCCCAGGCGGGACTAGCAGCTGAGCCTGGTGCAAGGTAAGAGCCATCAGCCTGGTCTTCCCCAGTCTCACCCCATTCCCCATAGTGATTTACCTCTCTGATGGCTTCACTAAGTACCCAGAATTGCTGGGGAGGGTCACATGACGGTTCTTGTGGCTTCCTTTTGCTTCCCATCAGAAAGTCATTTTTCTGCAGGGAATCAAAGAAATCTGTGGGAGACATAAGTTCTGCGCATGTGCAGTAGTGCAGAATTCCCCCAGGAGTAGTTAAATGTTGTCCTAATGAAACTGATATGCCCTCCTTATGAGTCTCTTGCTCAGGCCTCTCTCGTAAGCGTCTACCAAACAAAACAGCCTTTCTGATAGCAATTACATTTGCTTGGAGGGTGAGCAAGCTCAGGGTTTTGATGGCTACTCCACTTTATACTGTATTTCACAAGGACAAAGACCACGATATGAGGCTCATCTCAGCTTTCATGCCTTGGTGGTCTCAGATTTCCACCAGCTCAATGCATTTCCTTCCTCATGTCTTTCCCCACATCCCATTCTCATCCAGTGGAAACTTATATCCATGTCCTAGATGTACAGGAGAGAGCTTTGTGGTTGCCTGAAAAAGACCAAGTTCTTTAGAAAATCTAACAGGATATTCATAGTGCATGAGGAGCAATGCCAAGGGTAATCCATTACCAAAAAGACACTTTCATAATGAATAAGGAGATGCATGAAACATTGTCTCCTCTTAGCTAGGAAACCAGTACTTCCTGGTTTAAAGACCTGCTCCATGAGAACCACTGCAGCATCCTCGTTCTGCCTTAGAACGGGTTACCTTCGTGGAGGGGTGCAAAGCAGCAGGATATGCGTTCACCAGGCCCTAGTCTTTGAACTTACCATCCTGTCCAACTCTCTGTTTGGGATATAGGGGCTTGAATGCTTATATGCCTTAGAATGCGTGCTGATTGCCTGCAAGTGGGAAAGCACAGAGGCCCTAGAAGAGGAAAAAGAGGTTACTTACCAGTAGCTGTTGTTCTTAAAGAGTTGCCTTTGTGCATTTACACCACCTGTCCACCTTCCCCTCTACCTTGAGTTCATAGAACTTCAGGGGTCTGCTGTTGGGGAGAAGGGCCAGAGGTGGTTGGAGGTGTGCTCCCTTGTATAGGGCAGGGCAATGAGGTCACCCTCAAGGGAGATCTCTTGTGCTTCTCCCAATGGACATGCATTTTCATGGCAGTTCCACAGCTCGAAGTTCGGGACGCCAAGTCCCACCAGTATGAATGGATAGAGGTGACTCTCAGAGAACAACACTTACTGGTAAGTAATCTCTCTTTTTCATATGCAGGCCCAGAGATAGGGGAGGGATCCCTTTGAGCTGAGTTGTTGCCACCCAGGTGAGACTCAGTCATGGTCTCCTTGTGCAGAGTGACAGAGAACTGAGCAGCTCAGTACAAACATGTTCTTATTTTGTTGTAGTTTCTGCTTTTCCTTGCCTCTAGAGGAATGGTGGCACAAAGGGGCTAGTGCTTTGTAATGTCTCCCTTCCTGCTGATTGCCCATCTTGTGCCATGTGGGTTCTTTTCTCCCTCTCTCCTGATAATTTCAGGCTTGTGCTGTGTGGGATCTCTGCTCCACTCCCCTGGTAACTGTCCAGCTTGTGCCGTGTGGGGTCTCTGCTTCCCTTTCCTCCCCAGTAACTGCCCAACTTGTGCTGTGTGGGGTCGCTACCTCTCTCTCCTCCCTGTGATGGAGGGACTGTCCAATATGGTGCTGACCCCTTTCCCTCTCTCTTTGCTTGTGCTGCTTGGATGCTGTTCTGACTCTGTCCTGTTCTTATGGAAGGAGAGGATGCGTAGGGAGCGGGAGGCAGCCACGCAGCTCCTCGAGGAGGAGGCAGAGGTGAGGAGCTGGTGGGAGGATTGCAGAAAATGCCTTACTGTGAGAGAAGGAAGGTGGAGTAGGGAATGTCTATTATTGGACCAACTTGTGTTGAGAGAGAGAACAAGCTTTTGAGCTTCCACAGAGAAGCTTGTCTCTCTCTCCAACAGAAATTGGTCCAGTGAAAGTTATGACCTCACCCACCTCGTCTCTCTCTATCCTCTGACCAACAAGGCTACAACTTCACTGCGGGAGACTTAAATAGATCTATCTGGTTAGCTTGTCTAAAGGAAGATTGAGAGGTGATTTGATTACAATGAATAAGAACCTTCATGGAAGAAAACATGGCTATTTAAAAAGCTCTAAAATCTAGTGGAAAAAGGCATAACAGTTACCAATGGCCGCTTGCTGAAGTCAGACTAAGTCAAATTAGAAATAAGGCAAATTTTTCAACTATGAGTGAGACTAACCATTGGAACAAACTACTAAAGAGAGTAATGGATTCTCTGTCTCCTGAAATGCCTTTCTGGAAGATGATTTAGCTCAATACAGGTATAACTATGAAATTTTATGGCCTATGTCATTCTGGAGATCAAACTAGATGATCTAATTGTCCCTTCTGACCTTAAAATGTATCAGTCTGTGAGAAGCCCTGCACCAGGGACTGGGGCATTCAGGGATGAATGGGAAATCCTCAAGTCAGGCACAGGAGAGGCAGGAGAAATTATGGGGATTTGGAACACTGGCAGGGGCATTTCTGGGTGACAGTGGGTTGGCATGAGCTGTGTGCTGCTTCTTTTCCAACACGATGCCTAAAGTGTTTCCTAGGTGATAGTGGTTGGGTCACTGGCTGGTCTTTTTCCCAGGCAATGGGAGTTTCTCAAGAATTTTCCTGGGAGATGAGGCCTTGCTTGTTCATAGGTCCATTGGCCCACGGAGGAGCGGCCCCTCTTTCTCTGGACAGATCCCTCCTTCTTCCATTGTCCCACTCCAGGCCTGACCTCTCCCTGTGTTTTATTCCTCTCCAGAACATCAGCAGTGAGCCTTTGCGACTGGACTATCGTACCCTGGCAGCTCTGCCCAGCAACAACTTATCAAGAGTCACTCGTGCTGTAAGTGATGGGGTCCTGACTGAGACTGGCGGATGGGCTCGTGCAGGACGCTGACCAGGGATGGAGACAGCCAGTAAAAAAGGTCCCTGGGGGAAGAAAAGGAGACTGTGTCCTGAAGTGCCCCTGGCTTATGCCCTCTGAGAAGCAGATAGTCCCACAGGCAGAGCTCGGTGTAGGCTCTTGCGTGGGATAGGGAGCAGCTAGTAGCAAACTAGTTGCACAGCACTACCCTCCAACATGGGATCAGAGAGGAGAATCCCAGATCCAACTGGAATGGCAGGAGGGCAGATGAAAGGACATGGCACACCACATCTAGGACACAGACTTGACACTACACTTATGTGACCTCCCATGTGTCAATCCCAGGAAGGAGGGGCAGGGGTTCTTAGTTCAGGGAAAGCGAACTGGATTGCACAGCTTGGTTAATGCTGCCTTGAAGGTAGGGAGGCCACAATCCCATCCTGTCTCTTCCATCACCCGTACTCCACATCTCTTCCTCTCCCATCCCAATCTCATCGCCAGTGAGCCCCATTTCACCTCTCCTCTCCTCCCATTGCCCTGGGCCCTGTCTTGCCTCCCCTCCTCTCCTGTTCCCCCATCACCCTGGCCCTACCTCCCACACCAGTCACCCCATCACTTTTAGGTCCTGCCTCCCTTGCTGTTCCTTCTCATAGTGCCCGTTTTTCACCTCTCCGCTCATTCCTCCATTGCTTCACCTCCTGTGTCCTGTCCCATTCCATTTCTCAATATCATCCTGAGACTCCACCTCCATGCCCACCATTGCATGGCTCCATATTCCCTCCCCTCCATTCCCCTCCTCCTTGCCTACTGGTGGTTACGCACACAGAAAAGTCCCACCAAGAAAAAATGTAATGTATTTTTAGCATCTTTTAATGTGACTTAGCAGCTGGAATCAAGGGGAGAGCCGGCCCCCTGTAAGCAGCTGTCTCTCTTCAGCCTGCCGTGAGGTGCCCCATGAAGGACTGCTTGGGAACTGCTGTCCTACTGGGTCACTGCCTCAGACTCAGAGTTCCTGGGGGCTGTGGAATGCAGGGCTTCATAAGCTGCTCTTTTGGAATGTGAGGGGACAGCAGCAGCAGCATCTATAAATGTCACATTTCAGACGGAATGGCAGCTGATGTCCATGTTCATCTCCCTCCAGCTGTCCTGCGCCCGACCGGGTGCATACCCCTGACACAGAAAGCATGGATTTGGGGGCTGCAGGAGTTACAGGGGGGCTGGGTTTTCCTCTGGATGCGCAGTTAATCCGTTTAGCCTCTGTCAGAACGGCTGAGCTCAGGATCAGGGCAGCTGGCAAGGAAATGAATTGGTAATTTATCAGGTTTTTTGCAGCCTGACAGTCAAGTTTAATGAAGGTGACTGTTTTGGTTTCCTTGTTCCCACAGCAGCATTAGCTCCCGGTTCTTGCTGTATGCCTGATTCTTCCAGCTGGTTGCCTTTCTCTCTAATCAAGCCATGTCTGTCATCTGGTCTGTCTCATTTTAGATGCAGTGTGAGCCCTGGTTCAGCCTGTATGGCCTCATTTACTCCTGGCTGTGTTAGTCTCATTCACATTAATTCCAGCTGGGTCTAAGAGAGCCTTTTAGCCAATTTGAGAAGGGTGGATTTTACTGCAGGAGCATGACTGAGAGAAAGCCAGTGACACCTGGAGTGTTTGTGCCTGTCTAACTAAACACATCTCTGAGGGATGAGGTTCTGCTGGAGGGGTAATGAAGAAGGAAGGCCCAACTCCCCTTGGAAACTCGTTGTATCTCACACTCCTGAGCAGAGGTGGAAGTGATGGAAGGCATAGAGCTGCTAAAGGACTCTGCTCTAGGTCCTGAATGGGATTATTGTTAGGAGCACCCCAGAGAAGGGACAAGAATTTAAGCCCAGAGTGTGTCAGTCTATTTTGCTGTGTGTAGGCCCCTCTGTGTGGGTTGATATCAGGGGTTTACTGTACGTAACATGTTTTGTATTTGTATGTTATACCTTTAAAATCCAGCCTTGAATGAGTCAGCTCCAAATTGCGCAGAGCTGTTTCTGGTCCACTGTTTGCTAGACTTATATGTGGTCCCTCTGTCTGAGTTGCATCTGTCTAGTACCCAGTGCAGTGGAGTTCATGGGCAATGAGGTTGGCTCTTTCATAGATTTATTGATTCTGAGATTTTTAAGACTAGAAGGGACAAGTATGATTATGTACTGAGACTTCTTGCATAACACCAAGTGATCCTCTCACCCAGGGCCGGATGAAGGGGGCCCAGGGCTGTTACTGTTTTGGGACCCTTTTTGTGCATTCACTATCTTTTGTGCTTTTCCACTACTTGTGCCCAGTGCTAAACATTCTTGTAAACTTTCCTCAGTTATTTCAGTTGCTGTTTTCAAGTGTGATGGACCCGTTATAGAGCTGAATGAAAGTTAAAACAAAACCATTTAGATTTTTGGCACATAACTGCTATTAATACGCTTCTTGATGCTATGGCTTTAATTATCTAATCACTTATACCAATTTTATACATATATGTAATTGAGGGGTGTCATGGGGGTCCTAGACTTGGTGCTTTGGAACTGCTCTGAGTGAGTCCAGGCCTTACTCGGGTGCAGGGTGATGCCCCTTGTACCATGGCAAGAAGCTTCTTTGGCTTCTGTACTTCCTAGGTCTGATCTCGGAGCATTTAGCCCCCCATTCACCTCTTGAGCTTCCCATGGTGAGTCCCCCTGGATGGGACACCTGGGGAAGCCTTGTACCCCCCAAGGGGCCCTAGCCCCCAACTCTGCAGGCAGCAGTGACTCTCAATCCACATGGAACACAGAAGGTTTATTAGTCAACAGGAACACAGCATAGAACAGAGCTTGTTGGCACAGAAATTGGGAACAGCAGAGTCCATCTTGGGGGGATCCAGGGCCTGGTTCCCTAGCCTTCCCCCTCCGAGTATCAAAACACAAAACTGACCAGTTCCACTGGTTTCCCTTTCCCATAATGCCTGAGAGGGACAGTGCTCTCCTTCCCCCTATGTGGGCAAGACAGACTGGTGTGGGACTAGTAGGATCTATGCTCTCCCACATGCCGGGGTCTCTGCCCAGTTTCCACCATCCCATCCTCTACCCTCCCCCTGTAGCCCTACCTCTGTCCTTTGTCCCTTTCCTTGAAAAAGGTCACCTGATCTCTTGGCTCCCAGCACCTTGCAGAGGAGGGTGGGGCGACGGCCATCAGTTGCTAGGTTACTCTCTGTGCGATGGTACTCACACCTGCACTCTGGGGTCTCTGCAACGATCACACTCGCTTATTTAACCACCCAGATACTTAAGAAATGCATAGGGGAAACTGAGGCAAACACCATGTTCAGCGAAAACATTGAGAACATCCCACTTCATCACAGGGGCCCCTGAAAATCTGAGGCCCCAGGCTGCAGTGTTAATCCAAGTTGGCCTTACCCAGTGACACCTGCATCAAGCCCAGAACTCTTTTATAAAGATCTTGATTTACAGACTCCGAGGAATGGAGAATCTACCCTAGTCCTAGATCAATTATTCCAATGGTTAAATACCCTCATGGTTAAAAATCTGCATTTTAGTTCTAGTGTAAATTTTTCTGGCTTCTGCTTCCAGCTATTGGATCTTGTTCTGCCTGTTAGATTCCAGACCCTGACTGTGCTGGCAGAAGAGGGTCAGGGTTCCTGTTCTGGGGCAAAGTGGTGGCCCAGGGCAGACAAGGACTGCATTAGCCCTGTATCTGCCCTGTCTCCCTACACTAGGTCCCTGTCTCTTGGGGGACAAGGCTGGGTTAATAGCACAATGTTAACAGATCCTCAAGGGCCCAAAATAGGAACTGTGCTTGGCCAGTAGAAATAATCCAGTGAGAGGGAGAAGAGGTGGAAGCTGGGAGACCATCCCCAGAATGCACTGCAGCAGCCTGGAAACCAGACTGAGAGCTTGAGAGGCTCAGGAGCTAGCGGTATGGAGCGTGGTGTCTGAGGCATCCTATGGGTCGGTGCATGTCTCATTGTCCAGACTCAGAAGAGCTGCATTTGCCTTCCCTTCCCCACAGTGCCTGAGCGGGACAATGCTCTCCTTCCCCTGATGTGGGACTAGTGGGATCTATGCTCTCCCACACCCCTGGGTCTCTGCCCAGGTAGAGTTTCTGGGTTCCTCCCAGGCGTCAGAGAAACAAGCAGGGAGGAGCTTGGTGTGGCAGGGGTTGGCTGCACTAGGAAGGGTTTATAGCTAGTCTGGCAAACCTCCTAAGAGAGATACAGCTCAGACCGGCAACAGCGTTCTTTTGCCAACGTAGCTTATACCAGCTTCCCAAACAAAATAAACTAGCCCAGCAAAAGGGCTGTTTTGCTGTTATAACTTCATCTGCAGAGAGTTCTTCTGGCGTCACTATGACAGTTCGGGATATGATTTTCTCTCTCTGTAAGTGTCACCCAGACCTCAGTGTCTGGAAACCTGATACGAGCCATCACTCCCCCCCTTGCTGCCTTAGCAGGGGATGGGATAGGCTGGGAGTGGGAGGAGGAGAGCACCAGGAATTTCTGTGTGTCTTCAGCCTCCCAGCTGCCATTATAATCACCCGCCTACCCCGCCCTGAAGGGCTATTCCTGTACGTGTCACCCTGATTCGGGCTGCAGAACGTGATCGGAGCAGAAAGGGTCTCTCAGTTCTTTAGTCTGCTTCTGGATGGAGAAGGTTGGAGTGCTGGGCTCTGGCTGTGTCTGCTTCCCTGGAGAGGGGTCTGGCTGCACACCAGGAGACTGCCACTGCGAGCCTGACTTCTGCTGTGTTAGAGGAGGGAAGGTCAGTGCTTCTTCCAGTAAAACCACTGTGGGGATGGTGAGTGGAGCCTAGGAGAGCCTAGGGCCTCGATGGAGCAAGACTTCCCTCCACCTTTTAATGCTCCATTACAGCCATGACTGGTGGGTCCAGAGATGTTTGTGCTGCCTTCCGATGGGGAAGAATTTGTATGATGACTGTGAGATGCTTTTGTGTGCACTGTAGCGAGGTGGGTGGTGTTAGCCCCTGCAGGGGCAATGAGCTGCTTTCGTGTGCACTGTTAGCCTGGGCCTGTGCAGTGACAATGAGCAGGTGGGTGGTGCCCTGGGTATTTCCTTACATCTTCTTCCCGGGAGCCTTTCCTGTTGAACGCCCTGGAACATGTATGGAGTGTGAGCTGGAGGTGTATGTGGGTGTATGCGGGCTCAGTGTGTGTCTCTGGTTGGAAGTGTGGGCTTAGTATGTACAGGAAGTAGCCATGTGGCCTGTGACATGGGTGTGCTTGTTGTGTATACTCCTTATATGCAGACAGAGCAGGAAGCTCTCCTCTTGGAGGCAGCTCATAGGATCCCCTAGGTAAGGCCTTGCCAGGAGGCATGAGAATTTTGCACACCTCCATTGCACATGAAGCTGTTCAGCATTGTGATTCCCCTAGTGCAGAGCCAGGGAGCTGTGGTGATGGGCATTGTGTGCGGGAGCTCTCCTGTCCCCAGTGACTGGCACCACGTTCGCTGCTTCCTCTCTCTGACGCTGGCTGTACTTTCTTTCCGTTTCTGACCCTTTTGTTTCCCTCTCAGCTCGTTCTGTGTGATCGAGCCAGCTCCGGAATGGAGAGTGACGGCGCTGTGCTGCCTCTGCCAGTGGCTCTGGACAGCCAGAATTCAGGCCTGAGTCGCCATGTAACTAGCCCACCCCAGGACCCGACATCACCTGGCAAGCACACAGAAGGGGCAGCGCTGGTCCCGCTACACATGCAGGAGCCTGTGGGCTGTCCCCTGACCCAGGACCAGCTGCCAAAGCCTCAGGAGCACAAGCAAGAGAGTATGGTCGACTCTCAGCCAATCCTCTTCAGTGAGAACCCCTTTGTGGTGGCTAATCGAAGGGGGAAGGCAGCAGGCAGGGCCTGTCTGGGGGGCCCTCCCCTCGGCTACGGCCACGGGGGAGTTCTGAAGACCAACCTTTACTCCAAGGCAAGCAGCCCTGCAGCATCTTGTGTGTAGCATGCAGTCACATGGACTAAAGCCCACCAGTGTCCTACTAAATCAGTGAGCATGTCCTGCCCCAGCTGCTGGCAGCACAAGGCCTGTGCGGGGGCTAACCCCACCTAACATTCAGCAATGTTGTGTGCCGTGTGTGGTGTGTTGCAGCAGGCGCTGGAGGGCCTCCCATATCGCAGGGATCAGTGCTGGGCTCACAGACAGGTAGTACACAATGAGTGAGCCCAGGCTGTTCTGGGCAGGGGAGGGTCAGTGATACTGCGGGTGGGGGTGGCAGTGCCCTTATGCTCGTCTTTGCTGGGGGGTAAGTAACATGGTGTGGGGGTAGCAATGACTGGCGGTGGGGCTGCCCCTTGTGCCCAGTTTGTGCTGGGAGGGTCAGTGACATGGAGGGTGAGGGTAGCAGCTGCCCCCTGTGTCCCATTCTGTGATGTGGGGTTAGTGACACGGGGATGGCAGTGTCTCTGTGCCCCAGTCTGTGGTGGAGGAGGGAACAGTGACATGGGATGGAGGTGGCAGTACCTTTGTGTCCCAGTTCGTACTGTGGAGGGGCAGTGACAGTGCCCCTGTCTGTGCTGGGAGGGTCAGTGACATGGGGGCTGGAGGTTAGCAGCACCCCTTTGCCCCAGTCTGCACTGGGGGAGAGTGGTCAGTAACAGAGAGGTTTGCATGACAGTGCCCCCAGAGCGCCGTCTCTCTGGAAGTGTTGTTGACCGCATGGCTGGAGGGTGGCCATGCCCTTGTGCTCCTGTCTGTCTGTGGCTTGGTCACAGCAGGGAGTGGCAAAGAATGGAGCCTTTTGTTCTGCGTCAGTGTCACATTCATGTACTTGGCGTGATCCAAACCTGAGTTCTTTCTGTACATAGAACTATAGACTATCAGGGTTGGAAGGGACCTCAGGAGGTTCTAGTCCAACCCCCTGCTCAGATCAGGACTAACCCCAACTAAATCATCCCATCTGGACATTGAAGACAGCCCAGCTCACTAGGACAGTGTGTAGCGCAGCTCCTATCTCCAGGCACACACAGCCAGCTCCTCACAGCTCTGCGGCTGGCCTTGACAGAATCCCAGATTTCCCAGCTGGGCTGGAACATGAACTCTCAGTTTACTCTGCTATGTGTACGTAGGCTATTGCAGCTCCACCGCCATGTCCCTCGTGGTTTGCACCAAAGGGCAGAGTAGGAAGAGAAACAGAGAAGAAGGCTGGCCGATTGATTTGGGGGATAGCATGAGACTTGAGACCTGGTTTTAATTCCTGGCTTGGCCCGGTTTGCAAAGGTATCTAGTTGTCTGGAGCCAGAGACAGGTGCCTAGTATAATGATGGGAACTCTGGGAGCTAAGCACTTGGACACTGCTGTAAATCCCACTAGGCTATCTGGATCTTTAGGCAGCTAATAGCTTTGTGAATCCAGCCCCCTATGCCTCAGTTCCCATCTGCAAAATGGGGATAATAGCACCTTCCCACCCCACAGAGGTTTTGGGAGGGTAAATACATGAAAGACTGGGAGATGCTGAAACTTTAAAAATTGATTAAAGCGAATGTACAAAAATTATATAATGCGCAGGTTAAGAAAAGAGTGTCTGTACATCTGGATATAGTGCTTAGATTATCCAGGAATACAAAGTTTGTTTAAAAGTCAACTGCAATGGGGGTAAGATCTTGCCTACACTTTAACATATAAGTGTGTAAGATCTTGTGTACGCTTAAAACGGGGCAGCGGTTTCGCTGTAGCACGTGCATGTAGATACTACCTATGCCGCCAGGAAGGGGTCTCCCATCAGTGTAGGTACTCCTCCTCCCCAAGAGGCACCACTGCAGAATTGCCTGCTGACCGAGTGCTGTGTACTCTGAGGGTTGGGTCAGTTTCGCTGCATCACTCGGGAGGATTTTTCACGCCCCTGAGCACTGTAGTTATATCAACCTCGTTTCCTAGTGCAGACCAAGCCTAAGACAGAGAGAGAGAGGAAAGTTCAAGGCGCTCCCCTCTCCCCATCTCTTTGGATCTTTTGCTTTCTTGCTGCTGGGCAGTGGGTGGGATTGGAAACCTGTCACCTCCCTCTTCTCCAAGCAGCAGAGACTGAGAAGGGGCCATGGGACAGGAGGAATTGTCTGGGCTGTGACCTTTATCATTTGCTGGAGAGGAGCTGAGACCTCTAACCCAGTTATAGGATGAAGAGAGGCTATTTTAGGGCTTTGATTCAGGCAAGTGCCAAGCAGGGGAGGCAGCCTTGCCACAGCAGCTGGGTATGGAGCTGGGGATAGTGCTGCTCTCTTGTTCCCCATGCTGGCTATGCTTTCCTGTTGTGCGACAGCTATTCCTGGGTCCTGTGCTAGTTCTACTCCTGACACCAGATGCCAGCTCTACTCCCCTGCAGCATTGCCCCCAGGCACCGTGCCAAGGCAGATGCACAGGAGCTGCAGCTGTGCAGTAATTGCATGGTTTTGTCTTTGTTTTTCAGGCTCCAGCAGGCGAGTCTGGGCCTGGGAGCTCCAGGCGGGATGCCTCTTACTCACCGAGCAGCCAGCAGGTGAGTCCCTCACACACAGGGCTGACAGTTTGGGGGAAGGACAGGGGGTACCTCAGGGGCAAGAAGGTTTCAGTATGGGAGGGTGGAACAGAAGGCCAGCTCTCTGCGTTTTGATTACAAAACTAGAATGATATAAAATTACCGTGGCACACACTACATGGATTAAAAACTGGCTGACTAATAGGTCTCAAAATGTAACTTGGGAATTGTCATTGAGCAGGGTTTGATTCTTGGCCCTAAGCTATTTAACATTTTTATTATCAATGACTTGGAAGAAACATAAAATCATCACTGATAAAGTTTGCAGATGACACAAAAATTAGGGTGGTGGTAAATACTGGAGAGGACAGATGGTTGACTCAGAACCATATGGATTTATTGGTAAACTGGACACTAGCAAACAATATGCATTTTAATGTGGCTAAATGTAAATGTTTACATCTGAGAACAAAGAATCTAGCCCATATTTATGGGAAGGCGGACTCTATACTGAGAAGCAGTGACTCTAATTGAAACTTGGGGATTGTGATAGATAATCAGCTGAACATGACCTCCCAATGTGATGCTGTGGCCAAAAGAGCTAACACGAGCCATAGATCTATAAAGAGGGAAATCATGAATAGGATTACAGAGGTTATTTTACCTCTGTATTTGGCACTGGTAGGACCACTGCTGGAGTCCTGTGTCCAGTTCTGATGCCCACAATTCAAGAAAGGTATTGATACATTGAAGAGCACTCAGAGGAGAGCCACGAGAATGATTAAAGGGTTACAAAACATGCCTTATAGTGATAGATACAAAGAGCTCAATCTCTTTAACTTAACAAAAAGGTCAAAGGATGACTTGCTTATAGTCTGTAAGTATTTACCTGCGGGACATACATTTAATAGTGAGCTCTTTAGTCTAGCAGAGAAAGGTGGAAGATGATACAATGGCTGGAAATTGAAGCTAGACAAATTCAAACTGGAAATAAGGTGTAAATTTTGAACAGTGAGGGTAACTAACCCATGGAACAATTTACCAAGGTTTGTGGTGGATTCTCCATCACTGACCTTTTTTAAATTAAGATTGGCTGCTTTTCTAAAAGATGTGTTCTAGGAATTATTCTGGGGGATTTCTATGGCTTGTTACGCAGAAGGGCAGCCTAGATCAGGGGTTCTCAAACTGGGGGTCAGAACCCCTCAGGGGGTCATTAAGTTATTGCATGGGGGATCGTTAGCTGTCAGCCTCCACCCCAAACCCTGCTTTGCCTCCAGCATTTATAATGGTGTTAAATATATAAAGAAGTGTTTTTAATTTATAAGGCGGGGGGGCACACTCAGAGGCTTGCTGTGTGAAGGAGTCACCAGTACAAACGTTTGAGAATCACTGGTTAGATTATCACAGTGGTCCCCTGATCTTGAAATCTGTGAAACTATGAATTGTTTCAAACTCCCTTCTTATGAGAGTTCTTCCAGGCCTCCAATCATTCCCTACATCCCTCTTCGAGTCCCTTTGGTTTCTCATGGTTCCTTTCTTGGATATGATGATCAGCGAGGGGTACAGTGTGTAAATGCAAGGTATCCCATCCATATATTTAAGAGCATTAGAATAGTCTCCAGCCTGTTCACTGTGCACCAGGACTTCAGCAGCTGCCCATTGTACAGAGACTTTGTCTTAAAACCCTTATCCATATATACTCTATTGCTGGTGTGCATGCACCCAGCACGCTCAAGATCAGATTCCTTTGGCCAGGAATGTCCATGGGGGGTTTACCTATGCCCCAGGTGTCATCGCGCTCCCACCCAAGGGCATAAAGGGTGGGGCAACCCCTGTTCTGTCTCATCCCTGTTTCAGAGCATCTCTGCTCACTGTAGTTTATCCATTGTTTTGTAAATAGAGAAGTTCTTAGCAGTTAATGATTAGTGTTAATTTGGTTTCAATAGTGTTCCTTTTCTTCTTAATGAGAAGGAATCTTGTTTGTTCTTCAAGAGATGTCCCTATGAGTAGTCCAGTGTGGGGCGCACACACTTCGTACACCTGAGACCAGAAGATTTTTGCTTGCATTTCCGCTGGGCCAGGCCTACACTCGTCCCTTCCGTGTGCTCTGAACCAAGGATATAAGGGACAGTGCAGACCAATCTCCTGTCCAGTTCCTCTCTACGACCAAGGGCCTGCGATGGAACCTCTTCAGTGTGCACAGCAATAGCTAGCTTCTTCAGCATGGAACTGTCAATAATTTGAACACTATTTTAGATATAGTTTTTAGTCAGTTTTATAGTTATATATGCATAGTGAAGTAGCTAGGACCTTGGGGTCCCTTTCTTCCCTCACCCATTAGGGGTGACTAGTATGCCCAACATGCTAGGATTCAAGAACCTATTTTTGGATAAGGGGTGTTGCTCTTGCTTCTTATGAGTCTGTTTCCTACTCTCCTTGTGCCCCTCTTTGGAGTCCTTAGCTTTGATCCTGTGAGTACCAGAGCCAGGAATCACTGTGCTCATAGGAGCACTACTTGTGTCTCTGCCTGATATACCGGGGCTTCTGACAGGCCAGGATCAGACTGGGGCCTCACAGCACAATCCATTAGGACTCTCTGAAGCCTGTACTCATGGACTTGGTGAATTTGGCTTAGGAAGAATCAGCAAATGCTCCACTTAAAGGGAATGTGAGCTTCCCAAAGCATTTACAAGCACCTGAGGTGGTTGTCACTGACGGGGAAGGCTGTGGGCAGGAAGTACAGATCTCTTCACCGACTCCTTCAAGCTGAGTGAACTTTGTGCCCTGGTACAGGAGTGTCAGGAGCACACAAGAACCGTGGTGCCAGCCATCCGGCCCCGAAGAATAAGTCTGCCGCAAAACTGGTGAGATTTACAGGGGTGGGACAGTCCACAGTCCCCAATTTGCTCTGACATTACCAGCCTGCCTTGAAAGGGACTTCTCGGTACCAAAGACTCTAACAAAGCCAACCCCACAGTATGGCGAGAAAGGAGCCCTCACTCTCTTGGGCCTGGAGATAGATATATTATAACTGAGATACTGTTATCCTCTCAGATCTCGAATTTCCAGTTCTATGAGATCCAATCCTGACAAGGGAGATCTTTGCTCCATCGGTACCAGAAATGCAAAGAGAGAGAGAGAGTCTCTCCTCTAGAGCCTCTACTAGTAAAAATATAACAAGATCTATTGTACTGTTGGCACAAACCATGGGATCAGAGCTTCTATCATCATCTTCAGATGAATCAGACTTTAGTGTGAGAGCATCACCACTTCCACCAAGGCTGGGACTTAGATTGAATAGAAAATCCAGGGTCTTCTGGGTTCCATCCTGATCACATAGTCAGGATTATGTATCTCAGGACCAAGGGTGCTCTATTGCATGGGGACTGTCTCAGTCCCTATTCGACCCATCATGTTGGCCTTATTGGGAAACATGGGACACATACATGCGGTTCCCAGAATCCACCTGGTTCCATCAGGGATCTAGGCAACCCACCTGTCAATGAGGGGACTCTGAACCTCCCCAAGAGGTAACGGAGGAAGAAGAATTTCTGGATTCAGTGGAACTGCCAGCTCTGATGGGACTGTCATTCTCTTCTCAAGACGACGTTCTTGACTGGACTCTCCATCCCTGCCTGATGACTACAGGGAATTTCAAGAGTTGCTAAGGAGGGTCGCTGACACACTACAGATCCCTCTATATGAGGTGCAAGACCCACCTTTTAAGCTTCTGGATATTCTACAGAGTACAGGGTCTAGAAAGGTGGCACTTCCCATCAAGGAGGCCATCTTGGAACCAGACAAGAAGGTCTGATGTATCCTCTCCACCTGTGCCCCAACTCTAAAAAGAAATGGAAAAGAAGTACTTTGCGCTAGCCAAGGGAGAGAGTTTTTATTTTTACACCTGCCTCTAATTCTCTAATAGTCCAGGCAGTCACAGAAAGCAGCAGGCAAAATCAACCCTCTTTGACATGGAGACTAAGCACCTGAACTTCTTAGAAGGGCAAGTTCTCACATCTAGAAGTTTGAATTCCACATAGCAAACTATCAGGCTTTAATGTCTAAATGTGCTTTTATGAATTCCACAGGAGGACAGGATGCAGTGCCTGGTGCTTATCAAGGAAGGACAGTTGCTTGTTTAGATCAGCTCTGCAGGCCTCAGTCAACACAGCAGATATGGCCTCCCACCTGATGGCAGTGGCTGTTGTCATGTGGATGATTTCATGGTTCCAGTCCTCTGGATTCCCCAAGGAGGTTCACTTAACAGTAAAAGACTTGTCCTTTGAGGAAGACAGTGTGTTCAGTGAAAGGATAGATGGTTTACTATATTCACTGAAATACTGCAAGACAACCCTTTCTTCTACACTCCTGCACCAGTGAGAAAGTACCACAGCTCTCAACCATACAGACACTGTCAGCACCCCAACCATTTTATCACCCGAGGAGCTATGAACCACCAAGAAAACAGAGAGGGTGCAAAATAACAAACATAACATTTCCCCCTCTTCCAGCCTCCACCTCCTACAGTTATTACTTGTAAAGCATAGCATGTCAAAGCATACTCCTTTTAGTGCACTGTAGATTCACATGCTCTCTAAATGTGCAGTAACAGGCTGTATAGACAAACCCACATGGCATGTAGATCTCTCAGGTAGCCTCGTTTCACATAAATACCTTGGAGCTAAGGGCCATTTGTTGTGTGCACATAGTTTTCCTTCCAGTTCTAAAAAGTCAGATGCTGCAAATTCCAATTCACCACTACCAGGTCACAACGCTTCCTCTCGGCCGGCCGGCCAGTCCTCGCATTATCACTCTGTGCACGGCAATGGTGGCAGTTGTTGGTATTGCTGCTAGTGCTGCTGGATTCTGCAGTTCCTGTGCATTCTGCACCGGCAGAGAATGCAGCGCAGACCTCAATGTTACTCATACAGAAAGACCACAGGCTAGGTGCAATGGCAAAGGCACTTGGCCAGGTTTATTGTCAACAAAGCATGGTCATAGTACCCCAGACGAGCTACAGGTACGCTAACACATGTATGCCTGTGACAAAGTACCAGTTTAATCAACATAACCTGATGCTGTCCCCTAAGCCAGTACAAAGAATCCCTTCCTTCCAACTCTTCTTTTATACAAGGGGTTTCAAAGTCCCAGTCCACGGGCCATCTGCAGCCCAAGAACCTCCCCACTGCTGCCTAGATACTACTATTCTGACAGGGCCTACCCTGGCTCACCACCTTTGGTTCCTACAAGGCCTACAGCAGCATATCTTTGAATACTGGTGATAGGCAGGTCCATCATCTGACATGCTGGGGCTCCTAGGCAATTGGAACAAATCAATCCTGAAAACCAGTACAGAGAATAGAATTCACTAGAGCAGTGCCGGACTCTACATAAGCCAAAGCTTTTCCACCGCGAGCAAGTTTCAAAACACGGCAGAGCTTAGTTCTGAAACTAAAAGCTCATCCTGTCACCACAGTACGTAGGTGCCTTTGGCTTTTAGGGCACATGGTAGCATTTATCTTTATAGTGCAACATGCAAGACTACCCCCTCAGGAATTGAGAAGGATGGCTAGTTTTGGTGCATGCACCGAGTCCTCCTCATCTAGACAGGATGGTTTGAATACCAATGTTAGTTTTGTCATTTCTGGATTCATGGACAGGCCCCCTGAATGTTTGTTTGGGGGTTCCCTTTGTCCCCGCAGCCCTACAGTAGTCAGGGGTGCATTGTCCCTGTGTTGGGAGGCGCACATGAGTCTCTGCAGACTCAAGGTCTGTGGTCATCTGAAGATCTGAAAAGTAACCAATGGCTCCGCAGTTCTAACAGGAACAATTTTCAGATTTGGATGAATCTGATGAGCCAGTCCCTACTTTATCCCCATGGAGAGAGTAAAGCCTGGCCAGGTGATTCAGGACTCTTAGTCTCTACCCTTATGGACACACTCTCCCTAGGGACCATTGTTCCCCCATGTGATGGGGTCCCCCAAAAACTCTTTCTGGGCTTATTGGCAGTCATGGTCCTTGTATAAGACACGCAGCAATCTTTTCACTCTTCTCTCTTGCATCAGCAACCGATTCCATTGGTGTATGAGGAAGAGGAGGAGAATGTTGAACTTGAACCACAGGTACTGATGGTTCCAACAGGAATCTCCTACTCTTCCCCAGATGAGGCAGACTCTCCTTCTTCCTCATCCCCACCAGACAACTATAGGCAACCAGAACTTATTACAAAGAAGCGACAGAATCCTGTGGCACCTTAAAGACTAACAAAAGTAGTGAAGCATAAGCTTTCGAGGGCTAATACCCTCTTCGTCGGATGCATGCACCCATAGCACTTCCACTGCATGCATCCAACAAAGGGGATATTAGCCCACGAAAGCTTATGCGTCAATACTTTTGTTAGTCTTTAACAACAAAGAGAGCTGAATTTCTGTTCTCCTGCCCTGCCCCCAACTCCCTGGTGGTATAGACTGCTACAGTATGTGATAGATCACAATACCTAAGGACCAGATAGTGGCTCTAAGAGACTGGACCCACTCGGGAGAAAGGCCTTCTTCTATGCAAGTTTGCAATTCCTCATCACCAGTTACCAGTCCCTGCCAGCTAAATAGGACTTTAATAACTGCTCTAGGCTGATGGCCTTTCAGGACAAACTTTCCTCTGAGGACAGAGCCCAGCTCCTCTCCCTTCTATAGAAAGGCAAATTGGTAGCAAAAATGGCTCTTCGGGCTGCAGCTGATGCAGCAGATACAGCATCCAGAGGCTTGGTCCCTAGTATTTTTATGGGGAGGATTCGTGGTTGCAAACCTCTCTCTTCAAGAAGAGCTGTCAACACAAAGTACAGATATTTTCATATAGACATTCACCCCTCTCACAGGAGATTTCTACAGTTTACGGTGGTCTGGGAACATTTCCTGTTCTGAGTCCTCCCCTCTGGGCTAGTGATGGCACCCAGAGTGATTATGAAAGTTTTCTCCAGGGTAGTGGCCCAGTTGAGCCATAGTCTTTCCATATCTTGATGACAGAAGGGCTGGTTGGTTATTCAATTCCTTGTTCAAAGTCATTGCAGCCATTAGGGTTCATACGAACAGAGAAAAGTCTGTTTTATCCCCCACAAAGACAATAGACTTTATTGGGGCTCTGTTTCTGCCAGAGCCTTCCTCCTACTGATCAATGGCTCCATGTCTAGTTGGCAGCCGGTATCAAGCGACGTGCCCCACGGATCGGTCCTGGGGCCGGTTTTATTCAATATCGTTATCAGTGATCTGGAGGATGGCGTGGACTGCACCCTCAGCAAGTTTGCAGATGACACTAAACTGGGAGGACTGGTAGATACGCTGGGGGGTAGGGATAGGATACAGAGGAACCTAGACAAATTAGAGGATTGAGGCAAAAGAAATTTGATGAGGTTCAACAAGGACAAGTGCAGAGTTCTTCACTTAGGACAGAAGAGTCCCATGCACTGCTTCAGACTAAGGATCAAATGGCTAGGCAGCAGTTCTATAGAAAAGGACCTAGGGGTTACAGTGGACAAGAAGGTGGCATGAGTCAACAGTGTTCCCTTGTTGCCAAGAAGGCTAATGGCATTTTGTGTTGTATAAGGGGCATTGCCAGCAGATCGAGGGATGTGATCATTCCTGTCTATTCGACATTGGTGAGGCCTCATCTGCAGTACTGTGTCTAGTTTTGGGGCCCACACTACAAGAAAGATGTGGAAAAATTGGAAAGAGTCCAGAGGAGGGCAACAAAAATGATTAGGGGATGGAGCACATGACTTATGAGGAGAGGCTGAGAGAACTGGGATTGTTTTGTCTACAGAAGAGAAGAATGAGGGGGGATTTGATAGCTGCTTTCAACTACCTGAAAGGTGGTTCCAAAGAGGATGGATCTAGACTGTTCTCAGTGGTACCAGATGACAGAACAAGGAGCAATGGTCTCCAGTTGCAGTGGGGAAGGTTTAGGCTGGATATTAGGAAAAACCTTTTAACTAGGAGGGTGGCGAAGCACTGGAATGGGTTACCTAAGAAGGTGGTAGAATATCCTTCCTTAGCAGTTTTTAAGCTCAGACTTGACAAAGCCCTGGCAGGAATGATTTAGTTGCGGGTTGGTCCTGCTCTGAGCAGGATATTGGACTAGCTACCTCCTGAGGTCCCTTCCAACCCTGATATTCTATGATTCTATGATTCCTTTCAGAAAGGTTTTAAACTATGCATAACCTAATTCTTTGATTTCCTGCAGACCAAGGACTACAGTGTAAATGTGCCTATTGCTTCTAGGTCATATGGCACACCCTTTGCTATGCTTCGTCTACATTGCCTGCAGGCCGGGCTCAATTCGGTCCACTTGCCAACAAACCACATAAACTCCAAGATGATGATTTCTACCAGGATCACTTCTTCCTTGTTTGGTGATCAAACCCAGACAAGATATGATTGGGAGTTCCCTTTTCCACTGCCACTGTCACCATTGTAAGAAATGCATCCCTTCTGGGGTGGGCACCCACTTGAACAGTCACACTGCTCAGGGCATATGGACCCCACGGGAGGCTAGACTATATATATCAACATCCTGGAGCCGTGGGCATTCACCCTTGA
Source organism: Dermatemys mawii (assembly GCA_007922305.1). Lineage (NCBI taxonomy): Eukaryota > Metazoa > Chordata > Testudines > Dermatemydidae > Dermatemys > Dermatemys mawii. The sequence goes on from ML677516.1 coordinate 299,989, forward strand.
AACAAGGCCTTCCTCCCACTCATTTGCTCCCTCCACCTCCAAATGATATTGGACAGTATCACCACTGTGGTTTACGTAAACAAAAAGGGAGGAGCGAGATCTCTCCCACTGTGTCTGGAGGCAGTCAGGCTTTGAACTGGTGCATCAGGCACAGCATCACAGTCCAGACAGCATACCTCCGGGAGTTCACAACTTCTTAGCAGACAACCTCAGCAGGTGCTTCTCAGTGGACCACGAGTGGGAAATATATGACATTGTTCTCACAGACATTTTCACGCAATGGGGCACACTTCTGTGGAATCTCTTTTTCATCACAAACGAACAAAAAACTTCCCCTGTATTGTTCCAGAGGAACCATAAGCTGCAACTCCCAAGGCAACACTTTCTTATCATCGTGGATGAGCAGCTTCAGATGTCTTTCCTCCCATCTTGCTGCATACATATGTGCTGAGAAAAATATGTCATGATAAGGCCATCGTCGTTCTCCTAGCACCCTACTGGCCCAAACAGGTTTTGTTTCCAGAGCTTTTGTCAATGTCAGCCCACCCTCCAATCAAAATCCACCCCTTCTCAGAACTCCTGATGCAGGACAGGAGCAGGGCCAAACACCTCAACCCAGGTTCTCTCTGCCTCACGGCCTAGTGTTTGGATGGCCATTGGAAGTAAAGAGCTCTTGTTCTTCCCTCTCTAGTCTATACTTACTCGCAGTAGAAAAGAATGGACCAGAACCTGTTATTTGGCTAAATGGAAACACTTCTCCACCTGAGTGCAGCACAATCAATCTCACCCAGTCTTTTCAAGCATCTCCTATCGTTTTAGATGACCTCCTGTCTCTAAAGAACCCTGAAATCTTGATCATCTCATTACAAGTCCACCTAGCAGCCATTAATGCCTTCCTCCCTCTAGCAGACCGGTACAAGTGAGTCGCGTCTTAGGCGCATTTAACATGCGCAAATTCAGCTTTGCGTGGTCAGCAAAAACAGAAAAAAAAAAAAAAGAAAAACAACAATTTAAAAACTCCATCTGTAGTGCGGGTGATTCCTCCCGCCATTCAACTCAATGAGTGTTTCACTATACGCGGTTTTCGCTTTACGTGCTAACCGTGGAATGGAACCCCCGCATAAGATGAGACTTGCCTGTACTCTGTCTTTAGCCACCCAATTATTACGTGGTTCATGAAGGGCCGCATCAAGGCCTTCCCACCAGTCATTAAACCACTACCACTACGGAATCTTATGTGTGTGCTGTCAAGACTTTCTAGGCCGCTCAGCGATATTCCATGTGCCACCTATCCATTAAGGGGGTGTTTCCAGGGGCCATCACTTCAGCCAAGAGGGTCAGTGTGCTGGGACCCCCCACACACAATGGTTCACAAGGATAAAATATCTCTTCACCTTCACCCTAAGTGTCTACTTAAGATCATCTCCGATTTCCGTCTACCCAGTGAATTCACTTACCTGTTCTCTTTCCAAATCCCTACACGTCTCCTGAAGAGAAGAGACATCAAGCATGCACTAGCTTTTTGCCTGCAAAGAACCAAGCCAATTTCATCCTCTCATTATTTTGCCCACTGATTAGGCCTGATTTCCAACACACCAATATTGGTTCACTGATTTCTGGTTCCACACTTTTCTACTTTAGCAGGCATGATCTTAACACGGCCCTTGTATTATGTCAGGTAGGGAGACCAGATAGCAAGTGTGAAAAATTGGGAAGGGGTTTAAGACAAAGCCCTGAATATCAGGATTGTCCCTATAAAATCGGGACATCTGGTCACCCTCAATAGACCATTTTGTTTGTACTAATTTAGTCTTTCTGTCTCCCTTTTTTAACTTTTCTCATCAACATTAATTATTATAGATTATTGTGATGCTTTCAAACTTTCATGTACTTTCACAGTTGAACTCACAATTAGGGTAAATTTGTAGGTCCAATTATCACAACAAAGCTGAGTGGAAAGAAAAATGTACCTCATCCTGTGCACTAGAGGCCTCAGTAACAACTATGTAGGTATAACGAGACAATCGCTACTCTCTTGAATGAGTTCACACAGGAAAACAATAAAAGACAAAAACACCACATTACCCCAAGTGAGCATTTTTCACAAAGTGATCACTCCATATCTGACCTCTTTGTCCTCATCCTCAAAGGAAGCCTGTGCAACACCTTCAAAAGACAAGTCTGGGACATTAAATTCATTTCTTGGTTAGACACTAAAAATCATGGACTCAATAAAGACACTAGATTTGTAGCTTGTTACAACGATCTGTGATACATTAAAGCCTCCTCTGCACTGCAGCTGTGGAGGTGTTAACTGCACACTTCATTTTGTGGTCTCTTACAGCATGGTTACTTCTTATGTTCAACACTTCGTTCCAAGCTGTAAACAACCTTATATTTAGCTGTGATATTCTGAGTATCTTTCCCAGGCCTGAAGAAGAGCTCTGTGTCAGCCTGAAAGCTTGTCTCTCTCACCAACAGAAGTTAGTCCAATAAAAGATATTACCTCACCCACCTTGTCTCTCTGATATCCTGGAAATGACATGGCTACAACTACACTGCAATAATCAGAAATGTTCCTGATAATTGAGAGTTGTTTAATAATGTTTTATTAGCTGCTCAAAAAAGTGCAATCATGAAAAAAGGCTACTTTGATTAAAAAAACATCCTGGTTAAGAAGGGAGGTGAAATTACCAGTTCAAGTTAATTCTCATCCCAAAGCATCTTTACAGACATGGGGAATGTCATTCCTAACGGTGGCTTTTCCTGCATTACACACAGCTTGATCTTGCCAATGTGTATGATGTTCTTCCATCTAGTCAATGGTCAGCCTCTAAGTTTGGCTGATCTTGGTCGCATTTGATTCAGTTTGGAGGGAAGCATTATAGAAAGCAGTTAAGATCATATGGAGTTCCAGATAGGATAACTGCAATTGTAAAAGTTATGTGCAAAAACTCCTGTAATGCCATAAGAATTGGTGGAATATAAAGCAACTGGTTCAAGTCAAAGTTTGGTGTACAGCAAGCAGGTATGGAGTCACCATCACTTTTCATCATATTCTTAAATTGCATATTCAGAAGTTGACGGATGTGATGTTGGGTGATCTAGAATTGAGCTCTTTAGCTTATGCAGATACCATATAACTAGCAGAGATGCTTGAATGAATGATGATACTCTTCTCTACACTGGAAGATTGGAGTGGTTGACTTTATATAAATTGAAAAATGGGGAAGCTGATAGCAATGAGTACAAATAAGCTGTTAGGAAATGCAGACAATTGACATTCTGACATATGAAACAATTAGCACAACAAAATCAACGTGGCCTATATTAAATGGATTAAAATCTGATTAATGGATAGCTCACAAAAAGTAATTATAAAAAAGGAATTGTTATCAAAGGAGATGTTTTAATGGGTTCTCACTGTGATCTGTTCTTGTCCCAGTGCTATTCACTGTCATTATTAATGATATGTAAGAAAAAATAAAATCATTGCTAGTAAAATTTGCAGACGATCCAAAAATTGGTGGTGTGGTAAATAATGATGGGGACAGGCAACTTATACAGACCAATCTCGATCACTTGGTAAGGTGGGCTCATTTGACAACATGTATTTTTTTATAGCTAAATGCAAGATCATACATTTAAGACCAAGGAATATAGGACTTACAAGATGTGGACTGTATCCTGTAATGTAGTGATATTGAAAAGTACTTAGGGCAATGCTGTAGTTAAGATGGTGAACGTGATCCTCAGATATGCAAGCAGGGAATTAACAAGTGGGAGTAGGAAGGTGGTGTTACCTTTTTATTTGGCATTAATGAAGCCATCACTGGCTACGGTGTCCATTTCTGGTGTCCACACTTCAAAAAGGATGCTGAAAAACTGGAATGGATTCTGAAAGGAGCTACAAGAATGATTCAAGGTCTGGAAAAACTAACTTGTAGTGAGAGATTAAAGGAAATCTATTTAGTTTAACCAAGAGAAAGTTAAGAAGTGACTTGATCATGCTTTCCAAATACATACATGAGCAAATTCTCCATCACTTTTGGTCTTTATATCTAGGCTACATCCTGCTGAAATAGACGCTCTTGCTCAAACAAGATTTATGGGCTTGATGCAGAAGTCACTGTGTGGGGTTCTTTTGTCTGTCATAGACAGGAGGCCAAACTGGATAATCATAATAATCCCTTTTGGCCTTCAGATATATGCATCTCATCATGTAAAAGACACACTCTGGTTCAGTCACAAGTTACTGGGCTCAAAGGGATCCCTGGCTGAAGTTCTCTGGCTGGTGCTATGCAGGACGTCAGACTAGGTGATCATAATGGTCCCTTCTGATCAATCCTGTGATCCTTTGGCAGGGGGAGACACCAGCAAGGCCTCCTCTCTCTGCACAGGGTGGGGTGGAAGCATGGGGAAAGGGGTTGCTCACTGTCGAGCAGCAGGTGCTGGGTCCTTTCTCTGTGGCAGGTGAGGAGCAGTTGGGGTGGTGGCTCCTCTCTATGCTGTGGGTTCGAAAAGGCTGAGCATGCTCGCTGTGGGGCTTGGGGAAGGGAGTTTCAGCTCTCGGGAAAGGGGTGCTTGTCTCTGCCTTTCCTGCAGGAACTCTGGTATCTTCAGTATTTCTCTGGTTCTCTCCCCTTTTGGTTCTCCCCGGTGCTGCCCCTCTCCAGTCACCTGCAGCCCTTCGGCCTGCTCACCTGTCAGGCAGGGAGACTCGCTTTGTAAGTGCCTCTTGTGTGCAGTGTGTGCTGCTGCTCTTAGCACATTCCTTGGCTCCACTGTCTCACGGACTTGGTATTTGCTGAGACCTGTGCTGTGGGGAGCAGTTGTCGGGCCAGGGCGCCAAGGGGATAGAGGCTGCACCCCCTCCACTCCTCTGCTAGCTGCTGCTGGGCTGGTGTCTGTGAGTGCTTCATGGCAGGAAAGCTGTGGTGTCAGCTGCTTCGCTCGAGCTCAGTAACAAGCTATGAGAGCACGGGGTGTTAAGCCAGGGCTAGGACAGGCTCTGCTGGGCTGGCACTGGGGGTTGGTGCCATGGGCTGCACAGAGTGAGAACTCCAGGCCTCTCCCTGCACGTGACAGGAGGAGCTGCGGGGGATAGATTGGGAGCTCTGGTACTGCTCCCAAATTGGGCGGAATGACCTCGGGGACTCCAGCTAGGACTCTCAATTCACATTCTCTTGTCTGTTTTCAGGCTTCCATAAACTTCATCCCGCTGCAGGATGACAGCAAATCAGTAAGTGCTTCTGCTCTCAGACCGCTTGTCCTTTTTCCTTTGCACACTTGTCACTGCCAAGCCTCTTGCTCTCCCTCCTTCACATGCTGCTTGCTGCGAGACCTCAAACTCTCTTTTCCTCACACTCTGCTCACTACCAGGCCTCACCCTCACCTTTCCTCACCCTCTGCTCTCTACCAGGCTTTCACCTCTCTGTTCTTCACACGCTGCTCTCCACCTG
>ML677516.1:305460-340386 GCA_007922305.1 Dermatemys mawii
CTACCAGGCTTTCACCTCTCTGTTCTTCACACGCTGCTCTCCACCTGGCCCCGCACTCTCCTTTCCTTGCACACTGCTCACTACTAGGGCTAGCGCTCTCTTTTCATGGCACTCTGCTCACTACCAGGCCTCACCCTCGCCTTTCCTTGCACGTTGCACACCACCAGGCCTTCCACTCTCCTTTTCTCGAACTCTGCTCAACACCAAGCCTTGCAGTCTCCTTTCCTTACATTTAGCTCACTGCCAGGCCTTGCCCTCTCCTTTCCTCACACTGTGATCCATGCCAGGCCTTGCACACACCTTTCCTTGCACTCTGCTCACTCCCAGCCTCACACTCTGCTTTCTCACTTTCTGTTTACTGTCAGGCTACACATTCTGCTTTCCTTGCACGCTGGTCACTGCCAGGCCTTGCACTTTCCCTCCTTCACACACTGCTCACCATCAGTCTTTGCACTCTACTTTCCTTGCACTCTGCTCCTATCCAGGCCTCACCCTCTCTTTCCTCGCCCTCTGTTCACCACCAGGCCTTGCCCTCTCCTTTCCTCACATTGTGATCCATACCAGGCCTCACACACTCCTTTCCTTGCACTCTGCTCACTGCCAGGCCTCTCACTCTCTCTTCTTCACACACTGCTCACTATCAGTCCTTGCACACTCCTTTCCGTGCACTCTGCTCATTCCCAGCCTCGCCCTCTGCTTTCTCGCATCCTGTTTACTGTCAGGCCACACACCCTCCTTTCCTTGCACTCTGCTCACTGCCAGGCCTTGCATTTGCACAGAGGCATAAAGGCTTATTTTGTTCTTTCTCTCACAATTCAATGTGAATCATCCACAGCCTTGCTCCCTCTGGGACTTGCTCTGATGGCTCATTCCCATGGGGGGTGCTCTTTTTCGCTCACTTCCTGCTTCTCTGCTACCCCTCACTCCAATGTCTCACATTTGTTCATCTCCCCAAAACATCCCAGAGTGACATGCTCTAGTTTTAGCCTCAACACCCCAGTCCTCTCTCACATGCCCGCTTGTGCCCCAATCTGCCACTGGAGCCCTTGGTGCTTGCTCATCCTTTTCTCTCTCCCTTCTGGCAAGAACTGCTACTAGCTGCTGTTTGTCACCTGCATCTCCTACTCATGACTCCCACCTTCTCCCCAGGCTCTTACACTTCCCTCCTGCACCCCTGGCAGCTGCCTGCTTGCACTGTAGACTTGTGCTTGTGTGGATCCACTGGACCCTACCATGGCCTTATTGCTTGTCTAGTTCTGCACATCTGGATCCTGGGGTGCTGGCTGATGCTTGAGAGCTGCTGTTGCTCTCCCTCCCGCATATCAATGGGGGCTACTGAGAAAGATGCCTGTATCCCTTTCGCAGCCTGGGTTGTCAGTGTGGCTGCGAAGCTGCACCCCAGGATCTGTCCCCTCTTTTGCATACCAGCAGTGTCTTGCTGCCCTAACTTTTCTTGTCTCTCTTTTCTGTCTCGTCCCTTACGCTGCCTTTTCCCTGTTGTGTGTTGTGGGCACAAGCAGACCAAGCCGGGCGTCATTCAGCCTCTCTCCCGGGTGCGACAAAATGCTGCCCCACCTAGTTTGGAGGGCAGACACAGCCCCAACCCCTTCCAGCAACCTGAGTCATGCTCCAGTGTCCAGAATTTTGTAAGTGGCCTGCAGTTCCTTCTCACTGAGCTGAGTCAGCCTCTTCCTGGTGGTTGTTGTGCCACCCTTCCTGGCAGGCAAGCTACACATGCCCTCCTCATGATGCCCACCAGGGTTAAAGAGAATTTGCCCATTGTGGGTCCAAACTCCAACCAATCCTCTCTGGTCCCTGCAGGAGCTCTCTGTCCTTTCTGAAAGGCACTGGAGTGCTGGGTGCTCCATGGTCTTATGTACACTGGGATTTGCCCTCACTACAGCCATCTTTGGCTAACCACCGGTGATGCTGTCCTGGTGTGAAACCCAGCAAAGACAGACAGAATCCTGGTTTCAAATAGCGGTGAGCAGCACAGTGGCACATGGTGGCCTTGCTTGTCTGTGCCAGGATTTGCATCAGTACAGATAGAGTCTCAGACTTTCATTTACCTGTAAGGTGGTACATTCTCTTGATGTATAAAGCCCTTCAGATCTTTTGTCCTGTCATTATCACTCACCCACTAGGGCAACAGCCAACTGCTTGCTATTACCTAACTGTGTGGCTCTGCCCCCTTGGCTGGGGAGCACTGCACCATTGCTGATTTGCAGAATGATTGCTTGCACATTGGCAATTGCTACCAGATGGCATCACAGTCAGGAGCAGAGGAATCTCTGCAGGTCTCTGTGGCCCGGACATCAGGGGCCCAGATACAGAGTTTATGTGCCCTGGTATGAATGACCACACGAGAACACCGGCCCACTTGCAGCATGTAAATAAGCCAATGTCCTGCGTGGCACTATTGAAAATCTAGAGAGAGACCCAGCCTGCCTCAAAGAGTCATATTATGAATTGGACAGACATCCCTGTCTGGGCCCGAATGAGACCCAGGCTGAAGAGTCAGAGTTCAAGTGATTCCGATACAGGAACTCCTCACTTTAAGTCATCCCGGATAATGTTGTTTCATTGTTAGGTTGCTGATCAGTTAGAGAATATGCTTGTTTGAAGTTGCCCAATGTTCCCTTATAATGTTGCTTGGCAGCCACCTGCTTTGTCCACTGCTTGCAGAGAGAGCAGCCCGTTGGAGCTAGCTGGTGGGGGCTTTGAACCCGGGTGAACCAGCAGTGCCCCCCTCCACACTCAGCTCCCCTAAGTTCCCTGCGCGGCAGCCTCCCAGCAGGCTATCAATTACCTGGCAGTTCAGCCGTCCCTCCCCTCACTACCGTGTGCTGCTCCTGCCCTCTGCCTTGGAGGTGCTCCCAGGAGCCTCCTGCTTGCTGTGTGGGGTGAAGAGGGGGAAAAGGGATGCTAATGTCAGGGTGTTCCACTCCCCCCTGCTCCTGCCCCTGGCGTACCCCCCTCTCCATAGAGCCGGGGGATGATGACATGACAGGGCTCAGGATGGAGGGAGCTTACTGGCAGCAGCTGCTGTCTCAATTTGCTGATTTACATAAAAAGGCAATGTACTTAAAGTGGGGTCAGTGTACTTAAAGGTGCAGTATGCCTACACACAGTGTGTGCCTCTGTCTCTCTCTGCCATGCTGTCTCCCCTCCCTCCATTTGTGTTGCCTTGTAGAGTGTGAGGCTACATTAACAACAATGTGTTAGCCCTTGAGGGCTCAACTGAGTGCTAGTTCGTCATTTAGCAGTAAGACATTCCCTGAGAAATATCCCACCCTCTGATTCCACTACCTTAACCAAGCTTTGAGTGTGTACAGTATTAAATTGTTTGTTTAAACATATACTGTGTGTATATTGTGACAGGGTCAGGCCAGACGGCTACAGGAGAGTGATCGAAGGTAGATGCATTTGCCCCAGATTAAGCAGGTCCCTTTCCCCTGAGTAAGATAATGGGCTATTCCAGAACAATCAGGAACTTGCTGGAACCAGTTATGGCAGGCAGGCAGGCTAATTAGAACACCTGTAGCCAATTGAGAAGCAGCTAGACTCAGGACAGGCAGGCTAATCAGGGCACCTTGTTTAAAAAGACCTCAGTTTAGTTAGTGAGGTGCTTGTGAGGAGCTGGGAGCTAGAGACGCACAAGGAGCTGAGAGTGAGAAGGCATACTGCTGGAAGAGTGAGAAGGGCAAGCAGCATTAGGAGGAAGGTCCTGCAGTGAGGATAAAGAAGGTGTTGGGAGGAAGCCATGGGGGAGTAGCCCAGGGAGTTGTAGCTGTCATGCAGCCGTTACGGGAAACCCTGTAGACAGCTGCGATCCACAGGGCCCTGGGCTGGAACCCAGAGTAGAGGGCAGGCCCAGGTTCCCTCCATCTCCCATCTCCCTATTTTGATACAAGAGGAGTTGAGTTGACCTGGACCATGAGTCCCACCAAGGGGGAAGGTCCCTGGCCTGTCCACTGACCCACTAGGTGGTCAGCAGAGGGATTGTTCTCCTCCCTTTCCCCAGGCTGGCCAGCGATGAGGTGAGCTGAGTGAATGGCAGGTTTGAGCTACTAGCAAAAATGGCCAAACTGAGGGCTGCCATGAATCTCTGAGGCGAGCAAATCCTCCAATAAGCAATAATGTCATATATATATAATGTCTTTTGCCTGGCAATTTTTTTTCCCCCTGGAACCTAACCCCCCCTATTTACATTAATTCTTATGAGGAAATTGGATTCGCTTAACATGGGTTCACTTAAAGTAGCTTTTTTCAGGAACATAGTTACAACATTAAGCAAGGAATTACTGTATTTTAAAATCTCTTTCCAAGCTTGGTGGATATTGTTTAGTCTGAGAAGAAAAGGCAACCAAACAAGAATAGACATCACCAGTTAGAGCAGGGGTGGGCAAACTTGATCTGAGGGCCACATTGGCATTCAAAATTGTATGGAGGGCCAGGTAGGGAAGGCAGTGGCTCCCCAAACAGCCTGGCCTTGCCCCCATGTGATCCCCTCCCACTTCCTACCCCCGACTGCCTCCCTCAGAACCCTCGACCCATCCACCCCCATGCTCCTTGTCCCCAACAACCTTCTCCAGAGACCCCACCCCAATCACCCTCTAGGACCTACTCCTTATCCAACCCCCTTGTTCCCCATCCCCTGAGTGCCCCCAAGACCCTCTGGCCCCCTTACCATGCCGTTCAGAACAGCGGAGCCAGACGCTGTCATGCAGCCCTGCCGCCCCAGAGCGCTGCTCGTGCAGCGTGTTGATGCTGCGGGGCCAGGGGGAGAACAGTGGGGAAGGCAGGAGGAGCTAGCCTCCCCAGCTGGGAGCTCGGGGGGCTGGACAGAATTAGCCTGCGTGCTGAATGTGGCCTGTGGGCCGTAGTTTGCCTACCCCTGAGTTAGAGCAAAGAGAAGGGCAGCAGACAAGCAAGTCTGAGTTAAGGCAACCGAAGGGGCTGAGAGAGAGAAAAGAGGGAAGGAATCAAGTGTGGAATTGAAGGGGAGAGCCCATGTAACCACTAATGAGGAAAGCTCTTATCCCCACTGTCATAAGGCCTTGAGCGGGGGACTATTCCCCCTATAGGAAGGAAAGAGCTAGGAGCAGAGGAGTTTTGTAGGCAGCCAGTGTAAAGAATATGAGCAGACATGTTCCCTTTTCAAGGGAGAGAGGAGAAGCCAGATCAGAAAGAGTCCAGGGTGAGGCTGGAAGCAGGAGGTCAAGGCAGTGGTCGTAGGTGGCACGTTCACTGACTAGTGATGAAGGGGAGGAGAGGGATGGCAGAAGTGGGGGGTCACAGGTGGATTTTTATCCTGGGGGATTAGGGTGTGGTTATGTTGTGAAGGGTGTGAGACTAGGAGCAAGCAGATGCATGTCTGGGATGGGCTTGGGAGGGCGGGGGGTGAAAGGAGGAGAGCAGATAAGTTGCAAGGACCATGAAGTCCTGGCAGATATTCTCAGTTTTTCCTGTCAATACATTGGCAAAGATGCTAAGTGGGGAAATGCTTAAGGAGGCAAGAAGAGGAAACGGTGGGTCCTCCAGATGATCGATCCCTTCCCAGAAGGCAGCTGAGATGTTCTCAATGCTAGTTAGAGGACCACAGAATTCTACAGGAGCCCTCCGTGTAGGGCTGTGTGGGCACTTGCTCTGACGCTGGTTTCAGTAGGAGTTCAATAGCCACTGCCCTGAAATACAGGAGGAAACGAAGAGCTGGACTGGCACCAGAGGCAAGGCTGAGAGGTGACCTAACCTCTGTTCTAGTCCTGACCTTCACAGATCCTGTGAGGTAATTAAATTCTGGCATACCCAGTCCAGACTCAGGCACTGGCGTCCAGCGTATGGCTACCCATAGAGCCAACATAAGCTGGTACAGCTGAGCCGAAGCCTCTGAGGAATCTGGGAGCAGCACTGCCACCTCCACTGAACCAGGAGGCTCTGTCACCAGCAGAAGCATTGGCACGGGCCTGCTCAGGACGTGAAAGCCAGCCGCATAACACTGCATAGCAACTACTCCCCGCTCTGCCCGAGGCTGGGGGCTCTGTCTCTGATGCTCCACCCTCCAGTCTCAAAACACAGAAGGGGCTGGTTCTTTTCCTGTTCTCTTCTTTACAGCAGCTATGATTCGCCTGACCTCGTCTGTCTCTGTCTCTGCAGCTGCGTCCCACCTCCCCCCCGTCCCCTGAGAATGTCCCAGTTAATGTCAAGCAGGCATACAAGACCTTTGCAGCGGTGCCCCTGTCACAGGCAAATAAGGTAAGGCTGAGGCAGGGATGATGACCTGGCTGCGCAGACCCCAGGGTGGCAGGGATGATGGGAGTATCACAGGTGGGTCAGGCATGAGAATGGGGGCAGGAGGTGCTGTTCTGTTTCATGGGTGAGGCAAAGACAAAGCCCCTCTCTCAAAAGTTTCCCATTTCTCTCTTCAGGAGACACATGGTCAGACAAGCACTGAGAAACCTAAAGCTTCTCCTGAGGTGAGTTTCAGTGGCTGGAAATGGAGTTAGTGTTGGGAGTCCTGATCACAGACCTTGAGGGATAAGGGCAGGATCCCATTGTAGGTAGATAGGAGGCAAAGTTCCCCTCTGTGGCAGTGTGGAGAAGAGGGTTCAGACCTCTTCTCCACACTGAGGTAGGGACCTGAGGAAAGCAGGCATGTGGCCTGTGCCTGAGGGAACTGGATATGAGGTAGGGACCTGGGGAAGACAGGCATGGGACATATACCCAGGGAGATTGGATACGGGGCAGGGATCCAGGGAGGGTGGGCACAGGGCACATGTCTGAAGAGATTGGATGTGGGGTAGGGACACAGGAAAGATAGGCATGAGCACTTTCCTGGGGGGATTGGATGTGGAGCAGGGTCTTTAAGTGCTGACATGCTGCTGTGGCTATTGCAGATGATGTCATCTGGGGGACTGCATAGCCCAGAGCAGCGATCCTTCCGTGAGAGGCAAAAGTACTTTGAGATCGAGGTGAAGCAGCAGCAGGTGGAGAAGCTCCCCAAGCGTGTCTCCCTGGTCGGGGAGGATGACCTGAAGAAAATGAAGGAGGAGGAAGGTGCGATGGAGTCAGTGTTGGGGCATTAGGTTTCTCTGTCCCCTGCCTGTTGGCTTTTGAGAGTGGGAGATTCTGCCTATTGAACATGGGACTGGAAGGGACCTTGTGAGTCACTGAGTCTAGTCCTCTACTGTTACAGGCCACCCTGTTCTATCATCCCATTCATAAACTTATCAAGCTCCACCTTACAAGTAGTTGGGCTGTTTGCCCCCCTGCTCCTACTGGAAGGCTGTTCCAGATCCCTGCTGCTTGAATGGTTGGAATTGGAAATTTTCTTCTAATCTCCAGCCATTGATTCCTGGGCTCCAGTTCATTAATAAGGGAGGGAGGGTGTCTCAAGCAATATTACAGTAAAATATTAAACAATTGTGGTCAGGTCTGAAAAATCATGAGGCTGGCTTTAAAATGATACATGTAGAGTCTTCCTTTGCCTTCTGGCTTTTGAGCCCCTTTGAGTCACATTTTCAAGCTTTTCTCCACAACCAGGAGTGCTACAAACTTCCTTTTTTTTTAAATGGAAACTGAGATTCTCCTTTGCTTGGCCTCTGCATATTCCCACTCCTGGGATGGACTGGCCTGTACAGCTCTGACAATTAACATTAGCTAGCAGTGCCCATTGAAGCACTCATATGCCGCCTCCTGCCCCTCTCTTCACTGTCTTGAAGGATGTAAGGGTGAGGCTATTAAAAGGGATTGCAGCACTCCTTCTGGCCACCAGCAGCAGCAGACTACCAAACTCTTTGGACCTGGGATCCAGATCCTATTTGTGATACAAGTGCTGTCTAAAAACATTTGATTCAAGGGCTATCTAAAAACATTTTGGATTAGGGTTTTACATTGTTAAGATTGTACATAGTTAGTTACAGTTTTGGATTGGTAGTTTTAGCATCAATAAGTAAGCTTTGGCTCCATACTGAAGTGTCTTCTATGGCAGATCTGAAAATTAAGAAGCCAAGAGTTAAACACTGTTCTTCCTGCCCAGCAGTCTTCTCATAACACAAGAACAAGAAAAGGCAGTATTTCTTCACATAGCGCAAAGTCAACCTGTGGAACTCCTTGCCAGAGGATGTTGTGAAGGCCAAGACAATAGCAGGGTTCAAAAAAGAACTAGATAAATTCATAGAGGACAGGTCCATCAATGGCTATTAGTCAGGATGGGCAGGGATGGTGTCCTTAGCCTCTGTTTGCCAGAAGCTGGGAATGGGCGACAGGGGTTCATTCCCTCTGAAGCACCTGGCATCGGAAGACAAGATACTGGGCTAGATGGACCTTTAGTCTGACCCAGTCTGACTGTATGATATTTTCTGTCTTCTCATCTATCCCTTTCCTAAAGATTCCCAACATTCTGTTCACTTTTTTGGCTGTCGCTGCACACTGAGTAGATGTTTTCAGAGAACTATTCACAATGACTGCAAGATGTCTTTCCTGAGTGGTAACAGCTGATTTAGGCCCCATCATTTTGTATATATAGTACAGATTGTTTTCCATTGTGCATTACTTTGCATTTGTCAAAATTGAATTTCATCTGCCATTTTGTTGCCCAGTCACCTCGTTTTGTGAAATCCCTTTGCATCTCTTCACAGCCCGCTTTCTACTTAACTATCCTGAGTAGTTTTGTATCATCTACAGATGTTGACACCTCACTGTTTACATAAGAACAGCCATACTGGGTCAGACCAAAGGTCCATCTAGCCCACTATCCTGCCCAGTGGCCAATGCCAGGTGCCCCAGAGGGAACGAACAGAACAGGCAGTCATCAAGTAATCCATCTCCTGTCGCTCATTCCCAGCTTCTGGAAAACAGAGGTTAGGGACATCATCATCCCTGCCCGTCCTGGGGAATAGCCATTGATGGACCTATACCCCATGAACTTATCTAGTCTTTTTTAACCCTGATATAGTCTTGGCCTTCACAGCATTCTCTGGCAGAGGGTTCCAGAGGTTGACTGTGCATTGTGTGGGAAAAAAATACTGCCTTTTTTTTGTTTTAAACCTGCTGCCTATTCATTTCATTTGGTGACTCCAGTTCTTGTCTTATGAGAGGAATAAATAACACTTCCTTATTTACTTTCTCCACACCAGTCATGATTTTACAGACATCAATCATATCTCTCCCAGATGAAAAGTCCTAGTCTTATTAATCTCTCCTCATACGGAAGTCATTCCATAGCCCTAATCAATTTTGTTGCCCTTTCTGAACCTTCTCCAATTCCAATAGATCTTTTTGGAGGTGGGGTAACGACATCTGCATGCAGCATTCAAGGTTTGGGCATACCATGGATTTATATAGAGGCAGTATATTTTCTGACTTATTATTTATCCCTTTCTTGATGATTCCCAACATTCTGTTCAGTTTTTTGACTGCTGCTGCACATTGACCTGGGCGCAGGCTTCGTCAGCAGCCTTCTTGGCTCATGTCCCTGTCCAGGACATTTGTAGGGCCGCTACGTAGTCTTCAGTTCACATATTCACCTCGCACTATGCGATTGTCTCCCAAACCAGGGATGACTCTGGGTTTGGCAGGGCAGTGCTCTGTCCTGAGAACTTGTGAACTCCTACCCATCTCCTACAAATGTAGCTTGGAATCACCTACTGTGGAATACACATAAGCAATCACTTGAGAAAGAAAAGACAGTTACCTTTCGTAACTGGTGTTCTTTGAGATGTGTGGCTTGTGTCTATTCCACATCCTGCCTCCTTCCCCTCTGTCGGAGTGGTCTGGCAAGAAGGAACTGAGGGTAGGGGAGCACGCAGCATTCCTTATAGCGCACCAGGGCGGCGCCACTCCTGGGGCCATGGGGCGGGGCGCTCCCCCTATGGGTACTGCTAGGGGAAAAACTTCCAGGACCAGTACACATGGCGAGCACGCACACGTACTGTGGAATAGACATGAGCAACGCATCCTGAAGAACACTAGATATCAAAGGTAACTCTTTTATTTGAATGGGGGGAGTTATGGAAAACACAATGGCCTTTTAATGTCAGCATTTCTTATCTTTAAACACGGCTTTAAAAGAGGCCTTTTACTCAAAGTTCAACAGTATATTTGAAAAACATTACAAAAAAGCTTTGGTAGGAATTTTCCCTATGTTGCAGTTTGCAGGGTTTCTTAATTTTAGGTTCTTCATCATCATCATACCCCAAAAGGATTTTTCATAGTTTCATACCCATTCTAGCCCCAAATCCCTAGTAGTAGAGGCAGATATCCAAAGGTCACTAGGGGGATTAATTCATTCTACACCCTCAGACAAATATGGGAAGAAAATTGATCTGTCAGGAAGGAAAGTTTTCTCTTCCTCTACGGTTTAAGGGTAACAAATTATTAAGCAGTCATGGCTTGCTACCAGTGTCACCTTGGGGAGAGATTAATACTCACAAGCAGAGGAAGTTGAGCAAATGCAGTCATTGTAGAAGGTGGCAAAGTATGCCTTGAGGGCATTCTTTGACTCCTTAGATTCTGTGGTGGGAGCTGTAGCACCTACAGTTTCTGTCAGAAGGTTTGCTTGGCCTAAATCATCAGGACTCCTGCCAGAGACCAAAAATTGAACATCTCCCTTTTTCGGGAGAAACTATTTTTAATACCAGGACTAATGAGGTGCTGGAAAGAATGAAAGAGACTAGATATACTCCAATGTCCCTAAGTTTTCATCAGCAACCAAGAAGAAAACCAGGGATGTCACTTCAGAAATCAGAGGCAACAGTACCCATCTTCTTCTTCTCCTTGTTCTCCCCCTCAGAGGAGGCAGTATTATTCACAGTACTCACCTCAATATTCTTCTCAACAAAGACTTAGACACAAAGAATCTTCTGTAACATCTACATGATGGGGCCCTACTTCCCAGATTTGACAAATTGCCTGAGAACTGCAACACAAAATTACTTCAGGATTAATCCCTCACATTCAGAGTCTGGTGGTGCCATTTCTCCTACTGTTGAACTTTTATAACTACAGACAGGTGGGTGTTGGAAATAATCCACAGTGGGTATCCAGTATAGTTCAAGATTCCTCCTCCTCCAGTTTCCCTTCATCTTCTTATTTAGGAACCTCTCTCATGAAAAATGGTTGAACAAAAGTTCTTGCACTTCTCAAAGTAGGATTTATAGAAAAAGTCCCTGGGGAATTCAGAGTTCTATTCAGGTTACTTCCTGATTTCCGAAAAAGGATGGTGGTTTCTGATCAATACTGATCTAAGGAAGCTCAACATTTCCATTAAGAAGTTTCACTTCCATGTGCTAACTCTAGCCTCTGTTTACTCTTACTCTCATTGACAGATTGGTTTGCAGCTCTCATCTTAAGGGATGCTTAATTTCATATCACCATAAGAGATTCTCATCATAAATGCCTTCAATCTACAGAAGAAAACAACTATTGTCAACCATTATGTTTCCTTCCATTTTGCCCTCCCCCTGGCAAGAGTTGAAAACCACCCCCCCTCCCCATCCCTCTACAGCTTCAGTTAGCCAGCCTTTAGAAAAGGATAATTTCTCTTATTTGCAAATAATTGTAGTTAGTCTAGTATAGTGTAGTTAGCTAGTTAGGACTCTGATTCTGGAGTTTTTCTATGCAAAAGTCCCCAGGGTTCAAACAATGTGCCACATGCAGGGTTGTGGTCCCTGCTAGCAGTAGGCATACAAATGGCCTAATTTGCTTAGGCAAAATACACATAAGGGACACATCTCCTATTTATACCTCCTTTCTGACAAAGACAAAGCAGAGGGATTTCTGCCTTAAGGAGTTTTTCCTTGAAAAGGCAACGTGTCCCTGTCCAGAACCTGACCCTGACTGTGAGAGGATGGATAACTTGTCCATGAGGAGTGCCCCTCTGACTCCTATGGCTTTCAAACCAAAGATCCGGTGAGAAATGCCATTCCTTCTTCCTCTCCCACAGCCTTTGGAAGGATCCCAAACCACCTTTGTCCTCTGAGACTAACAAACCCATCAAAGTCTCATTCTCCAACACACAATAACAACTTCAAAAAAGTTCTCCTACGCCGAATCAAGGAAAACTATCACCAATCACTTGTCTCTGATTTCAGTGCCATTGACCTTTGCAGCAAAAGACTTATTGTATCTTCTTCTGCCAGACTCCCCTTTACTGCACAGTCTGGCACTGATTACATTAATCTCAGCCACATCAGCACTGCCTGCACTGTCAATTAAGTGTATCACCACTGCACCAGCAGTTCCACCTGCTGCCTCTATGCAGGTATTAACATTGGCTCCACTGACATCATTGACATTGACTCACCTTTCTGCCTTCCAGCTGCCTCTCCTGCTTCCACTAGCTTCATTGGATACGTTGTCAATGTCACTACCTTTAGGGCAGCACCATGTATCATCAGTGTCTATTGGAACTGCTCCTCCATTCACTAAGTGCTATATCTTCTCCTCTTCAGACTTTAACCAGGAGAGACACCAGCCTCTATTACACCCACTGCCAAATGAGTGGATAAGTGAACCAGGTTCCCAACCAGGAATTTAATTATTTCTTTCTTTCTTTATTATTTAAGTTATTTTTGTGTGTTCCAGACTCTGTAGTACTCACAGAAGCTAGTGAGCATTCAGAGCATTGACTCGAAGGCTACTCTGAAAAATAAGAAGTATAAGAGACTAGACTTATCTGGCAGAAAGGCCTAAATCACCATGAGGCTTCATATTATCAAATTATCAGGCTTTATTGTCCAAATATACAGTTAACTGATCATAAATTTCAAAGTTTGTAGACAAATTACCCAAAGAATACAAGGACCAGTTCCTGGCCATTGTCTCTATGGACACCTCATTGCTCGGACATCTCTCCAAGCTGCTACAATGCATGTGATACTGCTTCACATCCTATTGCCATCTCAAGGAGATACTCATCTTGGCTGCAGGTCTCCGGGAGCTACAAAACACAACTGAAGGCCTATCATTTGAAGGTCCCAAACTGTTTTCTCCAAGGACCAGTGATGCCACGTGCACAGTCAGAGACTCTTGGGTGACTCTCCATTTGCTGGAGGTGTACCTCCCAATAACAAAGAGGAAACAGTTCAAGCCTCAAACATAATGCAGGTCATTTTAACAGCTGAGACTTCAGGTTGTCTCTAGAAGCAGATCTAAGCCTCCTAGACAGGGATGGCCCACAACATTCTGTTTGAAATAAATGTCATAAGCAAGAGACTCCAAGGTGTTGACCTTGATATATCTGGAGCAATGGAATAACTGAACAAAGCAAAGTTATACCTACAGTCTTACCGGTCAGATGAGGGATTTCAGACCATTCTGAAGAGTGCACAGAAGTTGGCAGAGGAACTTCACACTGAAGCTATTTTCCCACCCATTCAAGAATACAAGAATCGCTGAAGATGATGACATTTTAATTATGAGGCACCGGATAATCCCATAAGAGACCCCAAACAACAATTCGAAGTTGAATTCTTTAACCAGGTGCTAGATTGTGCAATACAGTCAGTTGAAGAATGTTTCATGCAGCTCAAGGAACACAGCAGTATATTTGACAGTCAACACTGTCTCTAGTGCCCTGCATGGCTGGTGCAAGCCTTCTTCAGGTATAGTGAGGAGTTTTGGAATATCATACAACATCCCAAATATACTTGAGCTGCATGAAACATTCTTCAACTGACTGTATTGCACAATCTAGCACCTGGTTAAAGAATTCAACTTTGAATTGTTGTTTGGGGTCTCTTATGGGATTATCTGGTGCCTCGTAATCAAAATGTCGTCATCTTCAGCGATTCTTGTGTTCTTGAATGGGTGGGAAAATAGCTTCAGTGTGAAGTCCCTCTGCCAACTTCTGTGCACTCTTCAGAACGGTCTGAAATCCCTCATTTGACCAGTAAGACTGTAGGTATGACTTTGCTTTGTCCAGTTATTCCATTGCTCCAAATATATCAAGGTCAACACCTTGGAGTCTCTTGCTTATGACATTTATTTCAAACAGTACATCAGGCCACAACACTAAGCCACACAGAAATGTGAAGTTATATGTGTTTCTGGTGATTCCATTTCCCTCTGCCACTGTTTTCCCATGAACAGTTCCTGTCACAGCATTATCCTCCATAATGGCAACTATGCCATCATCTGTCTTCCCAATTTGGTGTTTGATAGGCTTTATCGCCTCCACTCGACTTTCCCATTGTATGGCACTCAGTGGTTTCAGTGTCACAGGGCATGTTCCCAGATGTTGCTTCAAAATTTACCATTGATGAGTTGATGCAGAGAAAAATACATAAATGCTTTGATTTACATTAAAAAATTCAGCAGCCTCACTAGAAGCTGATGCCGCATCACTGACCATCAAGTTCAATGAATGAGAACTGAATGAGACAAGAAAAGCTCAAGGGTTTAACTCTCGGATCCGTGTCTGCACTCCTCTGTTCTTTCCTCTCGTGATGGCACCATTATCATAGCCCTGACCTCTCATGTCAGGTATCGCATTT
Organism: Dermatemys mawii; assembly: GCA_007922305.1. Taxonomy (NCBI): domain Eukaryota; kingdom Metazoa; phylum Chordata; order Testudines; family Dermatemydidae; genus Dermatemys; species Dermatemys mawii. The sequence continues at coordinate 319,956 of ML677516.1, forward strand.
CCCATATCTTCCAGCTTTTTAAGAAGCACATTTGTCGTACCAGCTCCTGTAGTATCATCAATGTCAATAAATTCTGGAAAATGCTTTGTAACAGTCACCACTGCAGAGCCATTTTCACTGGGTTCTGTTGTTTTTACAAAACGCATCATTAAAGTCATTTGTTCCGTATGGCTGATGTCAGGTGTGCAGTCCAGAATAACAGTAATATCTTGCTGACTGCAGATCTGCCACAATCTTCTGTTTGACTTTTGTTGCTAGTAACTGTGTGATGTCATTTTGAATTGTTTTTCCGAGGTAGTGTGTGTGTACATTTCTTGGGTGGTGACTCTACTTAGATGCTTCTGGCGTACAGCATCAGACTCAGCTATCAGTTTCACAGCTTTAAGGACTTTTCCATTGTTTGGCATATATGGCTGATCTGAAGTGCCACACAGTGCTAGGTTTTGAGTAGCAAGCATTCTCACAATGGCAATGAGCCTTTTCAGAACATTTTGCCAGTAAAGAGACTCTGATGCAAATCTTCTCTTGATGCTGATAATCTATGGTGGCCTTTAGTATGATCTCCAGCTCTTTCCACCTATGGAATTCTCTGGTAATTTGCTGCCTTCTCATGGCATGCCAGATTTCTTGCTAGATTTTTCCAGTCCTTTGTTCCTGTAGACCCCAATGTGGACTGGACATTAGACTGGAAGAGTTTGCAACAAAAACACTATGTAGCATTCTGGGTTTCTGAGTACATAAGCCATGGCCTCTCCACTTTGTCACCATTGGGGATTCCACACCAGTAATGTGTTGGATGGAAACTTCTATTTTCATTGTCTTTGGGGAACATGAAGTTTTTCACTTGCTGTGGCCCATGCAGTACAAGGAAATCCCTCAGCCTACTGCTCAAGTGGGTCCACAGTCTTGGATCATCTACCCTTAAGGAACTAAACTCAGCAGCTGCTGTTTCTTGTGCATCCACCACACTCTTCTGCAATCTACACTTATCTTCAGGAATATGCATGTTTACATCCATTTGAGATGGACATATGGATGCTGCAGTAGCTGCCAGGTCACCTGCACTCTGACTATCTGGAAGATCAGGCATTTCCCCACCACTCACATCCTCTCTGGGGTCGGAAGGCTCACCGTGAACATTTGTGTGTCTGTATCTCAGGAGTGCTCCTTTCTGCTTGGGGGGTGGAGAGGCTGTTCTTTGAGCCAGCTGAAGACCAAATGGAGAGGCTTCCTTTGCTTTCTTTCTTTTTCTGAATGCTGCCCCAGAGGGGCTTTTTCTTCCTTCACTCGTGACTGCTTTTCTCTGCTGGCTATAGTGGCTGTTACGTCTCTTGCGCCCTCCTTCCTCCAACATTGCACTCCACCATCTCTGTGCATCTAGAGCAGGGATCTTCAAACTTCCCCCCCACCCCGCAGTCTCTTTCCCTAGAGGGAAAAGTCTGAAGGCCTCCGGGGGGTTTGTCTGCCGAAGTGCCACCGCGAAAATTGGAAGCTTCCGCTTTCCATGGAGGCATTTTGACGGGGCGAAAATAGCCTGCCCGGGAGTTCGGCGGTCTCCCGGCGGGGCTTGGTAGCAGCACCAAGGTCTTGCACACCCCCTGGGGCTGCACATACCCCAGTTTGAAGACCACTGGGCTGGAGCAGAGAGAATACATATGCACCAGCAGCAGACAGAATTTTCTTTACGCTTTGGGTCCTAGTGGCGACTCCCAACAGTCTGGTACCTGAGGCAGCTGCCTCAGTTCACCTCCTGGTAAGGCCAGCCCTGCTCCTAGACGTCACCAATGGGCATCATCCACAGTAGGCCCTTCTCACCAGACCGGGCCATGACTTACAAGGAGAGGCTGAGGGTGTGATGGGTTGGGCTCACAGAAACCCCTTAGGATCTGCCACCTGATGTGACAAGGCTACTCCTGCCTCAGTTTCCCTGCCCAAACAGCTTAGGACCTCAGTACCCTGCCAGGTCTGAGCCACATCTCCCAACAGCTATGGGCTTGCCTGGAAACAGGCAGAAGTATTCTTGCCTCTGGCACTCAGATGCTCAACTCCCAATGGGGTCAAACCCTGAATAAATTTGTTTTACCCTGTATAAATCTTATACAGGGCAAACTCATAGATGGTTCGCCCTCTGTAACAATGATCGAGAGATATGCACAGCCGTTTGCCCCCTCCAGGTACCAACATGTACTCCAGGTTAATTAATAATTAAAAAGTGATTTTAATAAAGACAGGAAGTAGGATTTAAGTGGTTCCAAGTAGTAGCAGACAGAACAAAGTGAATTACCAAATAAAATAAAATAGAATATGCAGATCTGACACTAATACAGTGAAAAGCCTCACTCTCTGAGGTTTGTGTATTTCTTCTTTCAGACTAATCTCCCTGTTAGCTTGGGTCTAGCTATCTCTCACACACACCCTGCAGTCACTGTCTTTTGTTCCAGTTTCCTCTCAGTATCCTTGGGGGGTGGAGAGGCTGTTCTTTGAGCCAGCTGAAGACCAAATGGAGAGGTCTCCTCAGGGTTTATATAGACATCCTCTTGTGGGTAGAGACCCCTTCCTCCTTCCCACGCAGAGACCAGTTGTAAAATGGAGTCTCAGAGCCACCGGATCCAGTTACATGATTGAGCCAGACTCCATTCGTCACCAGCCAGGCCACATTCCTGGGAAATCTCAAGTGTGGACGGGCGTCTACAAAGTTCATTGTTAGCTTGATTGGTTCATGATTAGGATTTACTGAGAATAGCTTTTTCTCAGAGAGCTGCTCAGCTGCCTTCCAAAGTCTACTTACAACTAACCAAGCCCATAGCCAATATTCATAACGTTGAATACAAAACAGACACATACATACAAATAGGATGAACAGATCCAGCAGATCATTACCTTTACATAGATATGTTACATGGCATATGTAGCAAAACCATATTCCAGTAATGTCATACATATATTTATAGGCACCCCCACATAAAGCCTTATGGGGTACACCGTCACAGAGGGAACTGGGGTTATTTAGTCTACTGAAAAGAAGAGTAAGGGGAGATTTGATAGCAGCCTTCAACTACCTGAGAGAGGTTCCGAAAAGGATGGAGCTCAGCTGTTATCAGTGGCAAAAGATGACAGAACAAGAAGCAATGGTCTCAAGTCGCAGTGGGGGAGGTATAGGTTGGATATCAGGAAACACTATTTCCCTAGGAGGTTGTGAAGCACTGGAATGGGTTACCTAGGGAGGTGGTGGAATCTCCTTCCTTAGAGGTTTTTAAGGCCAGGCTTGACAAAGCCCTGGCAGGGATGATTTAGTTGGGGATTGGTCCTGCTTTGAGCAGCGAGGTGGATTAGATACTTCCTGAGGTCCCTTCCAACCCTGAGATTCTCTGATTTTCATGGATTCATAGTCTAAGGCCAGAAGGGACCACTGTGATCATCTAGTCTGATCTCCTGACTAAAACGGAGCATAAAACGTACCCAAAATAATTAGGGTAGATTTTTTTAGAGAAACAGCCAGATTTTTAAAGGGACTTATTCATGTTTACCCTCCTGTTTCCAATCCTGTACCTTCACAGGACCTGAATTTAGTACTGTCTCACTTGGTGGGTTCCCCCTTTGAACATTTGGCAACAACTTTACTGTCACTTTCAGGTTTAAACTAATGTAAATGGTGGAGTCTCTGTAACTTGAAGTCTTTAAACCATGATTTGAGGCCTTCAGTAACTCAACCAGAGGTTCAGAGTCTATTTCAGGAGTGGGTGAATGAGGTTCTGTTGCCTACGGTGTGCAAGAGGTCAGACTAGATCAGAGTGGGCAAACTTTTTGGCCCGAGGGCCACACTTGGGTTCAAAATTGTGTGGAGGGCCAGGCAGGGAAGGCTGTGCCTCCCGAAACAGCCTGGCCCCGCCCTCTATCTGACCCCCACCCACTTCCCGCCCCCTGACTGTCCCCCTCAGAACCCCCGACCCATCCAACCTCCCCCCCATTCCTTGTTCCCTGTTTCCCCCCCCCGGACCCCCCCTCACCTTAACCGCCCCCCCCCCGCAGGACCCCATCTAGGCCCCCCCTGCTCTTTGTTCCCTGACTGCCCCCTCCCAAGACCCCTCCCACACCTTAACCACCATCCCCTGGGACCCCACCACCTAAGCCCTCCCACCTTGCTTACCTGCTCAGCCGGGAGCATGGGGCCGCGCGGCTTGCCGTGCTCCTCGGCCCAGCACCCCAGGCCAGGAGCACGGGACCCTGCAGTTTGCCGCGCTCAGCCCCACCCCAGGCTCAGGAGCGCGGGACCCCGTGGCTTGCCACCCTCAGCCCTGCTCCAGGCTCGGGAGCATGAGGCCCCGCGGCTTGCCATGCTCGGCCCAGTATCCCAGCCCGGGAGCATGGGGCCACTGGCACCACGCCCCCCCGACCCCTCAGGCCTCATAAAAATGGCTGGCGGGCCACGTGTGCCCCATGGGCTGTAGTTTGCCCACCCCTGGACTAGATGATCACGATGGTCCCTTCTGACCTTAAAGCCTATGAGTCTATAAGTCTATTACAATATAGGCTTCCTCTGAACAGTCTGCATCCATAGGAGGAGGGTGGAGTTCTACCTTTCCCTTGCCATGACTCTGGCCTTCATTGGGTGGGAAGGATCATCAACCCATCCAGCCTCCATCCCCTCAGCAGGGTCCTACCCATTGGCTCCCCATGGCACTGTCCCTGATGTGTGGGGAGGGAGTCTGCTTGTCAGCTTAGCTTGGGGGATGTGTTTGCCCATTAGCTCTTGGGGCTCTATGCCCATGGTGGGACAGGTCTGAATCTGGCTGTTGACCCCTAGAGGTCTGACCCCAGACATGCACATCAGGTCTTGTGGGGTCCATCTCCACAAGGGGTCTGCCCACTGGCTCCTAGGTGGTTCCCATCCATGGAGGAGTTACAGAGAGTGAAGCGGTTGGAGGCTCTCTGAGGTGATAGTCAGGAAGAAAGGTAGGGGAAAGGTTTTGCTGATTACAAAAAAGTGATTAAGAGGACATGTTGAAAGGTATCAAGGCTGGGAAAGGAGTAGATGCTAAGAGAGCTCAAGAAGAAATGTGTTTTCAGGGAGGGAATAAACTCAAAGATAGTTACAGAAATTGTAGGACTCTCTTGCAGAGAGTGAGCGAGGCCCTTAGAGGGAAAGGACCTGCCAAGAGATTGTTCCATGAATCTCAGTGGCCGTGGGAATCATTGCTGGCAGCCAGCTCTGCAGTTCTCTGCCCACTCATATGGGTCTGTCCCATTTTGGCAGCTCGTAAACTGCAGCAGAAACGGGCTCTGTTGGAGGAGGAGGAGGAGGAAGAAGAGGAGGATGTGGGGAAGCAGATGCCCGATATGAGCATGCAGTCCAGTGTCATCATCGAAGGAGTGGAGTACAAGATCAAGAGACTAAACGGAAGGAGCATCCAGTCCCCTGCAACAAGGTAAGACCGACTGGCAGCTCATGTCAGCTCCAGTTTCTACTCCCCATCTCTCCATTAGCATATGTATTCATCCAGTCTCAGTCCAGAAACACCTCGCATTACACCTGCATAGTGAGGGTTCCCCCCTGCACTACCGGGCTAAACTGGGCTCCTGACAAACACTACAGAAGAGCAGCAGCCAAACATGCAGTCTTTGCAGAGGCAGTTTATTCCTCCTCTCCCCACAGCCAGACGCAGCTCCTAGCGTCACTCTGTGAAGATGGGGTGCATGTGGCCTCGCTTTGGTGCTCTCTCTTTGCTGGGCTAAAGGGTTGTGGGCAAGTCCATCCTACAGCGAGCTCTGGCTCTGTGTATCTGTGGCACCCACATCGCTGGCTCAGTTGCTTCTCAGGCTGATTGCTCAATTGGTCTCCGGTGAGTTTAATAGACGGAAGGTACTTAATGTGGGAACAGGCTACAACTCCTTTCCCCCATTAACTCCCTGTCTCTGGTCTGGGTGGAAATAGGTAGCTGTTGGCAATACTGTGATAGGAAATAAGATATTTGGTTGGTTGTTCAGGGACAAATTCTGTGCTGACTTATACCTAGGGCACACTGGGCCAATGGCATTGCAGAGGGTGTGGATCATTGAGAATGCAGCCCTTAGTGCAGGTCTGCCCTCCCTTAGTTCTAGAGGGCTGCCTGAGGGCAGACTTTGTGCCTTCAGAGAGATCTGGCATCAGCAAAGGGAAAGCAAGAAGCAGTCACTCACCCATCACAGCATGGAGGCTGGAGGGTGTAGGGCTGGACTTAGGAAAGAGCTGTCAGGTGAGCACAGTAATTTTCACTTGGTACAGCAGGCCGGGGTGACACAGTCAGACCTCTGGGTGCGGAAAATGAGCTTGGATGACTTGTCTGGGGTGAGGTAGACAGATACATCAGAGATGATCCTGCTGTGATAATGGAGATGGGACCCGATTGGGGCCGGGACCTGCGGAGAGCTCATGATGTCTGAACAGAGAGAAATGTAGGCTTTTGGAGATTCTGAGGAGAAATCCCCAGCCTAGAGAGAGAAGGAAAGGGGATGGCTCCCAGATGACAGGGCAGGTGCCAGCAGTCTGAGTGATAACAAAGACCAGGCTGCATGAAGAGGATGTGTACCTGTCAGCCTGCTCCCCGTCTCTTGGGGTGCTACTGTAGGACCTGGGAGGCTCTTCCCATGATCTGCGAGTGCTGATTTCATCAATTGACCTGGGTATCTCATGACTCCTTCCAACTGTTCCCTGCTCACGTGCCCTTGAAGGCTTCCTCCCCGGACAGATGGGACTGGAGGGATAAGCTCTATGTGCAGGATACCAAAGCTGTCAGGCAAGGCATCGAGGGCCACATGACACTGAGTTGCAGTGTCTGCTTCCTGTGGCCCAGGTCCGTGGGAAGGGGGATCTGTGCTCTGAGCCCTCCAGCACGCTTGGCTGACATGTCTGTGTTGCTGCCAGGATCTCTGAGACAGATGAGCACAGCAGCTCCCAGAGAAACTCTCTAGAAGAAGGAGTCAAGCCCGAGCAGAGGCCTAACTCTATGTCTGGGTAAGAGGGGACTCTGGAGGGGGAGGAGCGACACTGCACTGCACCACCCCCTGCCTGCCACCCCCAGACTGCCACAGAGTGGGACAGACCTCTCTACCTTTCAGCAAGGAGTGGGGTAACAGGCAGGCTTGGGGAGGTGGGGGATATGGAGCAGGTACTTGTCTTTGGGGAGGGATGGGTATGGGGGCACGGGTTGGGTACTTAGTGAGAGCCAGAAACCTGGGGTTTGGGTAAAGGATGTGGTGGGGCCCTTCCTTTGAGGAGATCCGTGGGGGCTCAGGACTTTGGGCAGGGTCCAAGGTGGGACCACTCCTTTGAGGAGGGAAAGCAGGACGCCTGGGGATTTGAGGGTGGGCTGGGCCAAGCCCCTTGTTATTCCTGGGCTCTCTTCCCAGACTGATCCCAGTTTACCCAGGAGGGGGCGAGGCAGGGGCACCCGTGCGAACAGCCAAAGCTGAGCGACGGCACCAGGAGCGATTGCGGATGCAGAGCCCTGAGTTCCTGAGTACCCAGGAGAAGGAGCTGTCTCCAGCTGAGCGCCGGGCCCTAGAGGCAGAGAAACGAGCCATGTGGAGGGCAGCACGGTGAGTCAAGGGGAGCCTGCAGTCCCTCTCTGATGTGTCATTCAATCTGTAGCATTAGAGAGAGGGAATGTTTAGGGGCTGGTGGTAAGGGAGGCTGTAGTGGGCAGAACACAGTCCACAGGCCTGTCTGCCTAGCCAATCCTGCCCACCTCTGACAGGAACTTGAGGGGTTTGTCACTTCTTTACACTTTAGCAACACTTGTGTTGGTCTTCATGACGATAAAGTCTCAATGTATTGAGTTCAGCTCAGGCATTGACGTTCATGTGACTGTGCGCAGTTCCCTTCCCTCTCTTTGCACCTGTTTTTTCCACCTGTTTCGTAGTATCAGAACAAAGAGACATGCAGTGAAACTTAAAAGGTGGCAAATGCAAACCTGATAAAAGGAAATTCCTTTCTACACACATAATGTGCAGTTAGACTGTGGAACTCATTACCACAAGGTGTCATGGAGGCCAAGATCAAATAGGGATTTGACACTTATATGAATAACAAACATATCCAAAGTTATAACAATGAATGCAAGCAAATATTCTGGAAATGAGATAAGACCTTCTGCTTCAGGATTTAAGACAGTCTCTATTAGAAGTTAGAAATGAGATCTTCATGGGTGTAGATTATCCCATAACTGTTATCGCAAGGTTTCTTGCCCATTCCTCTGAAGCACCTAGTGCTGACCATGGCTGGAGACAGGATACTGGACTAGATGGACTCTGGGTCTGATCCAATCTGGCAGTTCCTATGTTCTTGTGTATGTTGGGGATAATGCGATGGATCTTTCTCCCATGGAGGCTATGAGGATGAATGAGTTAAAGTCTTCAAGCTCCTTGAATAGAAGATACTTGAGCCAGTGCATTGGTTTGAGTCTGGAAAGCTGAGAGTCCTATGTTATTAGAAAGGTAGCATCGTATTATTGTACCCTTTATAGTTATTTAAAACCGGATTGAACCAATGTTCACAGAACCAGGGCTCATCCCCCTTTCCCTGAGGAGATGACACCTCAGCAACAGGATTCCCTTTCCTTCCTCAGTGAGGGGATGATTCTCCAGCCAGATCCCTCCTCCAGCCAGGACGTTCTTCCATAGCAATTCCTTAATTTCACTGCATCATGTGGCATTCTGAATAGTCTCTCTCTATAAATGTGGCCCTCTGGCTGCTGGAGCACTATTGCTCTTCTAGGAAGTTTCTTCACTGTTTAATGTGAGGCACCCAGATAAAGGCATGGCTTGTCAGTCAGTGTATTACTAAGGACTGTCTCTGCTTTTCATTTCCCGCCTCTGTAGAGCAGCCCGATTAGTGCTGGTCTCGTTCTGCAGCCATGCCACAGTGTACACTCTGCTGTAAATGGCTCTTTGCTCCCCTAGCTCCTTTCTGGTCATTTTTCCTCCCCCATGCATGGTGTGGAATTTTTCAGATAACAGTTGAAGTGTAAAATAATCAAAATAATCCTTTAAGAAAAATTTATCTCATTTTTTGGGGCACCTTCTATCTAACAAACTGAAAAAATAGTCTTAAATGTACATTTGAAGAAACTAGATTATTATTAAGCAAAATTGCCAACAATCTGAATGTCTAAGTTTTGCCCTTAAAGTTCAAAATGACCATAATTTCCCATAACTTTCAGGGCAATGAAGCCGAAGAGTGCCATTAGGGAAGATTAATGCTTCTTCACTAAAGTCATAGCGTGTGGCAGTGAACCTGCCATTACTAAGACTGCCTCCATATCCCATTAGAATCCTAGAATATCAGGATTGGAAGAGACTTCGGGAGGTATCTAGTCCAACCCCCTGTTCAAAGAGGACCAACCCCAACTAAATCATCCCAGCCAGGGCTTTGTCAAGCTTGACCTTAAAGACCTCTAAGGGAGGAGATTCCACCACCTCCCTAGGGAACCGATTCCAGAGCTTCACCACCCTCCTTGTGAAATAGTTTTTCCCAATATCCAACCTAAACCTTCCCCACTGCAACTTGACACTATTACTCCTTGTTCTGTCATCTGGTACCACTGAGAACAGTCTAGATCCATCTTCTTTGGAACCCCGCTTCCAGTAGTTGAAAGTAGCTATCAAATCCCCCCTCAGTCTTCTCTTCTGCAGACTAAACAATCCCAGTTCCCTTAGCCTCTCCTCATAAATCATGTGCTCCAGCTCCCAATCATTTCGTTGCCCTCCATTGGACTCTCCAATTTGTCCACATCCCTTCTGTATTGGAGGGAAACTGAACACAATACTCCAGATGAGACCTCACCAGAAATAGAGGAGAATAATCACTTCCCTCGATCTGCTAGCAATGCTCCTACTAATACAACCCAATATGTTGTTGGCCTTCTTGGCAACGAGGGCACGCTGCTGACTCCTATCCAGCTTCTCATCCACTGTAATCCCCAGGTCTTTTTCTGCAGAATTACTGCTTAGCCAGTCGATCCCCAATCTGTAGTGACTCTTGAGATTCTTCCTTCCTAAGTGCAGGACTCTGCACTTGTTCTTGTTAAACCTCATCAGATTTCTTTTGGCCCAATCCTCCAATTTTTCTAGGTCACTGTGGACCCTATCTCTACTCTCTCGCATATCTACCTCTCTCCCTAGCTTAGTATCATCTGTGAACTTGCTGAGGGTGCAGTTCATCCGAGCATTCAGATCATTAATAAAGATATTGAACAAAACCAGCCCCAGGAACGACCCCTAAGGCACTCCACTTGATAGTGGCTGCCAAGTAGACATTGAGCTGTTGATTGCTACCTATTAAGCCCCAATATCTAGCCAGCTTTCTATCCGCCTGGTAGTCCATTCATCCAATCCATACTCTCTTAACTTGTTGGCAAGAATACTGCGGGAGACCATATCAAAAGCTTTGCTAAAGTCAAGATATATATCATCCACCGTTTTCCCCATATCCACAGAGCCAGTTATCCCATCATAGAGGGCAGTCAGGTTGATCAAGCATGATTTCCCCTTGGTGAATCCATGTTGACTGTTCCTGATCAACTTTGTCTCCTCCAAATGCTTCAGAATGGATTCTTTGAGGACCTGCTCCATGATTTTGTCTGAGACTGAAGTAAGGCTGACCAATCTGTAGTTCCCTGGGTTCTCTTTCTTCCCATTTTTAAATATGGGCACTATATTTACCTTTTTCCAATCGTCTGGAACCTCCTCCGATCACCACAAATTTTCAAAGATCATAGCCAATCGCTCTGCAATCACATCAGCCTACTCTCTCATAACCCTTGGAGGCATTAGATCTGGACTTGTGCATATAGAGTTTTTCTAAATAAGTCCTTAGCCTGTTCTTTCACCACTGAGGGCTCCTCCCCATACATATTCCCCATACAGACTGGGAGCTGACGTTGTCTGTGAAGATCGAAGCAAAAAAAAACATTGAGTACTTCAGCTTTTTCCATATCATCTGTCACTAGGTTGCCTCCCCCATTCAGTAAGGGTCCTATACTTTCCCTGACCTTCTTGTTGCTAACATATCTGTAGAAACCCTTCTTGTTACCCTTCACATCCCTTGCTAGTTGCAACTCCGATCATGCCTTGGCCTTCCTGATTACACCCCTGCATACTCTAGCAATATTTTTATACTCCTCCCTAGTCATCTGTCCAAATTTCCACTTCCTGTAAGATTTTTTTATGAGTTTAAGCTCACCAAAGATTTCACTGTTAAGCCAAGCTGGTCACTTGCCTTATTTGCTATTCTTTCTGCACATTGGGATGGTTTGTTCCTGCGCCCTCAATAAGGCTTCTTTAAAATACAGCCAGCTCTCCTGGACTCCTTTCCCCCTCTAAGTCTGCTTTTCTGAAGTCCAGGGTCTGTATTCCGCTACTCACCTTTCTTCCTTTTATCAGGATCCTGAACTCAACCATCTCATGGGTCACTGCTGCCTAGGTTGCCACCCGCTTCTACTTCCCCCACCAATTCTTCCCTCTTTGTAAGCAGCAGGTCAAGAGGAGCACAGCCCCTAGTTGGTTCCTCTAGCACTTGTACCAGAAAGTTACGTAAGAAAGATTGTACATAAGTTACATAAGAAAGGGTCAGACCAAAGGTCCATCCAGCCCAGTATCCTGTCTGCCAACAGTGGCCAATGCCAGGTGCCCCAGAGTGAGTGAACCTAACAGGTAAGGATCAAGTGATCTCTCTCCTGCCATCCAGCACCCCATTCTGACAAACAGAGACTAGGGACACCATTCTTTACCCAGCCTGGCTAATAGCCACTAATGGACTTAACTTCCATTAATTTATCCAGTTCTCTTTTAAACCCTGTTATAGTCCTAGCCTTCACAGCCTCCTCAGGCAAGGAGTTCCACAGGTTGACTTTGCGCTGTGTGAAGAAGAACTTTCTTTTATTTGTTTTAAATCTGCTGCCCACTAATTTAATTGGGTGGTCCCTAGTTCTTCTATTATGGGAACAAGTAAATAACTTTTCCTTATTCACTTCCTCCACGCCACTCATAATTTTATATACCTCTATCATATCCTCCCTTAGTCTTCTCTTTTCCAAGCTAAAAAGTCCTGGCCTGTAATCTCTCCTCATAGGGACCCGTTCCAAACCCCTAATCATTTTAGTTGCTCTTCTCTGAACCTTTTCTAATGCCAGTATGTCCTTGTTGAGATGAAGAGACCACATCTGTCCATAGTATTCAAGATGTGGGCGCACCATGGATTTGTATAAGGGCAATAAGATATTCTCCGTCTTATTCTCTGTCGCTTTTTTAATGATTCCTAACATCCTGTTTACTTTTTTGACTGCCGCTGCACACTGCATGGATGTCTTTAGAGAACTATCCACGATGACTCCAAGATCTTTTTCCTGATTAATTGTAGCTAAATTAGACCCTATCATATTGTATATGTAGTTGAGGTTATTTTTTCCAATGTGCATTACTTTGCATTTATCCACATTAAATTTCATTTGCCATTTTGTTGCCCAGTCATTTAGTTTTGTGAGATCTTTTTGAAGTTCTTCACAGTCTGCTTGGGTCTTAACTATTTTGAGCAGTTTAGTATCATCTGAAAACTTTGCCACCTCACTGTTTACCCGTTCCTCCAAATCATTTATGACTAAGTTGAATAGGATTGGTCCTAGGACTGACCCTTGGGGAACACCACTAGTTACCCCTCTCCATTCTGAAAATTTACCATTTATTCCTACCTTTTGTTATCTGTCTTTTTATCAGTTCTCAATCCATGAAAGGATCTTCCCTCTTATCGCATGGCAACTTCATTTACATTAAGAGCCTTTGGAGAGGGACCTTGTCAAAGGCTTTCTGGAAATCCAAGTACACTATGTCCACCGGATCCCCCTTGTCCACATGGTTGTCAACCCCTTCAAAGAACTCTAATAGATCAGTAAGACATGAATTCCCTTTACAGAAACCATGTTGACTTTTGCCCAACAATTTATGTTCTTCTATGTGCCTGACAATTTTTTTCTTTACTATTGTTTCCACTAATTTGCCCGGTACGGACGTTAAACTTACCGGTCTGTAATTGCCGGGATCACCTCTAGAGCCCTTTTTAAATATTGGCGTTACATTAGCTATCTTCCAGTCATTGGGTACAGAAGCCGATTTAAAGGACAGGTTACAAACCCTAGTTAATAGTTCTGCAATTTGACATATGAGTTCTTTCAGAACTCTTTGGTGAATGCCATCTGGTCCCGGTGACTTGTTACAGTTAAGTTTATCAATTAGGTCCAAAACCTCCTCTAGTGACACTTTAATCTGTGACAATTCCTCAGATATGTCACCTACAAAAGATGGCTCAGGTTTGGGAATCTCCCTAAAGTCCTCAGCTGTGCAGACCGAAGCAAAGAATTCATTTAGTTTCTCCGCAATGACTTTATCGTCTTTAAGGGCTCCTTGTATCTCGATCATCCAGGGGTCCCACTGGTTGTTTAGCAGGCTTCCTGCTTTGGATATATTTAAAAAACATTTTATTATTACCTTTTGAGTTTTTGGCTAGCTGTTCTTCAAACTCCATTTTGGCTTTTCTTATTACATTTTTTATACTTAATTTGGCAGTGTTTGTGCTCTTTTCTAGATACCTCACTAGGATTTGACTTCCACTTTTTAAAAGATGCCTTTTTATCTCTCACTGCTTCTTTTACATGGTTTTTAAGCCACGGTGGCTCTTTTTTAGTTCTCTGACTTTGTTTTTTAATTTGAGGTATACATTTAAGTTGGGCCTCTATTATAGTGTCTTTGAAAAGTGTCCATGCAGCTTGCAGGGATTTCACTTTAGTTACTTTACTTATTAATTTCCATTTAACTAACCCCCTCATTTTTGCATAGTTCCCCTTTCTGAAATTAAATGCCAGTGTTGGGCTGCTGAGGTGTTGTTCCAACCACAGGAATGTTAAATGTTGTTATATTATGATCACTATTTCCAAGTGGTCCTGTTATAGTTACCTCTTGGACCAGCTCCTGTGCTCCACTCAGGACTAAATCAAGAGTTGCCTCTCCCCTTGTGGGTTCCTGTACCAGCTGCTCCAAGAAGCAGTCATTTAAAGTATCGAGGAATTTTGTCCTGAGGTGATATGTACCCAGTTAACATGGGGATAATTGAAATCCCTCACTACTATTGAGTTCTTTATTAAATTTAGGTCATCAAGTCCAGTCCCCTGCCTACACTAATAGGACCAAGTACTGTCCGCTGACAGATTTTTTGCCCCAGATCCCTAAATGGCCCCCTCAAGGATTGAACTCACAACCCTGGGTTTAACAGGCCAATGCTCAAACCACTGAGCTATCCCTCCTTCCTTTAAGGTGTCCCCAACACTCTCCAAAAACTTCCTGGATTGTCTGTGCATTTCTAATAGGACTGAAACCAGGAGGCCTGCAGGGATGATAGCTCCCTGGAAAACCGGGAAGAACTAGTCTATGCCACGAACCCACCTCAGGAGCCAAAGGATGGTCCATTGATTTGGGGCTTGAACTCCAAGGACCCAGGTTGAATTCCCTACTCCATCAAAGACTTCCTTGGGCAAATCACTTGATATATCTATGCCTCCATTCCCCATGTGTAAAATAGGGACACAGCTCATCTCTCCCTCAGCAGAGTGTCCTGAGGAGGCACACATTAAAGCAGGCCTGCACAACTTGGAAAGTGGTGAGGGCCATATTACTGAAAAAAACCCAGCTGCAGGCCGAAAAGCTCCACCTTCACCCTGCCCCCATCCACTCCCTCCCAAAGCCTCCACCCCCCTGGCTCTTTATCCCCTGACTGCCCCCTAGGACTCCACCCCATATCTAAGCCTCCCTGCTCTTTGTCCCCTGACTGTCTCCTCATGAGATCCCCCCACCAGGACCCTACCTGTCCCCTGACTGCCCTGACCCTAATCAACACCCCTGCCCCCAGGCAGACCCCTGGGACTCCCAACCCCCCTCACTCTCTGCTTGCCCTGACTCTTATCCACACCCCAGGCAGACCCCCAGGACTCCCACACCCCATCCAACCCACAGCAGCACTATTCCAGCACCCCACACAGAGCCCCCCACTCACTAATTTCCCAATACACACAGATTTCTCCTCCTTCCCATTGCCCTTCCCCACAGCCCCACTACCACAACTAAACAATGCCCCCCCACTGCACAGTGCCCTGACAAACACAGATCTCCCCCACTGCCCAGCACCCGCTTGTGCCACAGCAACACTCTGGGGCCCTGCCTCTTTTGCAGCAGGCACACCAGCTGTGGGCAGGGATGCTCAGCCTGGCAGCAGGATCCAAGTGCAGTGGGACTTATCTCATAGAGCTGGAAAGACCCTGAAAGGTCATCAAGTCCAGTTCCCTGCCTACTTTAGCAGGACCAAGTACTGTCCCCTGACACATTTTTTGCCCCAGATCCCTAAATGGCCCCCTCAAGGATTGAGCTCACAGCCCTGGGTTTAGCAGGCCAATGCGCAAACCACTGAGCTATCCCTCCCCTTGGTGTGGGGGGGATCCAGATGGGGGTAAGAGGGTTTGGGGGGTGGGTAAGAGGGTTCCATGGGAGGGTGGTAAGAGGGTTCTTTGTGGGGCAGGGACAATGGGAATCTGCAGGGTGGGACTAAGTGAAAGTGGTAGGAGGTCGGGGGAGGGGTTCATTTGGGTGGGGTCCAGGTGCAGGTGTTTGAGGTTCAGTGGGGAGAGTATCTGGGGGGGCTCATCAGCATGGTACAAATGCAGGGGAGGCGGGGCTTGTCAGGGTGAGGCTATGAGGGACCTCCTTAAGAGGGGAGCCCCAGCTGCTGCCAAGGGGATCCGCATGCTGGACCCCCACTTCCCCCATCCCCTTCTCTTCCCAATCCCATGTCCCTTCCCCATCCCACCCCTTCCTTCCCCACTGCCTCTTTCCCCCTGCCCTCAGCACACAGGAGGGAGCTCAACCAGCACTAGGACCCAGGAGGTGGTGTCCAGCTGCAACTTCCAGGGAGCTGAGCGACACTTTCTGTTTTCTGCTGGGCTGTGCAACTCAGCAGTCACAGAAATGGTGGGGGCAGAGGGGGCTTCTGCGCACTTGGCTCCCCTTCCTCCCATGCTGACCTGCACCTCCCCGCCCCCAGCACTGCAGGACCAGAACACCTTTCCCCCATGCTGGCTCGCAGCTTCTGAACACGCAACATCCCCCCACCCCCCTCTCAGCACCGCGGGACCAGCTCACCTTTCCCCCATGCTGGCTCGCAGCTTCTGAACATGCAACATCCCCCCACCCCCCTCTCAGCACCGCGGGACCAGCTCACCTTTCCCCCATGCTGGCTCGCAGTTTCTGAGCATGCTGACCTGCACATTCCCCTCCCCCCCCCTTTTCCCCGGGGGAACTCCCCCCCCCCCCCCCCCAGTCCTCAGCCCCACCCGGCAGCAACTCACTCTTCTCCCGCGGGCTGGCTTGCCTGCTCCTGCCCAGCTCTGTTGGCTTGCAGCGCCCCTGCTCCCCTCAAGCAGGCCAGGCAGTGAGCCGAGGCGGGCCGCATGTGGCCCGCCGGCCGTATGTTGTGCAGGCCTGCATTAAAGGTTGTGAACTGTTCAGATCCTATTAGGGTGGCCAGACAGCAAGGGTGAAAAATCAGGACAGGGAGTGGGAGGTAATAGGAGCCTATATAAGAAAAAGCCCCAAATATCGGAAATGTCCCTATAAAATCAGGACATCTGGTCACTCTAGATCCTATGGCAATGGGGGCTAGATGTTCCATAGTCAAAGGGAACAGCAGCTGATGTTCCCTGCTATGGAATCTGCTACACTGCTACAGACTAGGGACCGAATGGCTAGGCAGCAGTTGTGCAGAAAAGGACCTAGGGCTTACAGAGGAGGAGAAGCTGGATATGAGTCAACAGTGGGCCCTTGTTGCCAAGAAGGCTAACGGCATTTTGGGCTATATAAGTAGGGGCATTGCCAGTAGATTGCGGGACGTGATCGTTCCCCTCTATTCCGCATTGGTGAGGCCTCATCTGGAGTACTGTATCCAGTTTTGGGCCCCACACTACAAGAAAGATGTGGAAAAATTGGAAAGAGTCCAGCAGAGGGAAATACAAGTGGTTAGGGGGCTGGAGCACATGACTTATGAGGAGAGGCTGAGGGAACTGGGATTGTTTAGTCTACAGAAGAGAAGACTGAAGGGAGATTTGATAGCTGCTTTCAACTACCTGAAAGGAGTTCCAAAGAGAATGGATCTAGACTGTTCTCAGTGGTACCAGATGACAGAACAAGGAGTAATGGTCTCAAGTTGCAGAGGGGGAGGTTTAGGTTGGATAGTAGGAAACACTTTTTCCCTAGGAGGGTGGTGAAGCACTGGAATGGGTTACCTAGGGAGGTGGTGGAATCTCCTTCCTTAGAGATTTTTAAGACCTGGCTTGACAAAGCCCTGGTTGGGATGATTTAGTTGTGGTTTGGTCCTGCTTTAAACAGGGGGTTGGACTAGATACCTCCTGAGGTCCCTTCCAACCCTAATATTCTAAAATTCTTGTTGAACCTCATCAGATTTCTTTTGGTCCAATCCTCTAATTTGTCTAGGTCCCTCTGTATCCTATCCCTACCCTCCAGCGTATCCACCACTCCTCCCAGTTTAGTGTCATCTTGAAACTTGCTGAGGGTGCAGTCCACGCCATCCTCCAGCTTGCCACATTAGCGTTAACATTCACTTTACATTAAACACAGCTATGGGTTGGTTTAGATTAGGGCTTTTGATTAATTGCAGTTAACTCATGAGGTTAACTAAAAAAAATTAATTGTGATTAAAAAAATTAATCGCTATTAATCGCAGTTTTAATCGCACTATTAAACAAGAGAATACCAAGTGAAATTTATTAAATATTCTTGGATGTTCTTCTACATTTTCAAATATATTGATTTCAGTTACAACACAGAATACAAAGTGTACAGTGATCACCTTTCATTATTATTCTTTATTACCAATATTTGCACTGTAAAAATGATGAACAAAAGAAAGGTGTTTTTCAATTCTTCTCATGCAGGTACTGTACTGCAATCTCTTTATTGTGAAAGTGCAACTTATAAATGTAGATTTATTTATTTTTTGTTACATAAGTGCACTCAAAAACAAAACAATGTAAAACTTTTGAGCCTACAAGTCCACTCAGGCCTACTTCTCCTTCAGGCAGTTGCTAAATCAGATACATTTGTTTACATTTACAGGAGATAATGCTTCCTTCTTCTTATTTACAATGTCATCTGAAAGTGAGAACAGGCTTTTGCACGGCACTTTTGTAGCCAGCATTGCAAGGTATTTATGTGCCAGATATGCTAAACATTCATATGCTTCTCCGTGCTTCAGTCACCATTCCAGAGGACATGTTTCCATGCTGATGACACATTAATTAAGTTTGTGACTCAACTCCTTGAGGGAGAGCTTTATGTCTCTGATCTGTTTTACCCGCATTCTGCCATATATTTCATGTTATAACAGTCTCAGATGATGATCCAGCACATGTTCATTTCGAACACTTTCACTGCAGTTTTGACAAAACACAAAGAAGGTATAATTGTGAGATTTCTAAAGATAGCTACAGCACTCAATCCAAAGTTTAAGAATCTGAAGTGCCTTCCAAAATCTGAGAGGGATGAGTTATAGAGCAGATACTATCCTATAGAGGGATAGTTATAGAGCAGAACCCAACTTCAGCCTGGACATGTCTTCTGGAATAGTGGTTGAAGCATGAAGGGACATATGAATCATTTGCGCATCTGACACGTAAATATCTTGCGATGCCAGCTACAAAAAGTGCCATGCGAATGTCTGTTCTCACTTTCAGGTGACATTGTAAACAACAAGCAGGCAGTATAATCTCCTGCAAATATAAACAAACTTATTTGTCTTAGCGATTAGCTGAAAAATAAGTAGGACTGAATGGACTTATAGGCACTAAAGTTTTACATTGTTTTATTTTTGAATGCAATTATTTTTTGTGCATAATTGTACATTTGTAAGTTCAACTTTCATGATAAAGAGATAGTACTTGTATTAGGTGAATTGAAAAATACTATTTCTTTTTTACAGTGCAAATATTTGCAATCAAAAATAAATATAAAGTGAGCACTGTACACTTTGTATTCTGGGTTATAATTGAAATCGATACATTTGAAAATGTAGAAAATATCCAAAAATATTTAAATAGATGGTATTCTATTATTGTTTAACAGCATGATTAATTGCAATTAATTTTTTTAATTGCTTGTCAGCCCTAGTTTAGAATAAACATAAAACAAGTTTATTAACAAAAGGAGAAGGGATTTTAAGTAAGTTCAGTATAAAGGATAGAGTCAGCAAATAAAAATGAAAAATGCTTTTTAGCATTAAAATTTAACAAGACTACAGGCTTGGTTCAGGGTAGGGTTTTCATCATACTGCCTTCCAGCAAGATGGCTGACTAAGCCCGCTTGTCAGGATCTCCCATAAAGTCCAAAGTCCTTGGTTTCTTTGTGTTCTTAAGTGAAGATAACTTGGGGTACTTTGCCCCTTTCTTTTACAATCCAGTGAACTTTTGAAATGAATTCTTCTGATAGTTATCCCTCAAAATAAAGTTCTTTCAAGCACTGAGGAAGGTGACATGCAGTCTGGTGGTGAAGGAAGCTCCATGCTGGTTTCTTCCCCTGCTACTGTTTGGTACAATGCAAATTTATCTGTTTCCTGTAATCTCCTCCCCTGAGTATGGTGCTGAGTGGTGTCTCCTCCCCTAATTGGCTTGATGCTCCTGTATACATTCTAAGTAAATGGAGTTCCCACTATCTCTTAATGTACCTTGGAAATAACTTTCAGATGGCAGAATCACATTCCTTGGGCTACTCTTTAGCCCTGCCTGACAGACACACTTTGATAACACAATTTCCAATATGTCTGTAATTTTGAATTTGTCTTCTGTACGTGCAACATGCAATAATATTAATGATCAGTATAATATTAGCTTTCTGTTGATATCTTTCAAGATACTTTTTAGATAGAGATTATGATAGTAGTGAGTTGGGGTACACTGAGCTAAAATGTAGGACCAAATATCAGTGACCCTCTTGCACTGGGATGGGGATGGGGTCACTCTATTCCAGGGGTGCGCAAACTACAGCCTGTGGGCTGGATCCGGCCCGCAAGCTCCTCCTAACCAGCCACTGAGCTCCAGCTGGTGAGGCTGTTCCGGCTCCTCCCCCACTGCCTCAGTGCGAGCCCCGCTCTGGGGGACAGGGCTGCGTGGTCCTGTGTCTGGCTCTGGGCCAGACATGCTGTTCGGAGCAGCAGTGTGGTAAGAGGGCCGGGCCAGCCAGGGCAGGGGTTTGGATAAGGGACAGAGGGTCTCGGAGGTCAGGGGACAGGGAATGGAGTGTTGGATAGGGCGTGGGAGTCCCAGTGGGCCTGTCAGGGGGCGGGGGTGTGGCT
>ML677516.1:340486-456033 GCA_007922305.1 Dermatemys mawii
GCAGGGGGGCTTAGATAGGGGATGGAGTCCTAGGGGAGCAGTTGTGGGGGGGTGTCTCTGGAGGGCAATCAGGGGTCAAGGAGCAGGGGGGCTTAGATATGGGGTGGGCTCCGGAGGGGACAGAGTGGGGGAGTCTCCGGAGTGGGTGATCAGGGGACAAGGAGCGGGAGTGGGGTTGGATGGGTCGTGGGTTCTGAGGGGGGCAGTCAGGGGGCGAGAAGTGGGTGGGGGTGGATGAGAGCGAGGCCAGTCTGTTTGGGGAGGCACAGCCTTCCCTACCCAGTCCTGCACACATTTTGAACCTCAATGTGGCCCTCAGGCCAAAAAGTTTGCCCACCCTGATCTATTCCATTCCAAGTCCCATTCAAAGAATGAGGAGTCTGACACACAGTAAACTCCCCAGACTTGAAGGCACTGTGTACACCTTTCAGGGAGATTTAACGTCTCAGGACTGTCAATTTATATCTCCCTAGCCTAGCTGGGTCTGTCTGCAGTAAAAGTGAATGGAAGGATGGCACACTGTGTCTGTAGGTGAGGTTTCCGACCATCCCCTTGCTCTGCATGGACGTTTAGAAGTGGCACCTGCACGATCCCAGAACTTCAGTGTATGAGCCTGGGCACAGCCCCATGCCTAGCATTCCTCCAGCCGCAGAAGCACATGCTGAGTTATAACATCGTCAGGCTCTTTAATGACATTAGAAGGGCTCAGTGTCTTCAGACTCTGACACCTTTTGAGTGTCAGATGTTTGCCAGACAGATGCTGGAATTATATATAAACGCTGCAGAGTCCATGCAGGTTTAGTATGTCACTGACATTTGAGACCCAGATTCATGGTGTCACAGTGCAGTCTGACAAAAACCAGTAAAAACCTTTGAATACATTGTCGTTTGGTAGCTTTGACCAGTAACTCTACAGTAGAAACTGTAGTCCTAGTCATGTTGCTATGTTTCTGGCACTGTGTAAAAAGGGACACTTTCTCATTTTGGGTACTATGATTTCACCTCGCCTAAAGGCTTAAGGCACCACTTGACAATTCCACATCATACCTCATCTATAAACGAAGCTTTAAAATGATATCTGGTATGGATGTGGGTAGGGTGGATACACGAATCTCCAAAAATATAGCCCTTCTTGAAGAATTGCCACAGGCATACTAAACAGAGCAATGTAAGAATTAAAAGCTGGCCGCCAGCACATCCACAAACACATCACACACGTGTCCTGAGCACCTAGATCAGCACTGCACATTTGCTGAGGTTGTAGTAAAGGTGTGGCATTGCACTGTGAGGAGGATGAATGTGTTGTGTGTTACCTTCTTTGCTGGGAAGAGAAGAAAGTTTACTGCAGAGTCTGCCCCTGCATACAAGGAGCTCTTCACCTAATCCCTTTGAAACAGTTTTTGTTTGGGGAATATTAAATAATGAAAGGAGATGCAGGTGAGTGAATAAATGCTGCTGAGGGACCCCCATTCCGAGTACCCAGTACCTATTTCTTGGCTCTGAACTGTCAGCTCTAATGCTGCATTAACACAGAGTGCTTTATTTGGAAAATAACCACTGGGCATAGCATCGTTCCCATCTTACTGGGAAATAGCCAGATGTTCGGTGGGTATAATGCAGTGCCATCCCCAATACCCAATGCGCAGCACAAAACTTCCTAATTCTATGGCCTAATGGATAAGGCATCTGACTTCAGATCAAATGATTGAGAGTTTGGGTATCTACACTGCATTATAAACCCAGTCTGTGGGACCTGGGCCTCTGGACTTGGTGTTTCCAAGCCAATGCTTAAGCATCCACACTGCATTATAAACCTGGGCTTAAAGTTGCTGGCACCCGTGTCTTTTCGCTTGGACTCAAAGCTGAGTCAGATGCCAAACAGTATAGACCAGGGATAGGCAACCTATGGCACAGGTGCCAAAGGTGGTACACAAGCTGATTTTCAGTGGCACTCACATTGCCTGGGGCCTGGCCACCGGTTCAGGGATCGCTGCATTTTAATTTACTATATAACTAATCTATTGTATATAAAGTAAATAAGGTTTTTAAAATGTTTAAGAAGCTTCATTTAAAATTATAGACTTCTAGAAAGAGACCTGCTAAAAACATTAAAATGTATCACTGGCACGCGAAACCTTAAATTAGAGTGAATAGATGAAGACTCGGCACACCGCTTCTGAAAGGTTGCCGACCCCTGGTATAGACATTCCCTTTCTAGTTGCTTTGCCCTTTTTGGAGGTCAGACTAGAGCTGATGGTCCAGTCTGGCCTTAAAATCTGTTAATAATTCTGACACTCCTCCATTATCACTGCAATTTCCAAGGGACTCCTGACCCAGAAAACTCCCACATTCTTTCTCCAGCTTTCCCATAGCATTTCAGTTCCACACCCTTCTTGGGGGTTTGGCTGCCAGTTAAAGGCTCTGCTTGCTCTTGAGGTTGAGTATGTCCTTGTCTGCTTGTTACCTCTTCATAGCTGTGTCTGCACTGACAGCCTGTGATTCACATATTTTAGCTTCCCTCCGCCCCCGCCAAATGAGATGACATGGCACCACCACAGACACCTGAGCTCAGTCTGCTCTGCAGCTTCCTCTGTTACTCTCTCAAAAGGCGGTGGGTGCACTTCTGGAGAACCGCGTCTCTTCTCTTTGCCAGAGTTGGCTCAGTCCTAGGTGCAGTGTAGTAGTGATTGGGTCTAGGGCTCGGGTCTTCCTCCAAGGGGATCCCATGACCTTCTGAGGTCCCTTCCAACCCTGATAGTCTATGAACCCCATGACCTGCTTGGTAGAGGGAGGTTTAGGTTGCCCTTCAGTCTCGCTGTATTTCTTATATTGAACAATGCAAATTTTATCACTTTCTGTCTAATCTTCTGTCTTCTGCTTCTTTCCAGTTCTCTGGTGTGTGTTCTCACCACCATCCCTGCTGCTGGGCCTTCCCCCACACCCTCTGCCATCAGTGCCCAGTTAGGATGCACACCCATACCCACATGCTGGTCCCTGGGCCCTGTTGGGACCTGAGCACCCCTGGACTCCTCCACTTGTGTACCCCCCATCCCCATCACTGCCATGTGTCCTCTGTCAGGACATCCCCACCCACCTACATTAACATGCATGTCTAGGAAGGGTGTGTTTGAAAGGTCACGGGCACATGTCTGTGGGGGATAAGTGTGTTCACAAGGGAGCGGTACACATCATGTGAACCCCTCCACTGCTCTGAAGTACGCATATGCCCTCTTGTGAACACACTTTTCCCTGATGTGTGCCAGTGGCATTTTGGATACACACACATCCAGCGTATGGCAAACTCAAACCTCTCTTGGGTGCTTGTTCACTGCCTTGGGCCTCCTTCCCTTTTTGACAGGTGTATACAGACACCCTCTCTGCCCCCTCAGCACGCATCCACCCTGTTTGCCTACCTCCCCCCGCCCCCAACACCACGCACACACTTGTGTTAGCACCTTGTCAGGCCCTCCCTGTATCTGGCATACCTGCCATGACTAGTCCCTCCCACCCACTGCACATCAGCTGAGGGCAGACCTCAGAGTCTAACTGCTGGGGCTGGGAAGGGCTGTCCCCATGGGCAGGTTATTCCTGAATTGCACACCAAGGTGTTCCCCTCTGAAGCAGCTGGGGCTCGCCAGGCTCAGAGATGGGAGCTTGGTCTGATCTTAGCCAATGCCTGCATCAGCCCCTCACTCCTCTCTCCAGGGTACATTCCAATCTCTGTTTTCTCTCTTTGTCTGTCTCTTTCTCTCTCTGTGGTCGCCTGCTCTGATGTTCATCACCATTATCTCCTCCTGCTCCTGCTCCTCCTCCTCAGAGCCTCCACTCTAGAAGACAGTATTAAACAGTACGAGCAGGAGCTGGCCAGGAAGCTCTACCAGTCCCGACAGCGGGCCCCTGCACCAGGGGCCAAGCCAGCTCAGGTGTCTAGCCCTGTGCAGAGTCACGGCTCAAGAACCCCTGGGTCAGGAAGTCAATCCAGGTGTGCACAGCCCCTGCCCCTCCAGCTGCATGCTTCACAATCCCTATCTGAACTCCTGCCTCCTAGTGCAGCCATCTCTGCTGCTGCTCTAGGAGTGGGGAGAAACACCCCACTCCTGCTGCATTGCCCCCTCGCTCTGCAGGCTGATGGCAGTTCTCTAACTAATGAGAGGGAGAAGGTCTCCAGCTTGGGGAGCCTCCGCTGCCAAGTGCTGAGCCCATCCCGCTGTAGTCCGTGCTGAATTTCACAACCCCCAGAAGAGGGGCAGGATGCAATGTGGGGGAGATCAGAGTGCCCGAAACAACCCTCATGCCCTTGTGGTTTATACCTGCAATTCCCCTCCCCCTCCTGGCCTGGATGGTTCCCCATCACATCCCCAGGCACCTCTGGAGAGCCCTGCAGCTTCTCACTTGGGTATGCAGCGCTCGGCTGTGTCTGTCCCAGATTCACACGTGTGTGTGTGTGTGTGTGTCAGGAGGAGTTTAATGGCTGATCATAGCAAATTCAGCTAGTTTCTGAATTTTCTCCTACACTGACTTGCTCTGTCTGCCACAGCATATCCTCAGCCTCTCCACAGAGGGAACAGGGGAGCCAGTGCTCTGTCCCTGCCCGCCGACGTTCAGCCCAGAGCCATGGGCTGGCTGCCAGACAGAGACGAAGGCATTAAGCAGAATTCTCTTGAGTGATGCTGATGTCCACTTTCTACCCCTTCTCTGAGGCAGGATGAAGTCTCTGGAGCAGGATGCCCTCAAAGCCCAGATGGTGATTGCCAAGTCCAAGGAGGGGAAGAAGCGCAGCACACTGGAACAGCTGACTGAATCGCCTTCACCTGCTCCCACCCCCTCCCCAACGCTCCCGGAAGGTGTGGTGTGCCACAGCGTCCTGGGCATGGGGTTCACCACATCATTGGCGAGAGAGGCCAGGACTCTTCCGATGTCCCAGACACAGGCCCACTGAGAGTGAATTCCCCTCTTCTTCTAGGCTGAGGAGGCATTTCTAGGGTGGGCTGGATAGTCCTGGCTTGTATGGTATGACAGAGCCCCATCCCTGTGCCATGTTATTCTCCAGGAAACCCAAGCAGTGGAAACTCGATACCATAGCCCGAGAAACAGGAGAGAGCAATGACCATGTGGCAGGGAGGCTGTCAAAGCGGGAAGAGCTGCGTAAGGCATTCCTCACTAACCAGTGCTTCTGCCTCTTCTTTTGCAGATTGCAGCCCCAGGAATGTCACTTCACCAGGGAGGCTGGTAGGAGTTGCTGCCATCCCCACTCTGTCTTTTCTCTCACCTGGGATACCCACCCACTGACCCTCCGGCGAGCCAGGGATGGACAATGATCTGTATGACTAGGATGTGCGATCCCCACTCACAGACTCATCCCAGACCTGGGCCATGACACAGGCTATGAGCGTGAGCCACCTGGCCCTGTGGGCTCAGCCATGCCTGTTGCTGAGAGCCCCAGTTTTACCGCTGAGATTTGGTCTCATTTCACTAGGTTGCCGTTTCACTTGTCTGTGAACCCGTCCCTTTTCCACACGTTCCATTTCCATCCTCTCTGCTTCCTCAGCTCAGCCTCTGTGTTTTACCCTCAGCAAGCCTTTCACACCTGAGACACTTTCTGCAGGTCTCACAATATAGGCTCCCAGCTGTTGTGGTTGGTTTTTTTTCATTACCACAAGTGGCCCGAGCTGAGATCAGTGCTGGGCACTGTACACACACACTGAGACAGCGCTCACTGTGTACAAAGACAAGATACTGGGGAGAGGGGAACTGAGGCACAGAGAAGAGAAGAGGCTTGCCCACGGTCACAGAGTAGTACCAGGAATATATGGAGGTTTAAAATCCTGACCCCAATGAACTCCATGGGAGTTTGCCGTTGATTTCAATGGACCTTGGATCTTCCCCAGTTCAGTGCCTGATCCAGTAGACCATGCTGTATATGCCCAGAGTTTTAGGGCACCCCTGTCCTTTGCAGACCCTGAGCCTAAGAGCATGAAGGATTATATCCCAGAGATGACTTATTGCAGTAGATGATTGTTCATGCAGGTCCTGGTGCCAGCTTTCACAGTGGAGAGGTGTCACTATCGCCTTTACCCAAAACATTCCTTCTGCCCAGGTCTCCTATTAGCCTTTCCACAGTGTGCTGCAGCCCTCTGCTTGCTGCTGATCCCTTGCTCACTCTCTCTCTCTCTCTCTCTCTCTCTTTCTTTCCTCTTGCTGTCTCTTCCAGTCCATGTCTGAAAAGAAGTTTGACTACCGGGAATTTGCCGCTATTCCTTCTTCCAAACCTGTTTACGAAATTCAGGTATAAGTTGCATGCAGAATTCCCGTCTTCACGCCATTCCCAACTAAGCAGTCAGGGTCTGATTCTGGTTGGCGTGCCCTCACCTGCAGCTCTGTTATGTGACTTAGAGATGTAACAAAGGGTCCTTCAGGGTGGGGATGTGTATTGTGGGTGAAATGGCTTTGGAACATGGGGAATCATGGTGTACGTCACAGGAAGAGTGTGAATCTGGCTTTCCAGCATGGATCCCATCCCACCTCCTGGGACATCTAGAGACCAGGTCATTCATTCATTGCTCTTAGTAGTCACGCCAAAGGGTCTCCGCAGCTGAGACAAACAGGGCTGCTGATGCTGACACAGTCTCCCTGGCTCTCTTGGGATTACATGGAAGCCTGCCTAGCTGACATGCTCGTGGCCTTTGGGCATCTCCAAGAAACTGAGCGGAATTCTCCCTCACGAGCCCTGTTCCCTCTAAGCTGTGTGCGTGTGCACATGCACACGGATCCTAAACCCCACGCACACAGCGAAACACCATGCCCACAAAAATTTGCACAGAAGAAATTTTTTGCACACACGGCCTGTCAAAAATTAGAGGGAACATTGCTCATGAGTGACCTTGAAGATCTCCCTTCTAAGTAAGAATCATTCATAAAGGACCACTGTGATGAGTGACGCCAAAGCTTCCCAGAAGTTTCTTCTCCAGCTGACTAGGAATGAAAATTTCCTCTTGCCTAGTACAGGAGAAGGCTCACAATCTACTGGATGTTTGGGCGTAGGACACTGTGCACAACTAGCAGTTGTTGCAGCTGCAGCTTCCGTGGAAAACCAGAGAATTTATGCCAAGCAGAACTCCCATTTACCTTTCCACCCTCTGTTCCTCAGACTTTTTAGCTGAGGCAGCTACTGCTAATGAGAGATCTGGTATCATTCAGCACCTCACAAGTTGTTACGGACTCACAGGTCATGCCCACTCTTGGTCCCATGTGGTCCATGGTGGGAACCTCTGTCAGTGAGACAGCCCTTCTTGGAGGTCCACTCTCTCTTGAGGGTTAAGCCTCTCCACCTCCTGGAGCCGCACCTCTCTGAGCCTTAGCACACCTGTCTCCCACCATGGGCCCCCTCCGGGAGTCCCCTCAGTCTGGACCTCCGGGGCCTCCAGAAGGTATAGAAGGAATAATGCAACCCTGTTCTCTAGACTGGAGTGATGGCCAGTGTAAAACCTCCTCCTTGAACCGGGGCAGCAGTTTGGTGTCTAGATTCCCTGCAACACTGGTATCTCGGGGCCCTTCCCCACTTACCTCCAGGAGTTGGCCCTCTGCACCTCCAAAACACCCTGGGAAACTGAGTCCCACTCCCTCTGCATGCAAACCACTGGAAAAACAAGGAAAAAATGAGAAAATCCCCCACTTTGTCTCATAGACTTTAAGGTCAGAAGGGATCATTATGATCACTTAGTCCGACCTCCTGCACAATGCAGGCCACAGAATCTCACCCACCCGCTCCTGTAGTAGACCCCTAATTTATGTCGACCTATTGAAGTCTTCAAATCTTGGTTTAAAGACTTCAAGGTGTAGAGAATCCTCCAGCAAGTGACCCGTGTCCCATGCTGCAGAGGAAGGTGAAAACCTGCAGGGCCTCTGCTAGTCTGTCGTGGAGGAAAATTCTTTCTTGACCTCAAATATGGCGATCAGCTAAACCCTGAGCATGTGGGCAGAATTCACCAGCCAGATACCCAGGAAAGAATTCTCTGTAGTAACTCAGATCCCACCCCATCGCCGGCCATTGGGCATATTTACCCCTAATAGTCATAGCCTAATTTTGGCAATTAATTAATTTATCCCATCATACCATCTCCTTCATAAACTCATCAAGCTTAGTCATGAAGCCAGATAGGTCTTTTGCCCCCACTGCTCCCCTTGGAAGGCTGTTCCAGAACTTCACTCCTCTGATGGTTAGAAATCTTCAGCTAATTTCCAATCTAAACTTCCTGATGGCCAGTTTATATCCATTTGTTCTTGTGTCCACATTGGTACTGAGTTTAAATAATTCCTCTCCCTCCCTGGTATTTATCCCTCTGATATATTTATAGAGAACAATCATATTTCCCCTCAGCCTTCTTTTGGTTAGACTAAACAAGCCAAGCTTCTTGGGTCTCCTTTCACAAGACAGGTTTTCCATTTCTCAGATCTTCCTAGTAGCCACAAGTAACCACAGAAACAGAATTACAGAGACAGGAAACTAGTCCTCAGAGCCCTTTCCATGTAGGATAAAGTGGTGTAGCATGAGTAGTGACCTCCTTCTGAGCTGTAAGAGCAATTCATGAGTTACTCATTTTAGCAATTCGCTGAGCCATCAGTTCAAGCTCTTTATTACAAGCAGTCAATCAAATGGGATGGTGGAAAAATCAATCCAAATAACAAAGAGCTGGATCTTTTAAAAACCTTTGTTAGCACTGTTAAAATATCACCACACACCTCCCAGTACTTTTAGGGTTACTAAACAGGGGACTTATGGGCAGAAGCCTTGGTGCCAACATCGGACCAACTGTTTGAGTGAGAGACTGTTGACCCTGACATAATTAACAAAGAGCTAAGCACCAGGAAACTAGAGCAGAAGAAATACTAGGACGAGAAGGCCAAACAGTTATTCCATTGCAAGGAGGAGGAATATTAACTTCAAACCAGAATGTGGCTGACAACCGCCAGGGACATAGCTGTACCAGCAACACCAATGTCACACTTGAGGGCATTAGAGCTCTGCTTTGCGAGGACCTCCAGAATGCTGCTCACAGAAGGAACACACCCCAGACAGTCACCCCAGACAGTGAAACCTCAGGGACAGCAAAGTGGCTCCAGGTGGCAGATCCACCTCAGCAGCAGAACAGACCACTGCAGAGGAACTGAACAGTGGCCATGTGGTAAGAGAGCCATTGGCCCTCAAAAATAACAGTTATGGACAGATGTCTGTAGCAGAGAATCATCCTCTCGTCCATGCTCTGTTAGGTCATCTCCCCAGCCTCCAGCCTCAGTGTTTCTCTCTGGGTGTGTCATTAACATGCTGTTTGTCTGGGCTGGCTGTTTTGGCTGCTATTGGGGTTAATTCACATTTGATTTTCAAAAAGGAAGATGTAAAAGTAGTTCCCCGGGGTATTACCTTTGTTACCCTGGCCCAGGCCACGGTGGGAGCCAGGAAATGAAGAGTAGTTTCCCAGCACTCATTTATTACAAAGGTATTTCATCTGCTATCAGGAGGCAAAGATCGCAGGCCCAGGAATCTCGTTTATCCCCGCAGAGCTAGACTGGCATTAGGAGAGCTCACGGTAGCTGTAAGGGTTTGGTCTGTACTGGTACCCAGGTTATCCCTTAGTTACAATTTTGGCCACTCTCAGATGGTTACTGCTCTGTAGTCTCTAAATGTCTTCATTGTGCACACAGACACAAATTATATTCAGACACCTGGGCCAGATGAAGAGAGAGGAATAGAAACTTGAGTGCTGATGTTGGGACATCATTGCTGAACCAGACTGAATCATTCATAGAATCGTAGGACTGCAAGGGACCTCCGTAGGTCATCTAATCCAGTCCCCTTCACTTGTGGCAAGACTAAGAATTATCTGGACCATTCCTGACAGGTGTTTGTCTAACCTGCTCTTAAAAATCTCCAATGATGGAGATTCCACAACCTCCCTGGGCAATTTATTCCAGTACTTAACCACCCTGACAGTTAGGAAGTTCTTCCTAACCTAAATCTCCCCTCTTGCAGTTTAAACCATTATGCTTGTCCTATCCTCAGAGGTTAAGGAGAACAATATTTCTCCCTCCCTCCTTGTAACACCCTTTAACATACATGAAAAGTGTTATCATGTCCCCTCTCAGTCTTCTCTTCTCCAGACTAAACAAGCCTAATGTTTTCAATCTTCCCTCATAAGTCATGTTTTCTAGACCTTCCCTCATAGGGCATGTTTATTCATTTTTGTTGCTTTTCTCTGGACTTTCTCCAGTTCGTACACATCTTCCCTGAAATGTGGTGCCCAGAACTGACACACTACTCCAGTTGAGGCCTAATCAGCGTGGAGTAGAGCAGAAGAATTACTTCTCATGTCTTGCTTACAACACTCCTGCTAATACATCCCAGAATGATGTTCACTTTTTTTGCAACAGCATTACACTATTGACTCATATTTAGCTTGTGGTCCACTCTGACCCCCAGATCCCTTTCCACAGTACTCCTCCCTAGGCTGTCATTTCCCAGTTTGAATGTGTGCAACTGATTGTTCTTCGACTGCTTGCTCATGTCACTTCCATTGTAGGTGTGCACATGCCCACATGCACGGTTGTCAGAGACTTTTGCTGGCTATGGTGCCCTCTGGAGTGCTGTGCTCATTGCGCAGTATATCAGGCACCATGGCCCTGCATCCTCTGAGTTCCTTCTTACCGCTCGTGGTGGTCAGGTGGAGCATTTTTGTCTCTTGCTTTGCAAGAGGTCAGCATTTTTTCTTTGTCTGTTTAGCCTTGTGCTTCTCTGTAAATAGTTTTAAGTGTTAAATGTTTAGTTAGATCAGGGGTGTGGCAAACTACAGCTCACAGGTCAGACCGTCCTGACTGGCCCACCTGAGCTCCGGCAGGGGAGGCTGCTCCCAGCCCCTCCCCCACTCTTCTGGAGCCTCAGCGCTGCTGAGCTCCCGGTGAGGAAGCCTGCTCCCAGCCCCTCTTCCTCCTTCCCTGCTGTCCAGAGCCTCAGCGTGCCACGCAGGACTGCCCGCTCATCCGGGAGAGCGGTGCAGCATGTCTAGCTCCCACCGTGCCGCCAGCATGGTAAGGGGGCCGAGGCCAGGGAGTTGGTTAAGGAGTAGGGAGTCCTGGTGGCAGTCAGGGGACAGGGGGCTGTTGGATGGGGCAGAGGTTCCAGGCGGGGGGCAGTCAGGGGATGGGGAAGAGTGGGGGAGGTTGGATAGGGCATGTGAGTCCCGGGGTGAGGGATCTGTCAAGGGGAGGGGGTGTGGATAGGGGTCGGGGCAGTCAGTGGACAGGGAGCAGAGGGAGTTGAGAAGGGAATGGAGTTCTGGGGGGGGCAGTTAGTGTGGGGAGTCTCTGGAGGGGGCAGTCAGGGGACAAGGAGCAAAGGGGCTTAGATAGGGGGTGGGGTCCCGGGGGTGGTGGTTAGAGTGCGGGGGGGTCTCGGAAGGGACAATCAGGGGCCAAGGAGCAGGGAAGTCGGATGGGTCTGGGATTCAGAGGGGGGCAGTCAGGGGGCAGGGCCAGGCTGTTTGGGGAAGCACAGCCTTCCCAGACCCGGCCCTCCATGCAAGTTTTCAACCCCGATGTGGCCCTCAGGCCAAAAGGTTTGCCCACCCCTGAGTTAGATGGTGTCCCAGAGGGGTCTTTGCCCTCGACAGGGCATGCCCCGATCTCCATGTTTCAAGCCCTGCTCGTCCTGTAACAGGCATATGACTGTTAGAGTTGTTTGCAGTGCCTTGGGGAAACCCATATGAAGCAGCGCTGTTGTATCTGCCAGAACGCTTGTCCACGGACTCTGAAGGAGCAGAACGTGCGCCTCGGGGCCCTCCTGATGCAGGGTGCCCTGCATCCAGCTTTGGAGCCAGCATGGCCCACCTGGAACTCAGTGCTTCAACTTTGGTGCACAGGGCATCCCTGGCACTGGGGTCCTCCTGGCACCGATCACTAATGCCTAAGAAGATGGGTAGGGAATGGTGTCCCTAGCCTGTTAGAGGGGGGTGGTGGGTGGCAGGAGAGAGATCATTTGATCATTACCTGTCAGGTTCACTCACTCGGGGACACCTTTCATTGGCCACTGTTGGAAGACAGGATACTGGGCTGGCTGGACCTTTCATCTGACCCAGGATGGCCTTTCTTATGTTCTGATGGCACCAGCCAAGCCCGACCAGGGGGTTCCAGGCAAAGGATCTGTTTGAGCCTTAAATCCCACTCCAGACCTGTTGAAAGGTTTGGCCATGGCGGGGTTCCTTCCCCAGAAAGGACCTGCCGTTGACTCTGGGTAGCGGTGAAGGACCTAAGCAAATGGCACAATCAGCCTCCTCTGAGGGCCCGGCACTGGGAAAGTCCACAATGCCTCCGCCACATGTGACAAAGGACCAGGCTAAGGCTCCCCTTGAGGGCAAGCCTGCGGGAAAGCCTGTCACAAATCAAATGAGTGATGTGAGTCTCCGGAGCCAAGACAGAGCCAGAGGTCGCCACGTTCTTGGTCTCCACGTCAGCCCAGATCTCCAGCTAGTCGCTATGAGTCGCTGGCACTGCACTCCCGATCTCTGTCATCATGCCAAGGTTCACCCAGGCATCACTGATCACCTCAGTATCAGTCCTCGTCCCACCATTTGTCACAATCACTGAGACCTCGAGGATGCTCCCTGACGCAACGCTGCTTCCCCTACCCCCGGCACTGGTCAGACTTATCCCTGCACCAGCCTCCAGCAGCAACCATGAGCCATCAGACTCAAGCGTCCACAGCCCTGCCCTGGTCGCCGCAGGGAGACAACTTCGCGGACCCAGAGGCACAATTCAATCCCTCGCCTAGACAGCATGAGTGGGCTCCAGAAGGCGCATCAGCGGCATTGGTGCCATCCCAGTGGCCGTCCCAATGGCCATATTGGAACACCTGGGACATTCCTGTCATGCTGGTGTCCTGCTCCCACCAGCCCTTGGTTTCTGCATCAGTCAGACCACAGGCGGCGCCCTCAGCACCTGCAGCACCGGTCTTGGTACAGGACGCCCTGGCAACCGCCTCGGGTGAGAAGTCAGTACCCATGCCAAGGCCAACTACTGCGGCGGGTGGAGACACCACTGAGGCCCAGTCCAGTCATCTTTCTCCTCCCCAGATGAAGCAATAGCAGAACTGTCCAGTGCTAGCCCATTGGAAGATTTCCAAGAGCATCAGGCTCTGCTCCACAAGGTGGCAGCTAACTTGGGCCTCAAAGTGGAGGAGATAGAGGAGCAGACAGACACGCTTTTGAACATGTTCTCTGTGTCCGCCCTAACGTGGGTTGTGCTCCCGGTTCACAAAGGGGTCCTGAATATCGCCAAGGCCATCTGGAACACCCCATCCTCCATCCTGTCCAACTTGAAAAGAGCAGAAACAAGAACTTCGCCCCCGCAAAGGGGTTCAAGTACTTACATACTTATCCGACATCAGGTTCACTGGTCATTTCGGTAGCCAAAGAATGGGACAATCTGGGGCCCACCAGTTCTACCCCTAAGAATAAAGAGGTGAAAAGACAACTTATTCGGACAAAAGATTTATTCTAAGGCAGGCCTCCAGTTTCAGGTGGCAAATCACAAGGCCCTCTTGAGCCGCTACAATATTAACTTGTGGGGCTCTCTCCTCAAGTTCAAGGATTTCATGTCCCAGGAAGCGGCCCAGGAATTCGCCACCCTGGTGAAGGAAGGGACTGTGGCAGCTCGGTCCTCTCGCCAGATGGCCCGGGATACCACCGATTCATCAGCAGTGGTCATGCGGCGCAGTTCCTGGCTCCAGACCGCCGGCCTGTCCCAGGAGATGCAGGCCTCGATCCAGAACCTTTTGTTTGACAGTGTTGGCCTGTTTTCTGATCAAACGGAGGCACATCTGCACGGCCTAAAGGCCACAGAGGCGACCCTCCACTTGCTGGGGATGCACACACCTCAGTCATCTAGGCAGCCATTCCGGCCTCCTCCATCTCCCAGTCAGTGGCAGCCTCTGCAGGGGCCAACAAGAAAAAGAGACACGGGGGTCAACTGCCACCGCCCTTCATTGTCCCAGTCTCCTGTGGAGCCTGGCCCAGCAAAACAGGGGGCCAGAAGCGCTCATTTTGAGGGTGCCCTTGGGAGCGATGCACAGCCAACTGCTTGGATCCTTCCTGCCCCTTCCTCAACCACCTTTTCTCTTACCGCTCGGCCTGGTCCCGGGTTACCTAATAAACACAGAAAAAGCCATGTTAGCCCCAGTTAAACTCATTAATGGGTGCAGT
Organism: Dermatemys mawii; assembly: GCA_007922305.1. NCBI lineage: Eukaryota > Metazoa > Chordata > Testudines > Dermatemydidae > Dermatemys > Dermatemys mawii. The sequence continues at coordinate 354,733 of ML677516.1, forward strand.
TCTCCACTCCAGGCGGGCCAGGACTTTCCTGCCAGAAACACGTATTCAAGCCATGTCTGATCTGATTATCCACATACAGAGCCGACCTCTCACGGTCCACACGTGCCTGTGATTGATGGCAGCCGCGTGCACCTATGTGATAAGATGTGCTCGGTTTCATCTGAGGCCCCTACAAATGTGACTGGCCTCGGTCTGTATTCCCAGCAGGCACCTCCTGGACCAAGTGGTCATGGTGCCGAGCTACATCCTCCCATCGCTCTCCTGGTGGCAGGATCCCAGGTCAGTGCTGCAGGGAGTCCCCTTCTCGACCCTGTCACCCTCACTCACCTTGGTCAGTCGTGGGCTGGGGGCCCATCTGGGCAATTTCAGCACCCAGAGCTATTGGCTGCAACATGACCTCGCCCTTCCTATCAATGCCAGGCAACTCATCATGGTTCTCCTGGCATGCCAGGCTTTCCTGCCTTGCCTGAAACGCAAGGTGGTGCAGGTCCTGATGGATAATACCTCCACAATGTACCACATCCACAGGCAGGGTGGCACCAGGTCGTCAGTCCTTTGTCAGGAAGCACTCAGCCTTTTGGACTTTTGTGTGTGGCATGACATTCGTTTGGTAGCTGCCTATTTATCCGGTACCAAGAACATCCTGGCAGATCGCCACAGCAGGACCTTCTCATCCCACCACGAACGGTTGCTCCACCCAGAGGTGGTCAGCCTCATCTTCCAAAGGTGGGGGACTCTGGACTGAACAGGAAGTGCTACATGTTCTGTTCTGTTCTCTGCAGGGCAGGGACACAGGCTCCCTGTCAGATGCCTTCCTGAACCCCTGGTCAGGAGCACTCATGTTTGCCTTCCCAACTGTGCCACTGCTCCACAGGATCCTGCTCAAGGTGAAATGAGACAAAGCTTCGGTCATCGTCATAGCCCCGGCGTGGCCTCATCAGCACTGGTTCGCCATGCTCCTGAGCCTTTTGGCAGCCACCCTGTTACAACTGCCTCTTCAGCTGGACCTCCTGTCCCAGAACCATGGCAATCTGCTGCACCTGAACCTGTTGGCACTGCACCTGATGGCCTGGTTCCTGCGTGGCTGAGAAGGGAGGAGTGGCAGTGTTCTGCCGATGTCCTGCAGGTCTCGCTGGGCATCAGGAAGCCCTCCACTAGGGATACTGATGTACCGAAATGGAAGCAGTTCACATGTTAGTCTACAGATCGCCATGTCCAGGTGCAGGAGGCCCCTCTGCAGGATGTCCTGGCCTACTTGCTATACCTGAAGCTCCAGGGCCTGTTGCTGTCCTCGATCAAGGGGCATCTGGCGTCCATTTCAGCTTTCTACCCTCCGTTTCAAGGCAGGTTGGTCTTCGCCCATCCCATGACAGTGCAGTTACTGAAAAGTGGAGTGTCCTTACCCACGTTTCTGAGACCCGTTCCCTCCTTGGGATCTGAACCTTGTGCTCTCTAGGTTCACAGGGCTCCCCTTTGAGACCCTGGCTTCCTGCTCCCTTCTTCTGCTATTCTGGAAGGTCTCCTTTTTGGTTGCTATAACTTCAGCCCATAGGGTGTCCAAGATCAGGACGCTCATGTCAGAGCCCCCGTATACAATCTTCTATAAGGACACAGTCCAGCTGCGTCTGCACCTGGCCTTTCTGCCCAGTTCCACGAGTCAGGACATATACCTTCTGGTCCTTTGCACGAAGCCTTGTGCGATGGATGAGGAATGCAGGCTGCACACCTTGGACGTTAGGTGGGCTCTGGTCCTCTGCATAGAGAGGACGAAGCCATTCCATAAATCTACGCAGCTGTTTGTTGCTGTCGTGGACTGAATGAAGGGCTGTCCAGTGTCCCCCCAAGGATCTCAAACTGGATCACAGCTTGTATCTGCTATTGCTATGAAGTGGAGAAAGTGCCCCTGCCACCAATTATGACAGCCCACTCCACTAGGGCGCAGGCCTTGGCGGCGGCCTTTGTCACTCAGGTGCCGATCCAGGAAATTTGCCGTGCCGCAGCCTGGTCATCTGTCCACACGTTTGCCTCGCACTATGTGCTGATCCAGCAGTCTCAGGCTGATGCTAATTTCAGCAGAGCAGTATTCCAGTCTGCAAGACTGAACTCCAAGCCCACCTTCTGCAATTTGCTTGTGAGTCACCTACAGTGGAATCTTACATGAGCAAGGACTCGACGAAGAAAACACGGTTATTCACCTTTTCGTAACTGTTGTTCTTTGAGACGTGGTGCAAGGGCTGTCCCTAGGGGAGTGCAGCACCCAGGGCAGAAGTAACAAATCCATCACTTCTGGGACCAACCCGTCACTGGCGGCCTGTAGGGCCCCCAAGCGCGGGGCCCAGAGCCGTCGCCCTGATTCACCGTACCCAACGGACGGCTCTGTGTGTTGCTCATATCCATTCCATTACCCTCCCTCCTGCCCCTCTGTTGGTATTTTCAGCAAGAAGGAATCAAGAGGGCACAGGGCTGGTAGCACCTGATAAACCACACCATGAGCAGGGCACTCCAGAAGGCACCACAGCCGGCCCTACGGGTACCACTAAGACAAAAGTCTCCGACGGCCGTGCATATGGGTACACTCACACATACAATGGAATGAATGTGAGCAACACGTCTCGAAGAACAACAGTTATAAAAAGGTGAGTATCCGTTTTTTCCTTCCTAAGGGGGGGTACTTTGTGTTACCCTCATTTCTCCAGCTTGTCCAGATCAGTTTGAATTTTAATCCTTATTAAACATTATTTTTTCCAAGCTCATGCTGAGGTGGTAATGCAAGCCAGGGAAGCATTCTTTCCACGGGCTACCATGCAGCTGCCTGCACTGAAAGAGGACACACCCAGACACAGGCCAGGAGATCTTCTGGCACTCTCACACGATAATGGCCATGAGTAATGCTTCCTACACTTGTGAGTGGCTAGGAGGAGGCCACCTCCCGTCTTGGTATTAATCACACAGGCCTTCCAGGCCGCTTGGATTACAGCATTGCTATTTACCTGCACTAGAAAGCATCAGTCCTGAGGAAACCAACCACACTGGGGTGATAGCTGCCTCCTCAGCAGCACAGGTCACTTCAGGCCCATTCTTCACTCTCTGTTGGCTCCCTTAGAGCCCTGCAGCTAACCCAAGAGCTCTGTCCTTGTTTCCAAAGCACGATCAGGTCTAGTTCTGGGACACCTGAGGCTCCTCTCACTCTCCAGAACCTCCCGACCCACAGGGAATCTGCTGCTCAGGCACAATGGGTGAAACTGGAGTGGACAGGAGATAGTGCTTCTTGGGGCTCACCCATGACATTAGAAATCCCTCCCCACAAACCCCTCAGTGTTTTCTAGGCCAACTGCAAAGTGCACTTGCCCCTCCTCTCTGAAACAACTGCCCAGACCATGTCAATGACTAATCCCCATAACGCCCCTGCTCACTCACCCCCCTCAGGGCGAGGGATGACGAGGAGCAGGCCGTATGTTAGTGTATCTCAGGCACGTTGTAGATCCCTAGCAATGGACAAAGTATATAGAGTTGAATAGCAAAGACTCCAGTGGAGTCATTGTCGTGGAGGGGAGAGCTCATTTACTCACTGGTGGAATCCGAGTTATTGCTTCAGAAAGCCATTTTCCCAGAGAGCTCAGAGATTCTGTATCCCGGTCAAGGTGTTAGGTCCCTGGGCCTCCCCTTCTAGCAATGGGCCTAGTCCTTGGAGCACCTTGAGACTTATAGCCCTGAGCAAAATTCGTTTCTTTTGAACTGTTCTGAGTCTCACTCTGGCCTGAATCCCAAGGCAGGGGTTGCCAAGAGGATCTCTTGCAGAGAATTCCATTTGCTGAAATATGCGTCTGTTTACTGAGGCCTCTGAAACAAGCAGGAGCACTAGGGTGATCAGACAGCAAATGTGAAAAAGCGGGACAGGGATGGGGGATGATAGGAGCCTATATAAGAAAAAGACCCAAAAATCAGGAGTGTCCCTATAACATCAGGACACCTGGTCACCCTAAGGAGCACTTGAGTTTCACAGTTGCCAGCTAGTAATCTTTCCCCAGGCTGGCTGCTGCCATATGCGGGGCTATCTGAGTTCCTGCCTCGTCTAAGGGAAGGAGTTTACTCACCCGAAAGAGAGCGGATTCTGCTGCTGAGGAAGTCAGTCTGACAGCTGCTGTGGGTGAGAATCCAGGGCCTTCAGAGAGGCTGTAGATTCCCATTACTCTTGCCGTGCTCCCCATCTTCTGTCCTCCGTACCTCTCCTGCCCTATCTATTTCTCTCACTCTCTCTTAATCTAGCTAGGGCAGCAAGGAGATACCCTGCTGGGCACACTCCTTCCTCCCCTGAATCCAGCCCATTGGGCACTGCCCAACTCTGGCGTTGGCATTAACATGGAGCCATGTGCTCTTTTTGTGTTCCTTTGATTTAGCCCCTCGGTGAAAGGCTGTCAGCAGTCGGCCATGTCCTGGTGCTGGGCTGGCGACTGGGGATAATAATTGGTGCCGGATGCTCACTGCCCTCTGCTCTTTTCTCTTCCAGTCACCTGAAGCACTGGGCAATCTCAGATACGTGGATGACACAAATAGCACTGGTAAGTTACTGACCTAGCACTAGGGAGCCATACAACCCCCACCGGCCCACATCAACCCGCCTATCGCAGCACTGGGGAGGCCACTGCTACCTGAAGCAACCTCCTGTTTCTGTCCCATTCTAGACTGAACCCTCCAATCCAGCTGCACTGACTTGTGGGTAGGATTTTTCTGCATTGTGGCTGGATGGTGATTGATTTGCTGGGAGTAGTGTGTAGTGAGCATGTCTCTGTTTGGTCCTGGCCTCTGTCCTGAGGCAAAGTGTGGGCGGGTCTGGCCTCCTGCAGCTGACGGTGTAAGGGGTGCATGCCCCAGTGTGTCCCCTGGACCTACCCTAGGTGGGAGTGGAGAGCCTGGCTGCCTGCCGCAGAGAATGGAAGGGATAGGATGGGTTGCAGGACTTGAGAGCGTTTGAACCCTTGAAAGCCAGGGTTCTCTTCGAGTCTGTGTACATGTCCGTGTACCACATGCACATGAGCTCAGATCTGTGGCCAGCTTGTCCAGCATGCACCCTGCATGGGGTTTTCATTTCATTTTCACCCTCCACAATTCTATCTTTCTCACTTTTTTCTTTTTGGTGCTGTGCGCCACTGGTGTACTCCGAGGAGTCCAGCTTTCAGCCCTGTCCGCCATGAGCTGCACTTATTCCCCATGGCTGAGCACAGTTGGTATCTCTTCCGTGTCCCAGACCAGTGCTCGGTGGATTGGCCTTTCTCCCCCACGACTCCTTGTCCTGGGCTAGCCAACTAAAACACTCCCTCCTGCTGTGATCCGTTAGAGGAGCAGTGCATCCCAAGGGAGGCCCCTCTGACTCAACAAAGGCACTCTCTCTCCTCGCCGATCCCCTTCAGTCAGTCTCCTGTCATTTGGGATTTGACTCGGAAGGCCAGGTCTGCACTGTCACTCATCTTGGAATAACTTATGTCGCTCAGAGGTGTGAATAAGACGCCTCCCTGAGCGACGCAAGTTACACTGACCTAAGCACCAGTGTGGACAATGCTACCTCTCCCAGAGATGGAGTTATTATGCCAATGGGAGCGTCATCAGACACGCTACAGAGACACAACTGCATTGGTGCAGCTGCACTGCTTTAGTCCCTCTAGTGTAGACTAGCCCTAAGACTCCCATGACTAAGTGCCCACAGCCCCTGTGATGACAGTCCTCCTTTCCTTAAGACAAGTTTGGCACTGGCAGGGAGCCTGGCACTGAAGTCCGGTATTACCTCCACCTTGAGAAAGGGCAGATTGGAGCTCCGTTCCTGTGGACACTCTTGGCACTGACCCTCCTACCCAGAACAGGATAGGACAAATAGCCCACAGACAAGCCACAAGCACTGTCTATCCAAAATTGTCAGGCCTTGGGCTTAATCACGCAGAAAAGTCTAAAATGACTGAGTCCTTCAACTGCTCAGATCTGAGGAAAGTGAAATCCGCCTCAGCACTGGAGCCTGGTGCTGATTAACTCTCCTTGTTGCCAAGCAGTCAGTACCAGAATTGGCACCGTGGAGGCCTTAACTGTTCTGGCAGGTGTTACGCACGTGTTGAGCCCTCTATACCAACTGCTGTCCCCATATGTCAGGTGCCACGATACCTGATACTATTCCCAACAACCTCTCGCCTTTGCGTAGAGAACTCAACACCACCTGGAGAGCATGAGCAGTTCTTGTCTCCTGACCATTCCTTTTTCCCTGAATTAAGCAGGGAACCATCACCAGTTCCTTGCTTGTTGGCTAGACCTACATCACCCTCTCATTCTTCGCTCCCTGATCACAGAGACCCCTTTCTAAATATCTACCTCAAATTAGACCTTCTTCTCCATGGGGATCAAGTATCAGAGGGGTAGCCGTGTTAGTCTGGATCTGCAAAAGCAACAAAGAGTCCTGTGGCACCTTATAGACTAACAGATATATTAGAGCATAAGCTTTCGTGGGTGAATACATCGTGGGATACATCCGATGATGTGGGTATTCGCCCACGAAAGCTTATGCTCCAATACATCTGTTAGTCTATAAGGTGCCACAGGACTCTTTGTCGCTTCATCTCCATGCACTCTCTTAGTCTTCTCCAGGAGCTCCATCTCCTCCATAGTCTTAACCCTTCAGTTTCCACCTGGGCCTTATTGGATGTTTTGGTACCCCCCGCTTCTAAGCCCGCTAGAACTTGTTCACCTTCCTGTTCCTCTTAAAAGAATCCAGATCTGATTTACTAACTATGTGTGTCCCTTGTTTACCCAGTGATATGGGTCTCCATAGAGAGCGAGAACGAGAACAGGAGGAAAGGAATATAGAGAATAAGACAGGGAAGAGGATGTTACTCTGAAAACCTCAAGTGCTTCCTAACCCTTTCCTCCCATATAGTTGAAAGGCCTTATCATCACTGGACAAAGCAGTGACACAAACCCCAATTCCTGCCTCAGCTGATTTCCAGGCTAGGTCTCCTGTGACGTATATCAGACTGATCAGATTTGTAGACTCATGATGGTCCCTGCTGACTTTAAGGTCAGCAGAGACCATCATGATCATGTAGTCTGACCTCCTGCACATTGCAGGCTCCAGAAGCTCACCCACCCACTCCTGAAATAGACCCCCCCCCCACCTCTGACTGAGTTTCTGAAGGCCTCAAATCATGATTTAAAGACTTCAAGTCACAGAGAATTCACCATTTACACCTGCAAGTGACCCATACTGCAGAGGAAGGTGAACCCCCCCCCCCCTTTTATCCTCCCCAGGGTCTCAGCCAATCTGACCTGGAGGAAAATTCCTTCCTGACCCCAAATATGGTGATCAGTTAAACCCTGAGCATGTGGGAAAGATCCCCTGAGCCAGACACCTGGGAAAGAATTCTCTATAATAACTCACAGCCCTCCCCAGCTAGTGTCCTGTCTCTGACCGTTGGGGATATTTGCTGCTAGCAGTCACAGATCAGCTACATGCTATGATAGGCAGTCTCATCATACCATTCCCTCTGTAACTGTATCACGCTCAGGCTTGAAGCCAGTTATGTTTTTGTCCCTATTGCTCCCTTTGGGAGGGTGCTCCAGAACGTCACTCCTCTGATGGTTAGAAACTTGTTGCTGGCCAGTTTATATCCATTTGTTCTTGTGTCCAAGTTGGCACTTAACTTACATAATTCCTCTCCCTCCCTGATATTTATCCCTCTGATTATTTATAGAGAGCAATCATATCTCCCCTCAGCCTTCTTTTGGGTCGCTTAAACAAGTCAAGCTCTCTACATCCTCTCTCATAAGGCAGGTTTTCCATTCCTCAGATCATCCGAGTAGCCCTTCTCTGCATCTGTTCCAGTTTGAATTTATCTTTCTTAAGTATGGGGGGGCCAGAATTGCACACAGTACTCCAGATGAGGTCTCACCAATGCCAAATAGAGGGGAATGATCACATCCCTCAAACTGCTGGCAAGGCCCCAACTTATACAGCCCAAAATGCAGTTAGCCTTATGGCAACAAGGGCACACTGTTGACTCATGTCCAGCTTCTCGTTCATTGTGATCTCTAGGTCCTTTTTCAGCTTGCCTGGAAGGTTTTTAGCGAGACAAGGCAGAGGAGGGAATGTCTTTTATTGAACCAACTTGTGTTGGTGAGAGAAACAAGTTGTTGAGCTTACACAGAGCTTGTATGCAGGTACACAGAGCTGAGTACGCAGGTACTCAGAGCGTCACAGCCAGATACAAGATGGAACAGATTGTTTAGCATAAGTGGCTATTTCAAGGGGCCATTCAAGGTGAAAAGACCAGGAGTTCTTGTAGCACCTTAGAGTCTAACAAACACATTTATTTGAGCATAAGCTTTTGTAGGCTACAACCCACTTCAGTGGATGCACAGAATGGGACATATATAGGAAATATATCTATACGTACAGGTATCTCTATATACAAGGTGAAGCGACCCGTTAACACTCTTCCAGTCATAGGGAGGAAAGGAAGAGAGGGAGCAAGGGAAGGAGGTTGTTAATGGGCTATAGATTGTCATCCTAAGCCATAACTCCAGTGGCTCTGTTCACAAAGTGATCACTCCATAGCTGAGTGGCATGCTGCTCTGTGGGGAATACTGTCTGGCTTCTGCCTGATTCCTGTCTGTCTCTGCTCAGGTCTCCAGGAGCAGGATGGGCCAGCAGAGGAAGAGGAACTCTTAGTAACTCACGACGACTCAACACCCAGCACATCAGCACTTGAAGAAATGGCTCTGTACAGCAGCAAGCGCAAACTCCGACACAGCCGGCGCAGTCTGGAGACTGCTGTCCCCACATAGAGGGTCTGATGCACCGGGGCAACAGGACAGCCCAGCACAGGGCTCTACAGCTTCCTGCACTCCACAGACAGCACTGGACTGGGTCCCACAGTCGCCTCTTTGACATTGGCTGGGAACTGTGCACCTAGGAGGCGTTGTGGTTAACTAACTTCCTTTAGGCTGTGAACCTCCTTTTTCTCTCACTACCCACAGTGCACTGGGGCATGTGCTCAACAAAACAGGACAGTGCTGGACTTGTAGATGTCTGACAAAGATGTGGGGTGGGCAGCAGCAGTTAGTCTGTAAATAGTATATGTGTGTGTGTGTGTGTGTGTGCGTGCACATATGCGTATGCATGTGTTTGTGTGTGTGCGAGAGAGAGCAAGAGACGCTGCACCTGTTATTTCCTCCACTTGGGTTTTTCAGTGGCTATTACTGGGGCTTTGTTCTGATGTGACTTAGGAGGAAGGGCCAGCCCTTTACTCCCTCTTAAATCGCACTGATTTGTCAAAAGCCAGTGCCTCCGCTCTCCCCAACCATGGAGTGTCATGTTCATGCAGGGGCAGGAAGCTCTAGATACATCTGGCTTGGTGTGATGCTGTTCCTCTGGCAATAGCACTGCCCCCGCAGCTGCACATGTAATTCATGTAGCGTAGGCTGGGGTCCATGCTAGGCAAACACACTACATGGGGAGGGGGGACATGCGGGGAACAGGTGCTGACTGTCATGTGCGAGAGTAGCATACGTGAGCTGGATGAACTAGGGCAGAGGGGAGTGCAAGGCTAGAGCAGTGTGTGCATGGGACAGCAGTAGGGACAGCCTAGTTGGGGATTAGAATGTGGTGACACAGCAGTAGGCGGTACAACTCACGGGAGAGTGGGGGTAAAGTTATAGTATGAGGTGCAGGGAGTAAGGAGGGATGTGGACTGGGTGGGGTCAAGTTAAGGGTACTGGGTGCAGGATGATGATGGTACACAGCGTGCAATGGTGGTGGCAGAGAAAGGTGGTGGCTCTCATTGTGTTGCCCATGACCACTGAAGTAAAATGTGAGTTTTGAGGGAGGTTGAAGCACAAAGTGTGCAGCATGCAGGGAGCTTCAGGAGCTAACAGATAATGAGATGTGCATCGCACTAACTACAGTCTCTCGCTGACAACTTGATGGCATCCTGAAGCTTTACCCGCAGATTAGGGCAGACAAGGGATTCTTTACACATGCACCAAGGATGTTATTGCTGGCTTCCTGCCTGGAACAAGGGCTCTATCCACCTCTGTACCAAGTGAACCCAAGGCTATGGTGCCAGTGACTAGGTGCCTATGTCTACCCGCGAAATTATTGTTTCTCTTGTTCTTACTGCCCTCCAAGAGTTAAGCAGCCCGAAGCCACGCATGCCCCACATCAAAGCAAGGCATCTGAGCTAGGTCTTGGCAATGGTCTGAGTGATCTTTCCACTCCCTGTAACAAATTGGTGCTTTCTTACTTGCTGATACCGCCAGCAGTAAGTGCAGAATTGGCCCTTAATCCTCCCAGAGCCAGGATGTGATTAGGGCATGGGGGGCTCTGCTTGTACATTTACTAAATGACTGGATGCAGTTTCTTTTAGTTGAGAATCTCCTCTCTTCACACCAAATCACATGGCTCATTTTAACTGAGTTGATCTGTTTAATTTTACAGGGCTTGGACGGAGGAAATCTGATAATCTCTCAAACTGCAGCCATGGCTGCTGCCATCATCAGCAATTTGATCTTTTCCTTTTTAAAACCTCATTTTAGCATTTTCTTTTTAACAAGAGGAATTTCTGGAAACAATCATGAATTGGTTTTGGTGACTAACTTGTGATTTTCCTTTCCCTTTGCGGTACCTGGTGCCAGGCTCTGATCTCTCTCCGCTCCTGAGAGATGCAGAGGAAAAAATTAGCTCATCAAGACTGTAACTAGTGAAATTTGTACAACCAAAGAAATCTATTTTGTGGTTCAAGGAGAATAAAGTTTACTTTACATTTTAGAGCCTGTGTCTGTCTGTGGATGAAGCGCTTTCCTCAGGCCAGTGGGCCGCACAAGAAAAGCCTCTCGCTAGTCAATGCATCTACTTTCAAATCCAGAGAAAGGCAAGTCTTCCAGCATCTCTGCCTCAACATCCATCACATCTGTCCTATCATAGAATCACAGAATATCAGGTTAAGAAGGGACCTCAGGAGGTATCTAGTCCAACCCCCCTGCTCAAAGCAGGACCAATCCCCAACTAAATCATCCCAGCCAGGGCTTTGTCAAGCCTGACCTTAAAAACCTCTAAGGAAGGAGATTCCCCCACCTCCCTAAGCAACCCATTCCAGTGGTTCACTGCCCTCCTAGTGAACAAGTTTTTCCTAATAGCCAACCTAAACCTCCCGCTCTGCAACTTGAGACCATTACTCTGGTCCTGCTATGGTCTCTCCCATCATGACACTTCTTTCATAGATTTCAAGGCTAGAAGGAACCATGGTCCCCTTTTAGTCTGACCACCTATATAACAGGTCAGCAAATGGCCCCAAATGCATTCTCAGCACATATTTTTTTAGAAAAACAACCAGTTTTGATTTAAAAATTGCCCAAGATGGCGTGGTCACCTCACAGCTGAGTAAATTGTCCTAGTGGTTAATTATGCTCACTGTTAAAAATTTACACATTCGTTCCAGTCTGAATTTGTCTAGCTTCAACATCTGTCTACCCGCTGGCTCATATCCCTTTCTCTGCCAGACTGAAGAGCCTATTATTGAATACTTGGTCCCCATGTATGTATTTGAAGACCAAATCCAATTAGCCTTTAATCTGTTCTTTGTTAAACTACGTAGATTGAGGTCCGTGAGTCTATTATACTCCATCCTAGCCCCCCAATCACACATCAAGTTGTGACTGTCACCTGCCAATATAATGACATTTCACTCTATAGAGGGCAGGCTGTCCTGGATGGGGAGCCCAGTCTTTTGTGAAGCAATCTGCACAGCAAGGCACCTAGTGGCTACTGCAAAAGAATCCTAGCAGTGGTAGGGACGAGATGGCTCATAACTCAGCCCTTCCTTACCCTGGGGTGATGCAATGTAAGAACAAGCCCATCAGCTGCCCCTTCAGTAAGCATGTTCACATTTGCTTCAGGTGGATGATGTCAGCATGGCCAGTTTTCAGCAGGCTATTGGGGGCAGAGAGGGGGAACGTGCTGCCACAGTAGTCACTGCAGGACACTTGCCTGCCAGGTGCTAGAAGACCTAGGTTCAAGGAAGAAAACTTGGGCACGCAGCAATGACTAAGCATGTATGAAACAAAAATAAACCCCCACCATTTCACTGGTTAGTCTTCCACTAGCCCTGCCATGGTGCCACAAAGCCACCGTGATGCTCGCCACTCGACCTATGGGCATTTGGCCTGTATCACATTGGAGACAGGATGGTGGCATCCCTCCTTGAAACACCCCGCACCCATGCTCAGACAAGGCTATAAAACTAAGGAGCCTTTTTATATGCATAATAGGACTTGGTGCAGTTTCCCCCCCTCTATTTTGGGTCTGTAAAACTCCGGGCAGTACCAGATCGGTGCTGATTGGCTGCTGGTTCAGCACATCTGGGCTCAAGCCCATATCCAACTTCCTGCAGTCAGTGAGCAAAGCCATGCTTCCACAGAGAATGCAAGCTACCGTCCTGCTAATGCTACCAATGGTTTAGCTGCCCTCATATAAATGGCCTTGATAGTTTTTCGGCCTTTTAACAATGCCAGTTAAATCTGCTGCCTACAGCAAGTGTTGGAAGCATCGTGCGCCTTGTCTATCCTACAGCTGCAACAGCCAAACAGCAGCTCTTAGCAGCCAGACTTTTGGTAATGGGCCTGCGCATGGCTAAGACCTAAGGACACCCAAGATGCATACACAGTGTCCCTGATAGTGAAATGGGTGCAGTCAGGCACAGCGCAATGCACTGTTTATTAACAAATCGTGTGCTAGGCCCTGGTAAAAACACAATTAAGGCCAGAATGCAGGGTAAAATAGGTAAAGTGGCCTACTCGCCATTACACTATGCTGGCAAGATAACTGTCTCAAAGAGTAGAACGAAAATCACACCAAGTTGCAGCCTCCTTCAGTAGTTGCACTAACGCGGGAGTAGAAAAGAAAGGGAAACAGGCTCCACTAAGGGGTGCAGGGTTATGAACAGAAAGGTGATCCTGCAGGGGGTCAGGCAGCAGCACGTTTCCTTCATGCTTCCTGCCTGCTGCTGAGGTATCACAGTGCAAAGGACAGGGACTGCAGAAAAAGGTCGCATCGGCCTACTCACTGGCTGAAAGACCATAAACATCTCTCTGTGGAAGTGATTCGTTGCCTAGGGGAGATGAGCTGAGCCTGCAATGGCAGGGAGAGGGGCCTTGAGTCATAAATGTATCGCTTTGCCTGTAGTGCTGCTGAACATAATTGCATCCTGCATCTTTGATGTTGGAAGGGTGAGTTTAGCTCAGCAATTGGGCATGTCCCCATCTGCCCTGTTACGATCCCTGCACTTTGTGGCCTTCCTTTCAGCAATGCAGAAAGTCCCATTCTGCCCACGCTGCCTGTGATTGGTTACAAAACACAAGCCTTGTAATACAATTTCACTTTAATGCAACACCAGCAGCCACACCACTTGCTGCCTGTTGCCCCCAAGCCTACAGGCTGCACTTGGCCAGAATGACCCGAATTGGCAGGAGAAGTTGGAGCAATTCCTCCGGCGGCTGGTGACGTTTGGTGACAACAAATAATTTAAAGTTTCCAATCCTAGTTGCTTGAAATTCAGTCCGTGAATACTCTGGTTCATCTGTTGCTCTGACTAAGGACAAGTACCTGCAAGAGGAAGGAGATAGGCAGTTGAACCGCACGGTTTATAGGCATGCTATGTTATTGCGCTCACCTGACTTCTGCTTCTAAAACGCCACAGGTGGTGTTGCATGACCATTGGCACAAGTAAACACAATTCCCCGGTTAAGGCCAGCAACCTCAGCATATTCAAACAAAGGCACCAAGGTTACATCTGTGCAAAGCGAACATCGCTGCTTTGATGATTGACACTAACCATGGTGGAAGGCGAGGGCTGTGAGTTGGCAGCCGAAACCCTGAAGGGCTATGAGTTACATCGGGGCGAAGCGCGGTAAAGACGCCTGAAAGACCTCAGTGGTGTGCAAAAAGGCACGCCCTGAGGAAACACTGAGAATGATGGTGTGTCAGCAAAGGGTGTTGGTGCCTAAATACTTCTGGGGCTCTGGCTGGGAGCGGAGCAGCACGGCCTCAGCTCGCTCTACTCTGCCAGCTCCCAGCCATGGCGCTCCACTTCCCATCACTGGTGAGTGCGGGGGAGGGGGATGTTTTTCCCCAACTCCCGCACTCACCAGCCGCAGGAAGTGGTGCAGCTGCGGCTGGGAGCTGGCAGAGTAGACTGGGCTGGGGCTGGGTTGCTTCACTTCCTGCTGCTGCCAGTGAGTGCGGGATCGCTGCGGGAAGAGGTGAAATGGGAGTGGGCTGGAGCAGAGCAGCATGGGAAGGGTAAGAGGTAGGGCGGAGGAAATTGTCCAGGGCCCCACACACCCCATAGGGATGGCTTTGCCTCTTGCAGTGGGCACAGCCTGCAGGGAGCTGGCTGAGGGATAGGGCTGGTCGCCAGGGCTGGTGCTGCCACGTATGCAGCACACATCTGCCTAGGGCACCATGCAATTTTGTGTCCCAAAGTTCCTGATGCCCTATGCAGCTGCATATGCTGCGTATGCCTAAGGGTGGCCCTGGTTAGGGGACTTTACTGGCAGAACCTTCGGTGTCTGCAGGGTTACGTGTCAACTGAGCTGTGGGTCTGGGATGGCGGTAGCACCTACACTGTGGACTAAAGACACAGCTGCCAAAGTCCTTTTATAAATCTAGCCCTTTGGCAAGGCCGTCCTTACCCACATGCAAAGTACACAGCTGCATAGGGCACCAGGCCATTTAGGGCACCACATTTCTTGGTGCCCTGCGCTGCTGCGTACCACTCCAGCTCTTTCCCAGGACCCTTGACTCAGCCCGGCCTCTTCCCACCTCGGCTCCGGCCCCTGCTCTGCCCCAGCTCGCCCCCCCCCCCCCCCCCCCGCGGGGGGGGGGGGGGGGGGGGCCCCCCCCCCCCCCAAGCTCAGCAGCAGGGCTGGGCCTGCACTCACCAGCAGTGGGAAGTGCAGCAACCTGGCCCCACACACACTGCCGGGGAGTGCTGGGGCGGGGGACGGCCTTGCCCACAGAGGCCTGGGGCTAGCCCCAGCCCTTCCCCGCCAAGGCCTGGGGCTAGCCCCACCCTTCCCCCGCCGAAGCCTGGGGCCCACTCTCCCTGCCCCCCCATGGAGACCTGGGGCTAGCCCCCCACCCCACCCTCACTTCTCCCATGCAGAGGCCTGGGCCCCCAGCTTCTGCTGGTGAAAGAGAAAATTTCATAAGAACATAAGAATGGCCGTACTGGGTCAGACCAAAGGTCCCTCCAGCCCAGTATCCTGTCTACCAACAGTGGCCAGTGCCAAGTGCCCCCAAGTGAGTGAACCTAACAGGTAAGGATCAAGTGATCTCTCTCCTGCCATCTGTCACCCCCCCTCTGACAAACCGAGGCTAGGGACACCACTCCTTACCCAGTCTGGCTAATAGCCATTAATGGACTTAACCTCCATGAATTTATCCAGTTCCCTTTTAAACCCTGTTATAGTCCTAGCCTTCACAGCCTCCTCAGGCAAGGAGTTCCATAGGTTCACTGTGCACTATTTGTTTTAAACCTGCTGCCCATTAAATTTCATTTGGTGGCCCCTAATTCTTATATTATGGGAACAAGTAAATAACTTTTCCTTATTCACTTTCTCCACACCACTCATAATTTTATATACCCCAATCATATCCCCCCTTAGTCTCCTCTTTTCCAAGCTGAAAAATCCTAGCCTCTTTAATCTCTCCTCAGATGGGACTTGTTCCAAACTCCTAATCATTTTAGTTGCTCTTCTCTGAACCTTTTCTAATGCCGGTATATCCTTTTTGAGATGAAGAGACCACATCTGTACACAGTATTCAAGATGTGGGCGCACCATGGATTTGTATAAGGGCAATAAGATATTCTCCATCTTATTCTCTATCCCTTTTTTAATGATTCCTAACATCCTGTTTGCTTTTCGGACTGCTGCTGCACACTGTGTGGACCTCTTCAGAGAACGATCCATGATGACTCCAAGATCTTTTTCCTGAGTAGTTGTAAGTAAATTAGCCCCCGTCATATTGTATGTTTAGTTGGGGTTATTTTTTTCCAGTGTGCATTACTTTACATTTATCCACATGCCAAAAATTAAGTCACAATTACAGAGTTGACAAAGAGTCCTGTGGCACCTTAAAGACTAACTAAAATTTTAGAGCATAAGCTTTCGTGGGCTAATACCCACTTCGTCGGATGCATGCAGTGGAAGTATCCAGGGGCAGGTATAAATAGGTAGGCAAGAACCAGGTGGGAGATAACAAGGTTAGTCTAATGAGGCTGAACTAGCTTGTTATCTCTAATCAGGGAGGGTGAGGTGTTCCTCTAGCAGCTGAATTGGAGGCGTGAATAGCGAGCAAAGAGAAGCTGCTTCTGTAGTTAGCTAGCCACTCATAATCTTTGTTCAATCCTTGATTGATTGTATCAAATTTGCAAATGAATTGCAGCTCTGCAGTCTCTCTTTTCAGTCTGGTCTTGAGGTTTTTTTGCTTCAAAATGCTGACCTTTAAATCTTTTATGGTGTGTCCAGTGAGGTTGAAGTGCTCTCCTACAGGTTTCTGAATATTGCCATTCCTGACATCTGATTTGTGTCCATTTATCCTTTTTTGTAGGGACTGTCCAGTTTGGCCGATGTACATAGCAGAGGGACATTGCTGGCACATAATGGCATATATTACAATGGTAGATGTGCAGGTGAATGAACCAGTGATGGTGTGGCTGATCTGGTTAGGTCCTGTGATGGTGTTGCTAGTGTAGATGTGTGAGCAGAGTTGGCATCGAGGTTTGTTGCATGGATTGGTTCCTGAGTTAGAGTTATTATGGCGCGGTGTGCTGTTGCTGGTGAGAATATGCTTGAGGTTGGCAGGTTGTCTGTAGGCCAGGACTGGTCTGCCTCCCAAGGCCTGTGAGAGTGAGGGATTGTTGTCCAGGATGGGTTGTAGATCACTGATGATGTGTTGGAGAGGCTTTAACTGAGGACTGTAGGTGATGGCCAGTGGTGTTCTGTTGTTTTCTTTCTTGGGCTTGTCTTGCAGCAGCAGGCTTCTGAGTACACGTCTGGCTCTGTTGATCTGTGTCCTTATTTCCTTGTGTGGGTATTGTAGTTTTGAGAAAGCTTGGTGGAGATCTTGTAGGTGTTGGTCTCTGTCTGAGGGGTTGGAGCGAATACGATTGTACCTCAGTGCTTGGCTGTAGACAATGGATCGTGTGGTGTGCCCGGGATGGAAGCTGGTAATTACAGAGTTACAACCCTACCCCAGAAGGGCTCAGGCAGGCAGGCTGCCTGCATGCTGGCACTGCTGGCCTCCCACCACTCCCAGAAGCGTCCAGCTGCTGGCACATCTCTGCACACTCCTGGCGAGGGGTGGGGAAGGTGGCTCCGCGTTATGCCCCTACCTCAGGCAGCACACAGAAACCCACTGCCCCTCTCCCCGTAAGGGGCGCGCAGAGATGTGCCAGCAAGAGGGTTAAGGTGGCTCCCTGCCCGCTCTGCCTCCCTCCCTCCATGCCGCTTTGCTCTCAAAAGTGGCCAGCATGTCCCTGTGGCACCTGGGGAGGGGCCGTCTCCGTGCTCTACCCCCACCACGAGCGCCAACTCTGCAGCTACCATTGTCTGGTTACTGCAGCCAGTGGGAGATGTGGGGGCAGCGGCGCACAGAGACCCCTGCTCCTCACCACCTAGCAGCCATTGCCGGAGGGGTGTGTGCGCCAGTTGCTTTGGAAGCTTTTCTGCTCATGTAAGCACTGCCCCGCTCCCACACTCCAGCCCCCTGCCCCAGCCCAGAGCCTGCACCCTGCACCCAAACTACCTCCCAGAACCTGCCCCTGCACTTGCTCCTACACTCCACCCCTGCCCCAATCAAGGTACCTCATTTTGTTTTCATTTCCTTCCCCTTACTTATAACGTAGGCGAAGGGTGAAGAAAATAAAGAATGAAAAATGGGGGGTGGGGGAGATAAGAGAGAATGTTTTTTTTCTTGGCTGGGCCACAAGGGGAAAGGCCAAAAATGAAGCTGTGCACAGGGCCCCACTAACTCTAAAACCACTGCTGCCTGCTCCGAACAGGTTAACCCGTGTAACTGGAACCATGGAGGAGCCACACTTTCAGATGGAGCTTCACCAGTTGTGAATGGAAGATCTGACCGTTGGCCTGCAGCAGGAGGTCTGTCCTCATTGGAAGAGTTTGTGGAGGATGAATTGACATATGCAGAAGGTAAGGGTAGCAGGTCTGTCTGGGCCATTCTGGGGCAATCAAGATGTTCTTGGCTTTGTCATCGCTGGTCTTACGTAGGACTCTGTGTATTATGGGATCAGTGGGAATGCATACATAAGTGTCTTGTCCCATCAAATTAGAAAAGCATCCCCCCAGGATCAGGGACCGAGTCCTGCCTGGGAACAAAATAGTGGGCATTTGTGGTTCTGTGCTGTGGCGAATAAGTCGATAGATGGCAACCCCCATTGATAGAATATCTGTTGAAGACCGTAGGGTTCAGTTCCTATTCATGCTCCCGTGAGAACCGTCTGCTTAGTGTGTTGGCGTCGGTGCTTTGGTATCCAGGTAGGTAAAACCAGAGATGTCAATGTGCTCCTGGATACATCAGTTCCATAGTCACATGGCTTCAATGCCTAGGGAGTGGGATCCCCTCCTTGTCTGTTGATGTAGAACATGCATGCAACATTAACTGTAATCACTCAAATTGATTAGTTCTTATGTGTGGTAAGAAGTGAAGACAGGCATATCTTACTGCTCTGAGTTCTAGCAAATTTATGTGGAGGTGTGCTTCCGATGTCGATCACTTGCCTTGTGTCATGTGGTAGTCAAGGTGTGCCCCTCAGCCCAGTAGGAAGGCATCTGCTTGAAGGTCATCTGCGGTCTGCATTCAGGGTGGGTGTATACCTGTTTCTTTGGTATGGTTGATAACACTACCTTTTGGGGGGCGGGGTATGTATGCCAAGTGTATGCAGGGTCACCCGAGAGTTCTTCCTGGTGTGTAGGACAAAACAGTTTGTCCTTATTGAAAGGTAGGTCCTCAACCTTTAGTTCAGCGGTGTCCACTAGAAATTCAATGCTAGCCACACTTGTGGTTTGAATTTTTCTTATTCACCACATTATAAAAAGGGATTTAAAAACATACTAGAAATGACATTTCAAATTATTTTTATTAATATAAAAAATAAGTAGATATTACAAAAAATATGAATAGGTACTACTAAAGTACTTCAGTGTGTCACTTTGCATTCTTTTTCTTGTACCATAACCATACCCTAGCCACGTTAACAAGCTGTATATCAAAGCACACAACCTGTCTTCCAGTACTGCTGTCTTCAATACACCAATGCATTGCTCATGCATTAGCCACAATTCAATAGCCTATTTGCTACGTGTGGCTAGTGGCGAATGTACTGGACACCGCTGCTTTAGTTGAACCTTTTTTTGGTATGCAGATACAGGGGACTTGAAAACACAGGGGGAGGAGGACAGTCATGGATACACATAGGGAAAACACATCTCTAAGAACTTCAATTACTGTCCAGAGAAGTAACCCTCTTTCTTCTCCAAATGCTTGTCCGCTTCAGGTAACTCCCCAGCAGTGATCTAACTATGGTGGTGGTTTCTTGGGGTTCTAAGCACAGACTGAAGAACTGCCCTGCCTAAAGAAGTGTTTGACCTAGATGCTTCAATGCATACCATCTTCTTAAAGTCTGTATAGAGTCCCACAAGATGGCCATACAGAGTTCAACTATGAAAACATTCTTCTAAGAGGCTATTGAGGATACTTGGGCCCTTGTCAAATGAGCTCTAGCACTGGTTGGTGGATCAAGTTTGACTAACTCATAATACGAGACTGTCAAAATGGATTTTAAATTGTATTATCTGTTTCATTCGCTGAGAGAATGAAAGGTTCTCTGATTGTACCCAAAGACTAAGTCTCAGGGAGGATCTAATTGGTTTTGTTCTCTGGAGGTAAAGGGCTAAAGCTCTCTAAACATCTACAGTATATAACTAGACCTCATCCCTATTAGTGTGAGGATTCAGACAATCCGGGTAAAAGGATAATCTGATTTAGATGGAATTCACACCCAATCTTGGGTATTAATTTAGGGTGTGGCCTGAGGGAGATGTTGTCTTGGAGAAAAACTATAAAAGACTGGTCAGTCATAAGAACTCTTAACTCTCCCTCTTTTCTTGTAGCAACAATATCAGGAGTATTAATTGATAGGTGAATGAAAGGACATGAAGCCAGTGGTTTGAAGGCTGAAGCTGTAAGATCTATTAATAGTATAGGAAGATCCCAAACTGGTGTATGTTCTACAACAAGTGGAAATACCCTTAAAAACCTAGATGTGGTAGGGCAGGAAAATACTGAAGAATGACTATATATGGGTGGAAGGCACTCATGACCACTAAGAGTACCCTGAGAAAACAGAGTGAGAGACCAGAGTTCTTCGTTGAAAGTATATAGCCTAAAATGTCAGGCAGTTGATACTGTAATGGTAGAAGTTCAGGATGGTCACACCAAGAAACAAATCTTTTCCTCTTTAAACTGTACATTTTTCTTGTGGATCCTTTCTACTGATTATTAAGATAATATGCTTTTTGCAGATAAAAACTAAGATGTATTCAGGTTGGCAGGGCCTAATAAAATTCACCCTGGTGATAAGTAATAGCCATCAAGGATTCATCAAGAATATATCATAGATTTGTAGGACTGAAAGGGACTTCAAGAGATCATCTAGTCCAGTCCCCTGCACTCATGGCAGGACTAAGTACTATGCAGGCCAGGGTCAGTGACCTTTCAGAATGGTGTGCCAAGTCTTCATTTATTCACTCAAATTTAATATTTCAGGTGCTAGTAATACACTTTAAAGTTTTTAGAAGGTCTCTTTTTATAAGTCTATAAAATATAACTAAACTATTGTTGTATGTAAAGTAAATAAGGTTTTTAAAATGAATAAGAAGCTTCATTTAAAATTAAATTAAAATGCAGAGCCCCACCAGACCGGTGGCCAGGATCCGGGCACAGTGAGTGCCACTGAAAATCAGCTTGCGTGCAGCATTTGCACGCATGCTATAGGTTGCTTACCCTGATGTATACTGTTCCTGACAAGTGTTTGTCTAACCTGATTTTAATCTCCAATGATGAAGATTCCATAACCTCCCTAGGGAATTTATTTCAGTGCTTTACTACACTGATAGGAAGGTTTTCCTAATGTCCAACCTAAACTGCCCTTGCTGCAATTTAAGCCCATTGCTTCTTGTCCTACCCTCAGAGATTGAGAACAATTTTTCTCCCTCCTTGTAACAACCTTTTATGTACTTGAAAACTATTATCATGTCCCCTTTCAGTCTTCTCTTCTCCAGACTTAACAAACCCAGTTTTTTCAATATTTCCTCATGGGTCATGTTTTCTAGACCTTTCATCATTTTTGTTACTCTTCTCTGGACTTTCTCCAATTTGTTCACATCTTTCCTAAAATGCGGTGCCTAGAACTGGACACAATACCCAGTTGAGGCCTAATCAGTGTAGAACAGAGCAGAAGAATTGCTTCTCATGTCTTGCTTACAACACTCCTGCTAAAACATGCCAAGCCAATCTAATTTTCTTCTTTGACAGGGGTGCTGGCCTAGTGGTTAGGGCAGGAAGCAGTAGATCTGATATGTCTTGATTTTAATGAGGGTTTTGACATAGTCTCATATGACTAGAAGACTCTTGAAATCCCTTCAAGCCCCACATTCCTCTGACTCTAGGATTCTACATTCTTTCTAGTTCTGACATACATCCAAAAACCAAGCAGTCAGGTGGAGGGAGGACAGGATGGGATGATGAGCCCCTTCCCTCATTCTGAGACAGGACATCTGACATCAGAGGTCAAGCGAACAAATGAAGCTGTCCTGGGAACCAGTACTGTCTCAGTCACACAAGGGTGCCTAGGATAACTAGTGCTTTGTCCTGTTTGATCTTTTGTAATACTTTGGGAAGTAATGGGATCAGTGCACAGGCATACATCATTTTGTGACAAAGGGATCAGGAGTGCATCTGCCAGAGAACCTGGATTCTGACCCTCTCTGGAACAAACTATGGAAGATAAAGTGACCCACTTACTTCTGAATCTCTCATTCATGTTCTGGGTAGAAGTGTCTGCTAATACATTGTGAATACCTGACAGGTAGATTCAGTGGTGTCTGCACCTATTCCATAATCATAATGCTTCTGAACACAAGAGACAACTTCATTCCCCCTTGTTTGTTTATGACAAATACTGTAGTCATATTGTCTGTCATTATCCAAATGAAGTTAGTTTGAATCATCAGTAAGAAGTACATGCATGTACTGGATTCTGCTCTGAGCTCCAGAAAACTGATGTGTAAGAGTGACTCCTTGGGAAGCCACACTTGCCTCTAACTAAATGATGGTCTAGATGGGCTCCTTAACTCACAAGAGATGCATCTGTCACTGTAGTTCTTTTCAGAAGGGGTGGAATAAAAGGAACTTGTATACAAAGTGCATCTGGGTCTTTCTATCAGTTGAGAGAGGAAAGAACCTTTTGTGGAAGTGGTAAAGTTATATACAGACCTTGTTTGCTTGAGGTGTATACTGTCCTGAACTAAGCTAGTATGCAACATCACAAAAATACATGCAGCCATGTGGCTCAGCAGGCTGTGAGAAAACCTTAATGTTGTTCATGAAATCATTTGAAGTTGAATGATAAAGATGGACATAGTTTGAAATCTATCATCAGCTAAGCACACTCTGGCTGTCCATGAATCCAGTCTCACAGCAATAAACTCTATACACTGTGTTGGGAGTTAACACGGGCTTTTCTTTTCTTACCTTTAAACCAAGAGATATGAAAAGTTGGAGATATGTTTGAAAGAAGCTTTCAATTTTCTGATCAAAACTTCCCCTTTATGAGCCCGTTGTCTAGCTAAGTACAGACTGCTATCCCTTATTGACACAGGAACATCACCACCACCACTTTAATAAAAACCCTCACTGCTGTTGACAGTCAAACAATAACACTCAGTATTCGTAGTGGTTTAGACTGACAACTACTCTCAGAAATCTCTTGTGTGCAGGATTAATTTCAATGTGAAAATATGCATCCTGGAGGTTAACAAATCAGATCCAGGAGACTATCGACAGCATTATGGAGGCTCAGGTGACTGTCTTGAATCTCAAACAATGAATAAAATTGTTTCAGGTCTAAGAAAACCCTCCAACTTCCTTTCTTCTTGGCTCTGAAGAATATTTAGAGTAAAAGCATTTCCCTCTCTGTTATATCAGAACAATTTTTATCACTCCTAGTTGAAGGAGAGACTCCTTCTCCTGGGTGAGAAGGTTCTCATGAGGGGTCTGTCAAAAGGGACAGCGAGAGTGGCAGAAGGTAGCAGTTGTCTGGAACTGAATTGCATAACCAGACAATGATTTCCAATAGACACTTGCCTGTTGTTATTGCAGTCCATGTTCTGCATTAGGGAAAAAGGCTATTCCCAAAAGGAATCTGGGAGGAAGATGTAGCTATATCCAGGTGAATGGCTAGTTTTCATCTCCCAACAATCCCATCAAAAGGGATGTTTGTTAGTGGATGTCACTTACAAAGAGAAGTTGAGAGCAGCAGACAGTCTTATCTTCTGCAGTCTCTGATGCTTCCTTGGAGGCGTTGGTGGTCTCTGGGGGTAAAAAGGGTCTTGTTCTCTGCTTTGGCTAAAACTGAGATTTACTGTATTTTCTCTTTGTTGCAGCAGTGTAAATGCCTAGAGACCAGGAAGTGGGGTGGGATTCTGGTAATGTAAAGAAACTCATCCATATTTTCACCCAAAAGATTAGGTCTGTGGAAAAGAAGGTTCTCCACTGTGGCTTGAACTTTCCCTGGAATATACAAAGATTGAAGCCACCATGATCAATGCATCACTACAGAAGTTGCTGTAAAGCACAAAGTGATATCTGCTGAAGCTAAGGCAGCCTGCAATGAAGATCTTGCTCTCAAGTGACACTGTTTTTAAAGATTGAAATTGCTTCATGTTCCTGCAGCCATCTGTCAATAAATTCAGTGATGTTGTTAAGAAAATCATAGACTAACTTTTTTCATCAAAGAGGTCAAGATGCTTTGTCTTTTTCAAATGGGGTAATTTTGGGAGGGGTGCTGCTTGGTTCTCTCATTAGCCATAAAAATGACTAGTGAGATTGGCTCTGGGTGGGAATACAGATATTCAGCTCCCTTAGGGAGAATAGGGTACATCTCAGTCTTTGTTGAAGAGGGAGGAGAAGTAGCAGAAGTTTGCCATACAGTTTTTTACAGGCTCCAAAAAGGTATCATTAACCAGGAGAGTGATGGGGTCTGGAGATGTGTAGTCACTTCTCGGCTCTTTTGAGCTAAGATCAATGCATAGTGTCTAGCAACTTATGAAGGCTTTTTACCCTGACAAAGAAGGCTATCAGCATGGATTTGCCAAGAACAAATCATGTCAAACCAACCTGACTGTTACTTATCACCTTATTATCTTCTGGATGTTTGCAAATTCATTGCTTAATTATTTTCTCCTGAGGCTTAATTAACTTAATTAATTTTCTCCTGAAAATTATCATGTAGAAGGGGCTCTATAAAAGAATTATCTATGTAGAAGGAGCTCTGTAAAAGAATTAAAAGAATTAAAAGAAAAATTAAAAGAAAAGAATTAAAAGAAAAAGAATTTTCTTTTAATTAATTTAATATTAAAGAATTTTCTTTTAATTAAAAGAATTAAGAATTAAAAGAATTATCTACATAATTATATAATTAATTATCTTTTAATTAAAAGAATTATCTATGTAGAAGGGGCTTTATAAATACCAGCTCACCTCCCTGATCATTCTTTTTTATCTGACGTATTTATAGAGCCCGTTCTACATGATATTCTCTGTACTTAGAACATTGACAGTACATCCTATAAGCTACATGGGGAAGCTAGTAGCCTTGATTGAATAGCACAGCTCACATACCTGATTGGGCATCAAGAGTGGGATTTGCAGAAAACTTTACTTAGGGTGCAGGAATTTCTTAAAGCCTACCCTGGACTGCTATGTGCCAGTGATGGGGTGGTTGAGGTGACAGTCTCATCCCCGGGCTTGAAAAGGAGAAATATTCCAGCAATCTTTTGGCCTTTCCCCAGAATTATAAGGTGAGAAGGCCAAAGGGCTGGAGGTGCCAGTCCCTCACCCCTAGGTATCTACAGCTAGATACTATTTGGCCCTGGCCCTCATAACGTTAGTGTCTGAGAATGGTGGGAGACAGGGCTCTGGGGTAGAGGTGCTCAGCCTTCTCCCTGACTTCCCAGGCTGGGAAGGGACAGGGTTTGGTTGGAAGAGGTGCCATTTCTCCACTGAAGATCATGGGGTTTACCATACCCACAAATTCTTACCTTTCATTCTGCAGTATCTGCTTGCTCAGAATTGCCTCTGCCAGTCCAGACTCTATTCCCTCCAACTGCCTCTTCACGGCATCAAACATGTTCACTTCCATCATGTCAAACACCACTGGCTTTCCATACCTAAGGGCAGAGGTCTGAATGGTTGATCATATGTACTACAGGACAGTCCAAGGTCCTCGGTACAAAAGATAGACAAAACAATCTCTCTCTCTTAATAATGATAGATCTCAAGCATTACATGTCTGGGAAGCTTTCCCTTTAGCCCAATGTGGGAGAAAAGGCCCCTCACTCTAGGATTACCAGGTGTCCGTTTTTTCCTGGACATGTCCGGGATTTGGGGGGTTAAATCGCTCTCTGGGGGAGGACTTTTTAAATAGCTGCAAATGTCCGGGACTTTTTCTCCCTCCCATCCACAATCAACGCTGACAGAGCTGTACAGCTGCTCTCATCTCTGGAGCCTTCAGCAGCCAGACCCAGGACACCACTGGGTCTTAAGTGTCCACTCTTGACTTTCCTATTCCTGTTCTGACCCTTCCTGCCACTCTCACAGCCAGCTGCTGCAGCCTGGTGAGTCTGGGGATCTAGTAGTTAAAAGTGATAAAGCCTCCAGCTTGCCAGATCTATTAACACAACACTAAAAGTGTTAAAGAGCCATTCAAGTAGTAATGAAGCCATTTAACAGGCATTTGCCAACCCCAAGGTATATACTGTCAGTTTCTGAATTTACTTACAAAAACAGTTGGGCATTACTGTCATCTTTACTCAGAACATGTCAGTCTACAGGACCTTAGTTTAAAATTTGCTTTAAAAATATTTAATTAGAGGGTTGGTGAAGTTTATAAAATCACATCTCTAAAAAAATCCTTGCATAGATTTTTAGATGCACAGTCTTTACCCTTAAATGCGTAAATCTTCAAACATATATTTTTTAAATAAATCTTTCAAAAGACCACCCTTATCTAAAATACACATTCTAATTACTATAGTTACAAAAAAAAAACTTGCTTCCAAAGTTTTCTTGTCCTTTCTATCCATCCCTTTCTTCTTCCAGATAGCTGGACAAAGAGAGTTCCCCTTTCTTTACTTCTGACTATCTGATGAACTAATTTTAAGAGAACCTCCAGCAAAATCAGTACGTTAGTAAAATATAAAATCCTTTGTAAAACCTAGAATCTTTGGAAACATTTTTTAAAAGTAGTTGTTGACATTTCATAAACATGTCTATTGTCATGGAGATCACACAAAGTAAATTAGTGTTCCCTTTTTCTAAAAGAAATTAACATTGTTATGAACACACTAAACCTCTGAGACTGATTAATTTAAAAAATGTCTTTGTTCGGCGGGGGGTGGGTCTTGACTCCTGGGGGGAGTCCTCAGGAGGGGGTAGTCAGGGGACAAGGAGCAGGGGGCTTAGATGGGGGTGGGGTGTTGGGGGGTGGTTGGGGGATCCCAGGAGGGGGCACTCAGGGGACAAGGAGCAGCGGGGGTTGGATGGGTTGGGGGTTCTCAGAGGGGCAGTTGGGGGGGCAGGAAGTGAGAAGGAGCAGATGGGGGTGGGGACAGGCTGTTTGGGGAAGCAAGCCCCTACCCACCCAGCCACCCCGCACCCACTCCTGTGGAATGTCTTATTTTTTTAATGTTGAAATATGGTAACCCTACCTCACTCAGACAGCATTCCCTTTCATGAATGAAGATCAGAAATGCTAACTGTGAAGGAAGTGCAGCTACTTCCTCAAGCAGTGTTGGCAGAGGGTATAAAAAAGCAACTCACTCCCTCACAGCCACATGCACTACCAGCTAATGGTTTTATTCCTCCAGCTCACTCACATGCACACTCTGAGATCATCAGGAACCCTAACCAATGCTGTGTCCAAGCCTGCCATTCTGCCCTCCCATTCCAGGTGCTCTAACACCTACCGGAGGGCCCCTAGCAAGGCCAGTCGAATGGTCTCCATGTTCATATCATTTGGGTTCAGTGTGTTCAAGTAATTTGTGTCTCGATACCGCAGGAAAGTTGCAGCCTGTCCAGATGGATCAATGATTAATGGCCATCTGTATGTGAAGATGAGACAGAGTCACCCATCATTAGTGGGGACATGGAATTAAGCATCTGAACTAGAGTAGAAAGACCTAATATCAAAACCCAATACAACCAGCAAATATTCCTCCTGCCTGCTGGAGAACTAGCCACAACCAGACACTCCTTCCAGCCCCGCAGGGAGGAAGCTGGTGTTACATCAGAATTTGACATTCCTGCATGTAGCCCAGAACTTGACAGTACTGCAGTAAGCAATTTTGTATGTTCAGTCACTGCCAGCTGAAAACCAAATATCACTAGGAATAATCTTAGGCCTTTGTAAGACAAGGTCAGACAGCTGCATACCTGCAGTTTGTTAATCAGAATGGGAGGATGGGACAGAAGGTTATGGAAGAGAGTGAGTTAATAGCGACCTTAGTTTTAGGTGCCCCTGACGTATTGTTGTTATGGCTGGAAATATCAGAAATGTTTTGAGATAAAGAGTAGTTTGCTGAAATTAGAAGAATTGGTTGACCAGTAGAGATTATGATGCTGACCCAACAGGAGTCACTATAGGTTATGTACTTTGTTAGAGATAGCTATAAAAGATTAGGTAAAAGTAAATACCTCTGAGCAGTCAAAGTGAGCTTTTCTTTGGACAAGGAGCTGACATCTAAACTCCCCATCAGCTGGACAGAAAGAGGCCCCCTGGAAGTCTGGCTGGTGATCACCTGAAACCATCTCAGACTGTGGGTAACTCTATCTGGGATGTCTTAAACCTGTTGCGTATGTGTGCGCTTAATAGCTAATAAATCGTAGTTTTAGATAAGAGCACGCTTGCTTGTATCAATCATTTATCAGACAGAAGTGCTGTGTTCCCACTGATTTCTTCCTGACACCACCTGGAGAGAAACAGTTAAGTTACCCCTGCTTTGGGTTCTGAGAAACCCCAGGTAACACTGGTGGCATCAGGGAGATGATCCTTCCATAAAAACCTTCTTCATATACAATTCCCAGAGGTGAATCTAAAATAAAGTCACTCCATTTGTCAGCTCCCTCCTTTGGATTTCCCTCTTCTCCATTTTTCTCTCTTCCTTTAGGTTGTAAGGTGATCAGGGAATACAATAATTTTGTGTTTTGTACCAGAGCTGAGCAGTTTTCATGCATTTAAAAATAAATAATAGAATGATTAATACCACCAATAAAAGGGCCTTTTTTACCATGGGATATAATGGTACTTGTCCAACAGCCCACTACATGAGGGCTGCTTAATGGCAAGAGGCATATCAGTACTTTTAGGTCCTCAGTGTTGAGGGAGGCAGCATTGTTATGAAAATCTTTCTGCTGGATATAAACATGACAGCAAGGGCAGTATCTGTATGACCATTGCCTTTTCTAACTCACCGTCCATCTGAATGCATTTTGCCTCCCACATCCTTCAATAGCACATCATCAAGCTCCTGTACAGAGCACTTCAGCCCTTGGAATTCATTCCCCGCCCCTAGTAAAGGATAGAGAAAGCACTGGATAGTATTATCTGTTCTACACAAAAAACAGCACGAACATTAATGTTGAATGGTTAAGCATTTCCAAGGAAAGTGGTGCAAGCCCCTTCAGTAGAAACTACTATTGATTATTTGTATTACCATACTGCCACTTCCCTTGGAAGATGAGTCCATAGCCTAATAACACTCACAGACAGGAAAATTTCCCACATACTAACCTAACTTCTTCCTTTCTTAATTTCATTCTATTGCCCTAAGTATACCTACTTGGACTACCCTAAACATTTCTTCTTCCTCCTTGGTGTTTATGCATTTTGGAGATTTGAATCTTCATAGACACAGATTATAAAGCCAGAAAAGAGCATTGAAATCATCTAATATGACTTTTTGCATAATACAGGCCACAGAACATCATCCAGTAAATCTTGCATAAAGGCCAGTAATTTCTGTTCCCTATGTAGATACTTATAGACTGTGATCAAATCCACTATTTGGGTTCTCATACTGAGATTTATGGGCCTACATTGGATATTTGAGCTCAAATACAAGATTTAAGCACCAAATGTAGGTGACAAGGTTTGAAAATATGCTTAGGACTATAAAAGACATTACAACAAAGTTGTATTGTATCCTTCACCTGAGAAAGTCTCTCATGGGCCAGAGGCTGCTCATTTCCTAACCCATCACAAGTAAGGTCTCTCCAGCAACACACCTGAAGTCGGATAGGGTAGAGAGGCACTGCTCGCCCCTCAGTTCCATCTTAATTACCCATCGTAGTGAGATAGAACTCAACAGGATCTGTCCACTATCTTAAAGTTTACCATCATTTTTTCTAACAGGTTTCGTCTTAATAATTAATATAGTTAGTTGATGAAGTGGCTTGTGCCGAGTTGGCAAGATCTTGGGGTTTTTTAGTTCTGACTAGGAGCTTATTATAGAGGAACCTTCCTACCTGGTCAAAAGATTCCAATCTCATATTTGTGCAGCAAGTGCGCACCATGAGTAGGCTCCATATGAACAATGACTCAAAGAACGATAGATACACCTGGGTCCTAATCAAGAACCCCTTATATCCCCCAATCTAACTCTATCAAGCAGTTCATGTCCCAGGCCTAAACCTACCTTCCTGAGTCTGTTCCCGCAACCTGAGCCTGGCCAGGGACAGTTTCTCCTCTGCTTTCTCAGCAGCCAGACGTAAAGTCTCCACCAACGCCTCTGCATCACTAATTGCCTAAAGTAAGGAAACGCATTAGGACAAGTTTTTCATAGATTTTAATGCCAAATGGGATTATTGGATCATTTAATCTGAACTCTTATATAAAACAGGCCATAGAATTTCATTCCAGTATTGATCTCACCAATACTGTTATCCAGTTCTTAATCCATGTAACATGCTTTATTGATATTGTACAGTACCTAAGTATATTACATCTATGTACTTATTGTGACGGAGTCAGACCAGAAGGGTATAGGAGAGTGCTGGAAGGCAGGTATATCAGCCTCAGGATGTGCAGGTCCCTGTTCCCTTGATAGCCAAACAAAGGCTACTCCAGGCCAATCAGGAAGCTTCTAGAAAGTAGTAGAAATGGTTAGCCTGATTGGGACACCTGAAGCCAAACAGGGGCTGGCTGAAACCAGCTAAAAACCTCCCAGTTAGTCAGGTGGGACAGCCAAGGAGAAAGGAGCTGGAGGAGAGGAAGCTTTGCGATACCCAGCGGTGTGGGAGAGCTGTAGGGAAGTAGCCCAGGGAAAAAGTAGCAACTCTGTCAATGAAAGGTTAGCTGACAATAGCTATTACCATTAGGGTCCCTGGGCTGGAACCCGGAGTAGAGGGCGGGCCCAGGTTCCCCCCAACCTGCTACAACTGAAACACCTCCTGGAAGGGGAAGGCAGGCCCCTAGCAGGACAGGAGGTTATACTATCCTGTAATAAGCCCAGAGGGACAACAGAGACTAGGGGAGTTCTCTCACCAACAGCTTTGCTGGCTGATGATGAAAAGGGCTCAGTAGACTGTAACCCTGGCCTAGAGAGAGAAGGGCTACATGGAGGGTCGCAGTGAGCCTCTGAGGCTAGCACAAACTGCCTGGAAGCGCAGGACCCACAGGGACAAGGCCAGAGCTTTGCCACATTATGTTTATCAACCAACTTTTTAATCTCCAATCAAATGATATCAGGTTTTTCTGACAAAGCCTAATTAGTTTGCTCTTCTAGAATATTGACACAATACAGACACTGCTTCAGTCTTATAGAATTTCTCCAATATTACAACCAGTGGAGGGTGTAAGAATCATAGATTCATAGAGTTTAAGACCAGAAGGGATCATCAAATTATCTACAGTAGAACCACAGAGTTACAAACACCTTGGGAATGGAGGTTGTTCATAACTCTGAAATGTTTGTAACTATGAACAAAACATTAGAGTTGTGTTTTCAAAAGTTTATAACTGAATATTGACTTAATACAGCTTTAAAACTTTACTATGCCAAAAAAATGCTGCTTTTAACCATTTTAATTTAAATGAATCAAGTACAGAAACTTTCCTTACCTTGTCAAATTTTTTCTTAACTTTCCCTTTATTTTTCTAGTAGTTTATGTTTAACACAGTACTGTACTGTATTTGACTATTTTTTGTCTCTGCTGCTGCCTGATTGCCTTCTTCTGGTTCCAAATGAGGTGTCGTTGACCAGTAAGTTCCTAACTTGGGTGTTTGTAACTCTGAGGTTTTACTGTAGTCTGAGCTATATGTCACAGGTCACCAACACCACAAGAATGAATTGAAAGAGATTCCTGATCTGACCAACTAATAAGTGGGTGGATCTCAGAAGGTCTGCCTTGATTATTAAACTATTACTCTTGGGATAGTGAAAACTCTTTGATGTCTCCAAAGCATTTGGATGCCATCTCTCCCTCTGACTCACACACAAAGACTAAAGGTCTTTTCTCACCCTACAATAATTTTGTTTATGATGGGGTTGCTTCAACTACACTGGAGCTGCCTGGATAATTTATTTGCTATAATAGCTGCAGAAAAGGAGACTGAATTCTCTGCTGCAATACTTGAGATGAGCTGTGAATACTGCAGAAGAACAGGTTCATTTGTCTTACTCTAGGTGTTTCATTAGAGTATGGGCTAAGGGATCATAATTTTTATTCTCACAAAGGTCATAGTTTTTGTTTAAACATTGGTCAGATTTTCTCTATACCATTTCTCTGTGAGGATGCCATTCTGGATAGCTCAGAAAACTACTGAGATAGAGGTTTAATGATTATCTCTTCTAAGGGTTTGGTTACACTTACAGGTTTATAGCAGTATTGGTTATAGCTGTCCTCATACACAGCTATAGCGATATAGTGTGGCCACACTGACACCAGCCAGCGGTATAGCGTGGCCACATTTGCGGCACTTCAGGTGGCATTGGGAGCAGAGCATTAGGGCAGGTATCCCACAGAGCACCTCTTCCCAATCTGGCGCAATGATTTGTGGGAAGGGGGGCATTCCTTGTGGGGCATTCTGCATCCTCTTCCAACTCCCGTGATGCTTTGCGTCACATCCCAGCACTCCCTGTGTTTCCATCCACCTCTGGCGCCATCTTTCAACGGTTTCAGTGAGGCACGCTCCATCGTCCATTTTGGTGTGCCGTAATGCAGCCCCAACCGCTTAGGAACATGCTGACGAGTCTCGCCAGCACATCTTGCAGTGTGGTGGAGTTAATCCTTGACATGAAAGGTGACAGTGAGGGGTCTGAATACGAGATTGAAGCGCTGAACGCATTTGACACGAAACTGCTTGTCTCTCTAACGGACATGCTTACAGCCGTGGAATGCCGCTTCTGGGCATGGGAAACTAGCACTGACTGGTGGGATCGCATCGTTATGCAAGTCTGGGACGATGAGCAGTGACTGCAAAACTTTTGCATAAAAAAAGCTGCTTTCATGGTACTGTGTGCTGAACTTGCCCCCGCCCTGCGGCGCAAGGACACGAGATTGAGAGCTGCCCTGCCGGTGGAAAAGCAGATGGCTATTGCAGTCTGGAAGCTGGCCACACCAGACAGCTACCGATTGGTGGCCAACCACTTTGGGGTGGGAAAGTTGACTGTCGGAGTCCTGTTGATGCAAGTGTGCAGGGCCATTAATCACACCCTGCTACGAAAAATCGTGACTCTTGGTAACGTGCATGACATCATGGCTGGCTTTGAGGAAATAGGTTTCCCTAACTGTGGAGGGGCAATAGATGGGACCCATATACCTATTCTGGTACCTGACCACCTAGCAGGAGAGTACATTAACCGAAAGGAGTACTTCTCCATGGTTCTCCAGGTGCTTGTGGATCACCGTGGGTGTTTTACTGACATTAATGCAGGCTGGTCGGGAAAGGTGCATGACGCACCTTTCCTTCCACAACACCGGCCTGTTCAGGAAGCTGCAAGCCGGGACTTTTTTCCCAGAGCAAAGGATCACCGTAGGGGAAGTAGAAATGCCCATTGTGATTCTTGATGACTCCGCTTACCCTTTAATGCCGTGTCTCGTGAAACCCTACACAGGGAGCCTGGACAACAGCCAGGAAAGGTTCAACTACAGGCTTAGCTGGTGTCGAATGACTGTGGAGTGTGCTTTTGGGCATCTCAAAGAGCGCTGGTGCTGTCTTTATGGGAAGTTAGACTTGGCTGAGGGAAATATCTCCGCGGTTATTTCCGCATGCTGTGCCCTACATAATCTCTGTGAACAGAAGGGTGAAGGCTTCACTCAGGCATGGTCCTCGGAGGTTCAACACCTGGAGGCCACATATGCACAGCCAGAGAGCAGGGGCCCAGCATGAGGCTGCAAGGATCAGGGATGCCTTGAGGGAGCATTTTGAGGCTGAAAGCCAGTTCTAATGGGAAGTGCAGAGGGAGTGAGGGAGGGCTCATTGTTTTCATAGGCTAAGGCATGTGTTTTTCTTTAGGCATTAGTAATCTATGTACTCTGAATAAAAAAAACCCATTGATTAAAAAGACAATTCATTTATTGAACAGCTACTTCATTTGCTGAAAAGAAAGGTTATGGATGCAGAATGGGTGGTGGAAGCAGGTGGAGTGCGATTGGGGTGGGATGGGGTCAGTCAGAGATTGGAGTATGTCCGGATCTCATACTCTGCAATGCTCTCTGTATTGCTGTGTCCTCTGAACCCCATTTCCAGATGGCAGTAAGTCATGTTATCAGGGGTTGAGTGCAGTGGATAAGGGTCCTGGATTTGGGAGTTGGTCAGTGAAGACACGGGGGTTGGAGGCACCTGTGGGTGGTAATAACCAGGAAGCTGGTGACAGCGGGCTGGAGAGGACAGAGGGACAGAAGGGGAAGGGTTTCAGGGCAACTGATGAAGGGGGCGGCGAGCCCGGTACTGCTTCTCCTGCATGTCAGCTATCCGCTGCATAGTCTCTACTTGCCGCTCCATTAATGTGACCAACTTATCAGCCATATCCCGCCGGTGAGTCGCATTCTCATGGCGGAACTTCCTCTCCCTCTCCCTCACCTTGCTTTCATTCTCCCTCCACTTCTGTGCAATTCAATTTTCTTGTACAGATTGTTGCATCACTTGTTGTAGCAGATCCTCCTTACTTTTTCGTGGTCTCCTCCTTAGTCTTCTCGGCCTGTTAGCCAGATAACAGTGGCAAAGAAGTCAAGGTCGAACCTATCCAGAGAAAATGTTACATTACACACAGACAGCATTGTACATAACAGACAGGGCAATGATTCCCCCTCATTCCCTGTACAAAGAAACCCACAGTTTGCCTGTCCCAGGGAGAGCGCACCTAACTCACAGGAGCCCCTGCCATGGTGAGTAATCTGGGGATGCAGGGGGACCGATTGTTTCCCTGCCATGCTATCCTACGGGTTGCCTTGGGGGGGAGCGCAGCGCAGTGGCAGGAACCCTACAATGGACATTGTCCCAACATTCTCCATAGGTGTTCATCCTGGAAGATATCTCACTGCTGCAGGTGACCGATGAAGAAAGGGAGAAGTGACAAAGAGTCCTGTGGCACCTTAAAGACTGACTAAAGTATTAGAGCATAAGCTTTCATGAGCTAATACCCACTTCATCGGATGCATGCAGTGGAAGACAGGGAGGGCATTCTAATGCGATGCGGCTTCCACCCAGGCCCATATGCAGCTTGCCTCTGTGCAGCAATGCTCCCCCCGCCCCTCGTAGCACAGTGGCGGTGGCTAGTGACCATGACCGGGATGGGGAACTCGCTGGCTTTTCCAACAAACCTGCGCAGGCGCATTGCCACTGCTCCTATTGAGACCTTTGAAGAAATCACTGATGAGGATTACTGCGATGTGATAGATTACATCAATGCACTATTCCACATGTAGGCATGCATGCAAGCATCCCTTTCCGCCCCCGCCCAAGTAGTCAGAAACCACAGCGCCTGCCTTCCCAACGGAAAAGTAGCTTTACCTCCGCAATCCGCTGCTACTCTGCCCTCAACAACCGCCGGACACTGCAACTGGCTTCCCTCCTCCTGGCTCAAGAACAGCTCCTGGCTGCATGCCTCCTGGGAGTCCTTCATGCCCTGGCTCGCTGCTGCAGTCGCTGCCGCCGCCGCCGCCACCTCCTCCTCCTCTTCCTCCCCCTCCTTGCACTGTTGGGCACGGAAGTGTCCATGGTGGTCGATGGAGAGCATGTAGGATCCCCACAAGTACTTCATCCAGCTCCTTGTAAAATCTGCAAGTCGCCGAGGCTGCCCCGGAGCAGCCGTTTGCCTGCTGGCTTTGCGATATGCATTCCTAAGCTCCTTTACCTTAACATGACACTGCAGAGTGTCCCGCTCATGGCCTCTTTCCATCAAGGCCCTTGATATCTGCCCATAGGTATCATAATTCCTGCAGCTAGACCGCGGCTGGGACTGCACAGCCTCTTCCCCCCAACAACTGATGAGGTCCAGCACCTCGCTATTGCTCCACGCTGGGGATCGCCTATTGCAAGGAGGCATGGCGCGTGGAGTCATGATCAAGCAGAATGATCACCTGCAAGGATTCCCTGTGAGCACTCCACGCTTGGCTGGAGCAAACAGGAAGGGGATTTTCAAATTTCCCTAGAAATTTAAAGGGCAAATCTGACATGTGTTCACTTGAGGACAGGACAAGAGAGTTTGAAAGTGATGACCAGCGTGGCTCGAATGGGAATTAAGGGACGGGATGGATAAATTAATGTGCATTGGGTGTCCACCTTCGCGCTGTAGTGCTACAGCAGCAGCGCTACAGCCCTTATTCCCCGTGCGGAGGTGGATTACCAGTAGCGCTATAACTCCAAGGTTATAGCGCTCTACGTGCCTCGCCAGTGTGGATGGGTAGGAGGTTATAGCGCTCCTGGTGGCTTTATAGCACTATAAAGTGCCAGTGTAACCAAGGCCTAAGTCACATTCTTACAGGTGGTCTCATCTGCATTTCCATTTTAACAATAGTCTCAAAAGGTTGGTGCTCTCCATTTCTTTCAGACCACTACCTGGTCTGTATCTCCCAAGCCTCATTTACATTCAGGGAGGCAGGAATCACACTTTGCACATTCAGAGAACTGTGCCATTAAGCTCTCTGAGACTAAAAACTTACCTGCAAGTTCCCCAATTTGAGGCTGAGACCAAGGAGTCAGTCCATCATGCTCCAAAGATTGTCCAATCATATCTGATCACATATTACAATGATGATGTGGCAGGGGTTCAACTCAATTCTCAGCCACGACGAAAGGAGGTTTCATAATCTTCACACTATGTTATGTGACTGCTTCTATATGTGTTTTAACAAAAATGTTTCCCTGATTGTGAGACTAGGTGCATGAGGTAATATCTTATATTGGAATATCTTCTGTTGGTGAGAGAGACTAGCTTTTGAGCTTCCTCACCAATAGAAGTTGGTGTAGTGAAAGCTGGCTGTATTTTAAAGAAGCCTGAACTGATTGAGTGACCCTCATTTGATCCTCAAATTAACATGAGACTAACTGACAGGGAAAAACCCTGTCTTAGTATTTGAAGAACTGGAAACCTACCAGGGTCTCCATGTGGATGATAGGTGTCACCCAGTAAGCTCAGCACTTATGTAGACAATTTTTTAAAATAATATGTACTCTGTAATGCTTTTGTTCTAAATATATATATTGTGCTTTGTGAAACAACCATCACAACCACTGGGAGAGAGCAGAATTGCAGGCACTGAACTAAAGTCAGATCTGCTGGGATAAGCACAGTGAATTGGAAAGGGGGCTGCAAGCCTAAATGCCTTGTCTAGAGGGAGAGGAACATAGATCCCTGGCCATAGAGAGGTGGTGGCTGGAGGCATGAGACTTAAAGGGGTGCCTTTGAGAGCAGGCCAAGGCAGAGGTGTAGTTAACCTTGGAACAGGGATATCTCCATCACTGGATGTTCTAACAAAATTTGGAATTTTCTAAAAGATATGCTCTAGTGTAAATACGAATTCATTCAGGGAAGTCCTATGGCCTCTGTTAAGCAGGTCAGACTAGATGATGGCACCGGTCTCTTCTGGCCTAAATCTATGAGCCCCATGT
Source organism: Dermatemys mawii (assembly GCA_007922305.1). Classification (NCBI taxonomy): domain Eukaryota; kingdom Metazoa; phylum Chordata; order Testudines; family Dermatemydidae; genus Dermatemys; species Dermatemys mawii. Next base: position 392,235 of record ML677516.1, read on the forward strand.
TCCAGTGAGACATACTGTTGGGTGCACGCTGTACAGACCTCTGACCCCAAATATTCTGAAAGAATGTGGCCGAGAGCCCCAAGCTGCCCCTCAGGTCCAATGGAGCAAAGGCAGCTTGGAATCTCTGGGAAGTCCCCTCCCCTCAGGCCTAAAGGGGCAGAAGGGCCTGGAAGCCTCACCTGCAGGGTCAGTTCTGCATTGACCATCTGCTTTCTCTGACATTTGTCATGCTCTGTGATTCTCCTGTTCAGTTCACAGTAGGCCTGCTGCAGCTGTATGGGAGGAAAAAGGAGGAAACAGATGGGAAAGATGAAGGTGGCCCCCAGCACAACTTTGTCTTAGGTGGGGAGGAAAGCAGAATCCTTTGTCACACCTATAAGGCTTAAATTCCATGTCCCATGCTTTAGATGGAGCTGCAACTTTCCTGTCACACAGAGGGGATAAATTCTACCCTACTGTTCTCAGGAGGGACAGTAAACCCCTTGTTTGGATCAGATGTTGGGATCAGTCGGCTGGCTGTATAAAAAGGTCAAAGGGGACTGACCAGCAGCTAGGGCTGGCTGGCTGGCAGTCTCTATGCAAGTGCAACTGAGCAGCATGAATATCTGTCCCAGACATGCACTGTGAGGAGTACAGAACAGATTCCATCAACTCTCTCTTGGAGAGAGCGAGCAGGTGCAATTGCGTTTTCTCCATGTAGGTACAAACCAGTCTTGCACAAATATGACACCAATTAGCAAGTGCTGCCCCTCTCTTTAAGACTAGAAGGGCTGACAACTAAGTCCAGAGATCAGCATCTAAATGCACACCAATTCCAGCTCAATCCCTTCAGGGATCAGCTGAGCAGGAAGGCTGGGCACTGAAAGAATAAGAAGTATGGCCATTACAGGCAAAGGCTGGAAATGGGGAAACAGTGATACCCTGGGGACTGTTTAATAGTTTCTAAAAAGAGCAAGCCTGACCTCCTTGTTACATCTCTCCTGTGCTTTAGCCAGTTGCTCCACCTCCTCGCTCATTCTATGGGAAGGAATAACACAGTTCAGTCTCTAAGTCCTTCTCAGTGAGGAGGGGCATGACAGCACTGCAGTTTCTGCAACCCCTTCCCTGATTCTAAAAGATGTCCTGGTCAGACAAGGTGAGGAAAAGGAACCAAATGACATCACTCCCTGCAATGAGACAAACTCTTGAGCAACACCTGGGACATAAACCTGAGGTTCCTTCTTATCCTACTATTCTGCCTCTTTCTTAGCTTCTTTTGCCTTTTGTCTCAAAGTCCAAGTTCTCAAACTGTAACCCCTTCAAAACGTAAAAAATCCTTTCAGTCTAACAGTGTTTGTGACTGCTATATCTAATGATCTTCCCTTTCCTAGCTAGGGCTGGGGTGCAGATCTCACCGGTGAGTCTCAGCTTCTTTCTGCTTCTTTTCCAGCAAGGCTCTTCTTTGCTGTTCTGCCTCCATCTTCTGTAGCATTAACTCGGTTAGGCTAATGTCCCAGGACTGCAGAATGGCAACCAAGCTGTCCAAAGAAGCAATCTTATTGGAAACAAACACAAACACCATTGTGACTGTAAATACATAAATTAATGGCTATGAACCACCCTCCAAACTCCAATCTCAGTAGCACCAACAGTGAGTTCTAGGGCTAGGAACACAACCCTTCATCTAAGAGAAGTGAGACCAAAGAAAGGATAATATGCACCACTAACATTATAGGCACTGCTAGCCCTGTGTAGTTTCCTTAATCCACATAATCACTCTTAACTTGAGGGACTGTCCTGTTGACATTATTTTACTCTTTGCCAAAAGTGAAACCACTGCAAGCTGCATGGAAGCTTTTTAAAGACATCATAATAGAGGCCCAACTTAAATGTAGACCCCAAATTAAAAAACATAGTAAGAACCAAAAAAGTGCAACCAGGGCTCAACAACATAGTAAAAAAAAAAAAAAAAAAAAAAAAAAAGTGAGAAACAAAAAGGCATCCTTTAAAAACGGGAAGTTAAATCCTAGTGATGAAAACAAAAAGGAGCCTAAACACTGGCAAATGAAGTGTAAAAATATAATTAGGAAGGCCAAAAAAAGAATTTGAGGAACAGCTACCCAAAGACTCAAAACGTAATAGCAAAACATTTTTAAGTACATCAGAAGCAGAAAGCCTGCTAAACAATCAGTAGGGCCACTGGAGGATTGAGATACTAAAGGAGCACTCAAGGGGGGTTCCAGAGAGCATGGAGCTAGGCTGTTCTCAGTGATGGCAGAAGACAGAATAAGGAACAATGGTTTCAAGTTGCAGTGGGGGAGGTCTAGGTTAGATATTAGGAAAAAAGATTTCACTGAGAGGGTGGTGAAGCACTGGAATGGGTTACCGAGGATGATGGTGGAATCTCCATCCTTGGAGATTTTTAAGGCCCGGCTTGACAAAGCCCTGACTGGGATGATTTAGTTGGGGTTGGTCCTGCTTTGAGCAAGGGGTTGGACTAGATACCTCCTGAGGTCCCTTCCAACCCAGATATTCTATGATCCTCAGAGGATACTGAGAGGAGGCACGGTGTTCTGGGAGTCCTACTCAGTCAGGTATATAGCCAGTGCTGTTGGAATATGAGATGGACGTGGACTCTCCATTGCCTCCCTAAGCATCTGACATTGGGAACTCCAGTACTGGTCTTACTGCGAGCTCAGGGAAGTATATGGGTATGACAACTCCATCAATGACATTAAAGCTCTCTGTTTCGCTGATGTCTTCAGCGCCATGGTGTTCAATGCTGACAATTCTGTGTCAGTTTTCTCAGTGATGGAGTGGTCTGCCCTGAAGTTTTTTTTATACTGGTGTGCATGGTACTATCACAGGGAAAGTAGCATGAGCAGTATCTAGTGCAGCACAGTGCTTGCTCTGGGCAGCAACTGTCAGTGGCAGATTTGCCTTCACACTGTGCAAGGCTTAGGATAGGAACTCCATCTCCCAGTGGGTAAACGAGATCTACATCTCTTTTGGTGCTGGATGTCTTCAGGCCTCTGTGTTATGTTGAAGTAGAAGCAGAAGAGGAATAGGGCTTATGAACATCTGTGGTGTTTGGGATAGTATTATAGCTCACAGGAGACTGATGGACTGAGACAAATGGGGAGGTTTCTTGGCCAGCTTGCCTGGATCTGACAACGCTTGCATCAAAGCCTCCAGAAAAATGTAACTTCAGTCTGCCCTCTCTGGATTAAAGTGTGTACTTTGAAAATCTTAGTCTTACATTACATCTTAATCTTACATTAAGTAGTGCTCAGGAATATGGTCTTTACTTAAGCATGGGAGGTGCTGAACATCAGTCATGGGCTTTGTGAGTCCCAGGTAGAAGAGAGCTTGAATCGTGGAGCCTTGTCTGGAGGCATTTTGATCTTATGTATGGGCGCGGGGTCGGGGTCTAACCATGTACAGAGGCTGGCATGGCGGGGGGGAGGCATAAATCCTATGAACACACTGTTTCCAAAGGGAATGTTCTTTTAAATGGAGGACAGGTATGCTAACTAATGAACTGTAAATAGTGAACCAGAAAACAATAGCTAAATAATCTCTTGCAGATTGGAGCTCACTGAGATCACAGGGCTCCGTGTTGAAGCCATAGGTGGTCAGAAGGAACTGAAAGACTGTTCAGGCTGGCTTGCTCCTTATACCCTTGGCTATGGTGGTTGCAGAGGCTCCCAGGATGCAGGGCAATTCCCGTGGGACACAGCTATTCAAAAGAATACGATTGCATGTGCACAGGGCACATGGTGAACCAGAGAACTGAAACTAAATGGACACAACTCAACTCGAAGTCACATGCCTGGCTGAACATGCTTTACCTGCTCTTGTTACAGGTAACACCTGAGATCAGTAGAGCTAAGTTTAGAGAAAAAAGGATATATTTTCCATCTCTGTTTTCAGGTTTACTTCCAACAGTTTATAGCACTCTGAGTAGTCAGTGCCACTGCTCCCCCTGCACAGTCAGTCAATATCCACTCTTGTTTGTAAGGCTCATTCAGAGAGCAACAAAGGAGACAATATAAGAGACCAAAAACAAAAAGAAGCAATGTTATTGTAAGGCAAAGAGAAAAAGGACAAATTGCTCCTACTTGTTCAGGCGTGTTGCCATCATCAGCAAAAAGTCTGGGGTCTGCTCCATATTGAAGAAGCATCTCCACTGCAGCCATGTGACCACCAAAAGCAGCACGATAAAGAGGGGTCCTGCCAAAAGCTCCCTACACAAATAAAAATAATGAACATGAGGAAAATAGTGTCTGACAGTCACATTTAGCAAACTGCTGTCATCAGTGCTCTGTACCTCTCCACTCAGCCTGCGTAAAGGACAACCTATAAAGCTCCATCTCCCTCTGCTGACGTGGGTACCAGCAGGGCCTGATTAAAGCAATTTGGGGCCCTAGACACTGTGTCTTGTGAAGGTATGAACTGAGTTCCATGAAGCTGCCCTACAAATTTCAGAAATTGAAATTTTTTTTTAAAAGGGCAGCAGAGGCTGTCTGAACTTAAGTGGAAGCAGCTCTAATGTGGCTAGGCAGGATATTGCCTGATCATTAACACTAACAGCAAAACAGTTTATGTGCATTACATAAGAACAGCCAGACTGGGTCAGAATCAAAGGTCCATCTAGCCCAGTGTCCTGTCTCCTGACAGTGGCCAAACCAAGGTGCTTCCAAGGGAATGAACAGAACAGGCAATCTTCAAGTGATCCATCCCGTCACCCATTCTCAGCTTCTGGCAAACAGAGGCTAGGGTGGGGTGGGCAAACTATGGCTCACGGGCCGCATCCAGCCCATCAGACCTTTTAGTCCGGCCCTTGAGCTCCCACCAGGGAATGGGGTTGGGAACTTGCCCCACTGTTCACATGCTGTGGCCCGCACAGCTCCCAGAAGCAGCAGCATGTGCCTCCTCTGTCTCCTCTCAGTAGGGGCAGCTAGGGGGCTCAGCACACTGCCCTCACTCCAAGTGCCACCCGCCTCAACTCCCATTGGCTGGGAACTGCGGCCAATGGGAGCTGTAGGGGTAGCATCTGCAGACAGGGCAGCGCGCAGAGGTGCCTGGCCGTGCCTCAGCGTAGGAGCCAGAAGGGGGACATGCCACTGCTTTCGTGAGCTGCTTGAAGTAAGCACTGCCCAGAGCCTGCACCCCTTACCTCCTCCCGTGCCCCAACCCCCTGCCCCAGCCCTGATCCACCTCCCTCCCTCCAAACCCTTTGGTCTCAGCTTGGAGCACCCTCTTGCACCCCCAGCTGGAGCCCTCACCGCCCCCCACCCCAAATCACAATTTCGTCAGCATTCATAGCCCGCCATACAATTTCCATACCCAGCTGTGGCCCTCAGGCCCAAAAGTTTGCCCATCCCTGACTTAGAACCTTTTGTTTGCACATTTGAATGCATCTAGAATGAATGCTAGAGTCTGCCACAGGTCTTTTGCAGAGCAAGCCTACCAGTCATGGAACGATGCAGAATGTCATAAGAACATTACAACATAAAAAAGTTGACAATGGGTCAGACCAATGGTCCATCCAGCACAGTATCTTGTCTTCCAACAGTGGCTGGTGCCAGATACTTCAGAGGGAATGAATGGATAAAGGCTATTATAGAGTGATCTGATCTCTGTTGTCTCATCCCAGCTTCTGGCAATCAGAGGTGCAGGGACACCTAGAGCAGCAGTGTCCAGTAGAAATTCGATGCTAGCCACACTTGTGGTTTTGAATTTTTCTTATTCACCACATTACAAAAAAGGATTAAAAAACAGACAAACATACTACCACCATAACCCTGAAATCTGGTATATAATTCATACTGACCGTGCATCTTAACTCAGCCTCCAGATTTTACTTGGATTTTATAAAATTTACTGCAGAAAAAGTGGATTCACAGACCCATGCATCGCTCATGTGTTAGGCACAATTGAATAGCCTATTTGCCACATGTGGCTAATGGTGAATGTACTGGACACCACTGACCTAGAGCATGAGATTGCATCCCTGACCATCTTGGCTAATAGCCATGGATGGACTTATCCTCCAGGAAACTTTTATTAACGCTGTTATACTTTTGGCCTTCACAATATCCTCTGCCAATGTGTTCCATAGATTGACTGTGAGCTGTGTGAAGCAGTACTTTCTTAATGTTTCTTTTAAACCTGCTGCCTATTAAATTAATCAGATGACCCTCTGGTTTGTTATGTGAAGGAGTAAATATCACTTCTTTATTCACTTTCTCCACGCTATTCATGACTTTTTACATCTCTATCACATCCCCTTGTAATCATCTGTTTTATAAACTGAACAGTCCTAGTCTTTTTAATCCCTTTTCATACAGAAGCTGTTCCACACTGCTAATCATTTTTGAAGCCCTTCTCTGTACTTATTCCAATTCTAATATTTTTTTTTAGATAGGGCAACCAGAACTGCACGTGCATTCAAGATGTGGGCATACCATGGATTTATACAGTGGCATTATGATATTTTCTTATTTATCTATTCCTTTCCTAATGGTTCTTAACATTCGTTTCACTCTTGACTGCCGCTGCACATTGAGTGGATGTTTTCAGAGCACTATCCACAATGACTCCAATATCTTTTTCTTAAGAGGTAACAGCTCATTTAGACCCCATTATTTTGTATATATAGTTGGGATTATGTTTTCCAATGTCCATTATTTTGCATATATCAACAGTGAATTTCATTTGCCATTTGTCAGAGAGGTAGCCGTGTTAGTCTGGGATTGCAGAAGTGACAAAGAGTCCTGTGGCACCTTAAAGACTAACTAAAGTATTGAAGCATAAGCTTTTGTGGGCTAATGCCCACTTCGTCAGATGCATGCAGTGGAAGTATCCAGGGGCAGGTATAAATAGGTAGGCAAGACTCAGGTTAGAGATAACAGGGTTAGTCCAATGAGGCTGAACCAGCTTGTTATCTCTAATCAGGGAGGGTGAGGTATTCCTCTAGCAGCTGAACTGGAGGTGTGAACAGTGAGAGAAGAGAAACTGTTCTTGTAGTTATCTAGCCATTCATAATCCCTATTCAGTCCTGAGTTGATTGTGTCCAATTTGCAAATGAATTGCAGCTCCGCAGTTTCTCTTTGCAGTCTGGTCTTGAAGTTTTTTTGCTGCAATATGGTGACTTTTAAATCTGTAATTGTGTGTGCAGGGAGATTGAAGTGTTTTCCTACAGGTTTTTGTATATTGCCATTCCTGATATCTGATTTGTGTCCATTTATCCTTTTTCGTAGGGACTGTCCAGTTTGGCCGATGTACATAACTGAGGGACGTTGCTGGCACATAATGGCATATATTACAATGGCAGATGTGCAGGTGAATGAACCAGTGATGGTGTGGCTGATCTGGTTAGGTCCTGTGATGGTGTTGCTGGTGTAGATATGTGAGCAGAGTTGGCATCGAGGTTTGTTGCATGGATTGGTTCCTGAGTTAGAGTTATTATGGCGCGGTGTGCTGTTGCTGGTGAGAATATGCTTGAGGTTGGCGGGTTGTCTGTGGGCCAGGACTGGCCTGCCTCCCAAGGCCTGTGAAAGTGAGGGATTGTTGTCCAGGATGGGTTGTAGATCACTGATGGTGTGTTGGAGAGGCTTTAACTGAGGACTGTAGGTGATGGCCAGTGGTGTTCTGTTGTTTTCTTTCTTGGGCTTGTCTTGCAGCAGGAGGCTTCTGGGTACACATCTGGCTCTGTTGATTTGTGTCCTTATTTCCTCGTGCGGGTATTGTAGTTTTGAGAAAGCTTGGTGAAGATCTTGTAGGTGTTGGTCTCTGTCTGAGGGGTTGGAGCAAATACGATTGTACCTCAGTGCTTGGCTGTGGACAACGGATCGCGTGGTGTGTCTGGGATGGAAGCACTTTCACAGGCCTTGGGAGGCAGGCCAGTCCTGGCCCACAGACAACCCGCCAACCTCAAGCATATTCTCATCAGCAACAGCACACCGCGCCATAATAACTCTAACTCAGGAACCAATCCATGCAACAAACCTCGATGCCAACTCTCCCCATTTATCTACACCAGCAACACCATCACAGGACCTAACCAGATCAGCCACACCATCACTAGTTCATTCACCTGCACGTCTACCAATGTAATATATGCCATTATGTGCCAGCAACGTCCCTCTGTTATGTACATCGGCCAAACTGGACAGTCCCTACGAAAAAGGATAAATGGACACAAATCAGATATCAGGAATGGCAATATACAAAAACCTGTAGGAAAACACTTCAATCTCCCTGCACACACAACAACAGATTTAAAAGTCACCATATTGCAGCAAAAAAACTTCAAGACCAGACTGCAAAGAGAAACTGCGGAGCTGCAATTCATTTGCAAATTGGACACAATCAACTCAGGACTGAATAGGGATTATGAATGGCTAGATAACTACAAGAGCAGTTTCTCTTCTCTCACTGTTCACACCTCCAGTTCAGCTGCTAAAGGAATACCTCACCCTCCCTGATTAGAGATAACAAGCTGGTTCAGCCTCATTGGACTAACCCTGTTATCTCTAACCTGGGTCTTGCCTACCTATTTATACCTGCCCCTGGATACTTCCACTGCATGCATCCGACGAAGTGGGTATTAGCCCACGAAAGCTTATGCTTCAATACTTTAGTTAGTCTTTAAGGTGCCACAGGACTCTTTGTTACTTCTGCCATTTGGTTGCCCAGTCAGTTTAGGACTTAACTATCTTGAGTAATTTTATATCATCTGCAAACTTTTCTCCCCTCACTGTTTACCCCCTTTCCCAGATCATTCATGAATATGTTGAATAGCACTAGTCCCAGTACAGATGCTTGGGGGACCCTGCTATTTGCCATACCATGCTGCTATGGTTTATGTTATTTCTCTTTTAATACCTCCAACTGAAAGTCAAAAGCCTCTGCCATGAATTTCATAAGATCTTAGAAATCCTTAAAATAGTTGCTTGAAGAAGATGTAGAGGATTAATTGTTCTCCCTCATCTGCCTGATCTTTATTGCTCTCCTCCTCCTGACTCTAACAGCTGAGGCTACAGTAACTGACCAGTCTGAGAAGGTCTATTCTGTCTCTTAGGAGAAAGGGATCTAGTCCTGGGGTGGGTGTGGGAGGCAGTAGATAATGGCTTGCAGGTATGGGATCACATGCCCCATGGTGTCCAGTAAGGCCAAGATCAGTAGGCATACGGATACTGCATTGATAGACACACCAAGGGGCCTATGAGATTCATGCCATTTCCTATCATGAGACCAGTCCCTAGAGTCCCTCCAAGATTCCCACTGTAATTCCCATAGAAGGGAGGGAGGGAGGATGAACAAGTGGGAGATGAGCTCTTACTGAGCATTGACTGTGAGAAGGAAAAGGAGCTCTGAAGGTGGGGCTAAACTTTCAAGTGTACAATGTCCCCTCCACTCTGGTATTGATAGAGTTGGTACTGCTGACACGTATCATCTGCAGTACAGCGGTCTTGGTGATGTGGTCTAGCCAGCCTCATCTTCAACCTGTCTAGCAATGATGACTCTAGTATCTTGCCTATAGTTAAATCTCTTGGTACCATATATGCTCTACGTACTGACAAGGACTGTACTTATGCACTGAATAACAATGAGCAAGTTATTGAAGCGATCAGTACAGGGGTGGGCAAACTACGGCCCTCGGGCTCTGTATGTTGCCCTCGCCTCTAGACACTGCCCCCCGCAGCTCCCATTGGCCAGGAACAGGGAACTGCGGCCAATGGGAGCTTCAGGGGAGGTACCTGGAGGAGCAACAAGGGCAGCGGGTGGAGCCCAGACTCCCTGCCATACCCTGCACCCCTCTGCACCCCAAACCCCTTCTCTGACCCCCTGCTGCACCCCTCACTCCACCTGCACCCCAAATCCCTGCCCTGAGCCCCCTGCTACACCCTACACCCCTCCTGCACTCCAACACCCTGCTCTGAGCACTGTGATGGGGCAAGTTTGACGGCTATAGGAAAGTGCTAAAGAATAGATATGTTAGTCTCAGGCTAAACAAATCCCTGGTACCAATGGAATCTTCTAGAAAGGAGTAGAAACAGCTAGCCTGATTGGGACACCTGAAGCCAGTCAGGGACTGGCTGAAACCAGTTAAAAAACCTCCCAGTTTGTCAGGTGGTGTGGGTGTCAGGAGCTGTGGGAGGAAGTTGTGCTTTTGGTGAGACTGAGTGGCGGACAACATATCATCCAGAAGGAAGGAGGCCCTGAGGTAAGGGTGAAGTGGAGTTTGAAGAAGCGGGGACTGCTGTGGGGAAGTAGCCCAGGGAATTGCATTGTGTTTTGTGGATAAAAGGTCCGCCATCTTAGCTGATACTGTTAGGGTCCCTGGGCTGGAGCCCAGAGTAGAGGGCGGGCCTGGGCTCCCCCGTTTCTGCCTCCCCTAATTAGTCTCTGAGATTGGGAGACAATAGAGACTGTGCCAGGAAGGACAGCTTCTCTTCACTGGCTTATGATGAAAATGGCTCAGTAGGCTGTGACCTTGTCTCCAGAGAGAGAAGGGCAACGTGGAGGGTCACAGTGAGTCTCTGAGGCTAGTCAAAATCCGCCAGGAAATGCAGGATCCACGAAGATAAGGACAGAGCTTTGTCACAGCCCCCTGCCAAACCCTGCACCCCTCCTGCACCTCAGCTCCCTGTCCTGAGCCCTCGCCACACCCCACACCCTTCCTGCACCCCAACTCCCTGTCCTGAGCCACCTCCTGAACTCTGCACCCCTCCCTGCACCCCAATCCCTTCCCTGAGCACCATCATACACCCCTCAACCCTCCTCCACCCCAATCCCTTGCTCTGAGCCCCTTCATGCACACCGCACCCCACTCCCACACCTCACACTCCTTCCTGCACCGCAATACCTTGCCCGCCCTGCATATAATTTCCCCATCCAGATGTTGCCCTTGGGCCAAAAAGTTTGCCCACCCCTGGATTAGTATATTGAAGTTGATGCTGGAGGAAGGGCAGTCCACATGTTTAGTGGGTACCACTGGTACATGTTTAAGTGTTAGCACCAAGGCAGCAGAGGGACTTTTGTCAAGCTATCGGCTGTTCTTTGACTGTTGAGCCTGAGATGACTAAGACACTTGCAGATTGACAAATAACTAATTAATAATACTAAGACCTTGTCTACACGGCAAGTTAACATATGGGAAGCCAGGTGTGAATCTACAGAGCACTAGCTTGCCATGCATTATCTCACTGCGTGGCCAAGTCCTAAGAACTTTAACACTAATGCTGGCAGAGAAGCAGGTGGACACTGCAGGGACTCTGTCCCACTACCATTAGTGGTAGAAAGGAACTGAGGGACAGTAGGACACTTCCACATTTGATGGCATGAAAAAAACATTTGATTACTGTGCTAGTGGAGGATTTAACACTGCTCCTCCTATTTACCACCTTGGAGATCTCTCCCACAGGGATATCAATTCTGGACCTCCAATGGACTGTCTTAGGGGTTAATTATCTACTAAGGATTGAACTTTGCCCTCTTATCCCCACTACTGCAAGTAAAGCCGTATGAGTTGAGTACTGAAGTGCGATTAGACACACACCACAGCTGACCCCACAGTCTGGCCACTCTATCTTTAATAACATTGTTTATACAGGTTGCTGTGAGTTTTGTTCTATTGAATCTCTGGTAGCTCCCATTTCAGTTGTGGCCTATTTTTCCTTCCACCACCACAATTTCATACCTTGCAGTTGGGATTGGCTCCATTTTCTATCAGCAGCTTGATAGCATTGGGGTGGCCACCTCCTGCTGCCTCCGAAAGGGGAGTGTTCCCATTGGCATCAGTGCACTCCACCATGTTGATGTGATTAGAGAGACGCATGGCCTTCCCTTTTTCATCAGTACCCACACCATTCTTAGTATCCAAATCTGACACCTGGATAGAGACAGACAAATGGAGAAGATAAACATGGTGAATGGGAAATGAAGGCCTTCTGCTCTGGGTACCCCTGGGAATTGTGTATTAGCTGAAAGATTAGTGCAGAGAGTTTTTTGGATACAGTTTATTTACATTGTGAAGTTTCAGGTGTTTTCCAGACACACACAAAGCATGCTCCCCGCATCAAAGAGCTCACAATCAAAGCAGGCAAGGCAGGCAATCAGAACAGGCAGAAAGAAATTAGAGGCAAGAAGAGACAAACACAGCATGATGCGACCCAGATACATGGCAAACACCTTACTAGCTCCCTATTTCGTTTATGTTTTGTCCTTTGTTACTTAATGATCAAGTCTCTGAGGGGAGGAACCTGGAGCTTGGGGCCTCTTGCATAAAGCATGTTTCAGAAGGAACCATTTCTACAGCCTTCAACAATGGACTATGATCCAAATCGATACATTTGTAAATGGAAATGAACAGAGATCACAGAAAAGGACATGAGGTCCCTCCATTTCTTATGAGTATTCCAGTTTCTATGGAACCTCTCCCCTGCCAAGTACTAACTTCCTTTAGCACAGCCTTCATCTCTTCCACATCCCCATCAAATGCCGCCTCCAGCATCCGTTTCTTCCTTTGTTGTAATTCTCGCTGCTTCTTCCTTTTTTCTTCCTCTTTCTGTCTCTCCCATTCAGCTTCTTCCTGCTCCTTCTTCACCATTGCAATGAAGGCCTATAATAAAACAGTCATTACCGCTCAAAACTCAAAGGGACTCTCAGCCATGTGCACCAGAAGAGAGGCTCCAAGCACCCACATGGAAAGAGAAGTAGGCTGAAGTAGGGTTGCCGACCCTCCCAGATTGGCCGGGAATCTCCCGGAATCGACCTCAATCTCCTGGGGACTAATAAAGGCAACCTGGGAGATTTTAATAGGCCGAAGTCCACTCGGCAGTGCAGCGGGGCTAAGGCAGACTCCCTACCTGCTCTGGCTCTGCGCAGCTTCCAGAAGCAGCTGACACATTCAGCTCCTAGGCGCAAGGGTGGCCAGGGGATCTCTGTGCACTGCTCCTGCCCTGAGCGCTGACTCCGCAGCTCCCATTGGCCAACCCTGAGCCTAGGAGTCAGACATACCATCCGCTTCTGGGAGCCACCTGAGGTAAACACCACCTGGCTGGAGCCCGCAACCCTTACCCCTCCTGCACTCCTACCCTAGCCCGGAGCCCCCTCCCATACACAAACTCCCTCCCAGAGCCTGCACCCCCTCCCACACCCAGCCCTGAGCCCCCTCACACACCCAAACTGCATCCCAACCCTCTGTCCCAGGCTCAGCCCGGAGCCCCCTCCCATATACTGAACCCCTTGGCCCCACTCCCCAGCCTAGAGCCGGCACCCCCTCCACACCCAACCTCCTGCCCCAATCTGGAGAAAGTGTGTGTGTTGGGGGGACAGCGAGTGATGGAGGGACGGGGATGGAGTGAGCGGGGGATGGAGCCGCGAAGAAGGGACTTTCCAGGGGTGTTGGGTTTGTGCGATTAGACAGTTGGCAACCCTAGGCTGAGATGGTTTCTCCGTTGTTATTATAATTATAATAAGTTGTTATTATTATTATAACTTGTATTATAACTATATATAAGTTATTATTGTTATAATATAATAATTATAACAACAACAGAAATTGTATAAATGGCAGAAGTGCTTAATGACTTCTTTGTTTCAGTTTTCACCAAGAAGATTAGTGGTGATTGGACATCTAATGTAGTGAATGCCAGTGAAAATTAGGTAGGCTCAGAAGAGGCTAAAATAGAGAAAGAACAAGTTAACTATTACTTGGACAAGTTAGAGGTCTTCAAGTCACCAGGGCCTGATGAAATGCATCCAGATTATTCAAGGAGCTAACTGAGCCGTTAGCAATTGTCTTTGAAAAGTCATGGAAGATGGGAGAGATTCCAGAAGACGCGAAAAGGGCAAATATTGTGCCAGTCTATAAAGATGGAAATAAGGACAACCCAGGGAATTACAGACCAGTCACCAACTTCTGTACCCAAAAAGATAATGGAGTAAATAATTAGATGATCAATTTGCAAACATCTAAAAGATGATAAGGTAATAAGTAACAAGTCAGCATGGATTTGTCAAGAACAAATTGTGTCAAACCAACCTGACAGCTTTCTTTGACAGGGTAAGAAGCCTTATGGATGAGGAAAAGCAGGTGATGTGGTATATCTCGACTTCAGTAAAGCTTCTGGATACTGTCTCACATGACCTTCTCATAAACAAACTAGGTAAATTCAACCTAGATGGAGCTACTATAAGGTTAGAAAACCGTTCCCAGAGAGTAGTTAACAGTGGCTCGCCATCATGCTGGAAGGACATAACCAGTGGGGTCCCGCAGGGATCAGTTTTAGGTGCAGTTCTGTTCAATATCTTCATCAATGATTTAGATAACAGTAGAGAGAGAAAACACACAAAGTTTCAGATGATACCAAGCTGAGGGGGATTGCAAATGCTTTGGAGGACAGGATTAAAATTCAAAATGATCTGGACAAACTGGAGAAATGGTCAGAGGTAAATAGGACGAAATTCAGTAAGGATAATGCAAAGTACTCCATTTAGGAAGGAACAATCAGTTGCACACATACAAACTGGAAAATGACTGCCTAGGAAGGAGTACTACAGAAAGGGATCTGGGCGTCACAATGGACCACATGCTAACTAAGAATCAATAGTGTAACACTGTTGCAAAACAGTGAACATCATTTGGGATGTATTAGCAGGAGTGTTGTAAACAAGACAGGAGAAGTAATTCTTTTGCTCTACTCCGTGCTGATTAGGCCTCAATTAAAGTATTATGCCAAGTTCTGGATGCCACATTTCAGAAAGGATGTGGACAAATTAGAGAGAGTCCAGAGAAGAGCGACAAAAATGATGAAAGGTCTAGAAAACATGACCTATGAGGGAAGATTGAAAAAATTGGGTTTGTTTAGTCTGGAAAAGAGAAGACTGAGAGGGGACATCATAACAGTTTTCAAGTATGTAAAAGGTTGTTACAAGGAGGAGGGAAAAAATCTTCTTCTTAACCTTTGAGGGTAGAACAAGAAGCAATGGGCTTAAATTGCAGCAAGGGCAGTTTAGGATGGACATCAGGAAAAACTTCCTAATTGTCAGAGTGGTTAAGCACTGAACTAAATTGCCCAGGGAGGTTGTGGAGTCTCCATTATTGGAGATTTCAAGAGCAGGATAGACAAACACCTGGCAGGAATGGTCTAGATAATACTTAGTCCTGCCATGAGTGCAGGGGACTGGACTAGATGACCTCTTGAGGTCCCTTCCAGTTCTATGATTATATATAGTGCAGTAGCCGTGCCATGTTGTGTACACAATCATAACAAAGAGACCGTACCTGCCTCTGACAGCTTACAGTCTAAGTGTGCAGTAAGAGACACCTGAATGATACAACAAACAGGGATGCACAAAGTAACACTGAGACAATTACAGTTTTCAACGGAGAGCATGATACCAGGAGAAAAATTCTGATGTTAGAAAGAGCTTTAATTAAGCAGATAAAGACATAAAATTCAATATCCAGAAGTTGAAACTAGACAAATTTAAATGTTTAAGGCACACATTTTTAATAGGATAGTTAAGCACTGGAACAGATCACCAAGGGATGTGATTGATTCTCTGTCACCTAAAATCTTTTAATCTAGATTGGGCGTCTTTCTAAAAGATGCTCCAGTTCAACCACAAGTTACATAAGAACATAAGAATGGCCTTGCTGAATCAGGCCACCACTCCTCCCAGTTTAGTGCCATCTGCAAACTTGCTGAGAGTGCAGTCCACACCATCCTCCAAATCATTGAGAAAGATATTGAATAAAACCGGCCCCAGCACCGACCCCAAATCCTCACCACCATCGTTGAGGAGACAGAAGAGAGAAGCAGCAAACTGAAGTTCTCCAGCCTCCAAGCTGTTCAGCTCCGACATTACTGACAGAATACGCTGACTGAACTCATCCAGGGCACCAAGACGGTTCAGGGGATCACAGAAATGGATTCCATCAAAAGATACCTGGAAGGAACCAGCTGCATTGCCGGAGTCCTTGTGCCGTCCAACACAGACCCGTCCAAGACAGAGAAGATAAGCATCTAGCAGGCCATATGGAAGGGGATTCTGAGGCCGGGCACGGCGCTGGTGCTGCTGGAGATGCAGGCTGCCACCGGCTTTATCACGGACCGTCTGAAGAACCAGAAGCTGTCCGTCGAGGAAGCCGTCTCCACCGGCCTGGTGGGCAGTGAGATTCAGGAGAAGCTGCTCTCTGCAGAGAAAGCAGTGACTGGATACACAGATCCCTAAACCAGCAACAAGATCTCCCTCTTCCAGGCCATGAAGAAAGACCTGATCATCAAAGACCACGGCATCCGCCTGCTGGAGGCCCAGGTCGCCACCGGCGGCATCATCGACCCCGTGCACAGCCACCGCCTCCCCGTGGAGGTGGCTTACAAGCGGGGCTACTTCGACGAAGAGATGAACCGGATCCTCTCGGACCCCAGCGACAACACCAAGGGCTTCTTCGACCCCAACACGCAAGAGAACCTCACCTACATGCAGCTGCTCAGCAGATGCGTCCCAGATCCAGACACGGGGCTCCTTATGCTTCAGCTGATGCACAAAGGCTCCGTGCTCTTCCAGCTAGATGAACAAACCCGCATCTCCTTACAGTCCGCCCCTGCCACCGTCAGCGTGGGACTCTTCTAGGGGCAGCATTCCAGGGGACTCCCCACCTTTGGAAAATGCTCATGCCAACTAGACATGGAGCCATTCATCACGACCCGTTGAGCCCGACGATCCAGCCAGCTTTCTATGCATCTTATGGTCCATTCATCCAGCCCATACTTCTTCAATTTGCTGGCAAGAATACTATGGGAGACCATATCAAAAGCTTTGCTAAAGTCAAGGAATAGTACATCCACTGCTTTCCCCTCATCCACAGAGCCAGTTATCTCATCGTAGAAGGCTATTAGGTTAGTCAGGCATGATTTGCCCTTGGTAAATCCATGCTGACTGTTCCTGATCATTTTTCCCTCCTCTAAGTGCTTCAGAATTGATTCCTTGAGGACGTGCTCCATGATTTTTCCAGGGACTCAGGTGAGGCTGACTGGCCTGTAGTTCCCCGGATCCTCCTTCTTCCCTTTTTTAAAGATGGACACTACATTAGCCTTTTTCCAGTCATCCGGGACCTCTCCTGATCACCAGGAGTTTTCAAAGATAATGGCCAATGGCTCCTCAATCACATCCGCCAACTCCTTTAGCACCCTCAGATGCAGCGCATCCGGCCCCATGGACTTGTGCTCGTCCAGCTTTTCTAAACAGTCCTGAACCACTTCTTTCTCCACAGAGGGCTGGTCACCTCCTCCCCATGCTGTGTTGCCCAGTGCAGTAGTCTGGGAGCTGACCTTGTTTGTGAAGACAGAGGAAAAAAAGCATTGAGTACACTTGCTTTTTCCACATCCTCTGTCACTAGGTTGCCTCCCTCATTCAGTAAGGGGCCCACACTTTCCTTGATTTTCTTCTTGTTGCTAACACACCTGAAGAAACTCTTCTTATTACATTTAACATCCCTTGCTAGCTGCAACTCCAAGTGCGATTTAGCCTTCCTGATTTCACTCCTGCATGCCTGAGCAATATTTTTATATTCCTCCCTAGTTATTTGCCCAAGCTTCCACTTCTTGTAAGCTTCTTTTTTGCATTTAAGCTCAGCAAGGATTTCACTGCTAAGCCAAGCTGGTTGCCTGCCATATTTATTATTCTTTCTACACTTCGGGATGGTTTGTTCCTGCAACCTCAATAAGGATTCTTTAAAATACAGCCAGCTCTCCTGGACTCCTTTCCCCCTCATGTTATTCTCCTAGGGGATCCTGCCCATCAGTTCCCTAAGGGAGTCAAAGTCTGCTTTTCTGAAGTCCAGGGTCTGTATTCTGCTGCTCTCCTTTCTTCCCTTTGTCAGGATCCTGAACTTGACCATCTTGTGGTCACTGCCTCCCAGCTTCCCATCCACTTTTGCTTCCCCTACTAATTCTTTAAGGTTTGTGAGCACCAGGTCAAGAAAAGCACTGCCCCTAGTTGGTTCCTCCAGCACTTGCACTAAGTGCTGTATGTTACATGTCACCTCAGGACAGGATGCAGAGATAAAGTTTCCGGACACCTTAAATGACTGCTTCTTGGAGCAGCTGGTCCTGGAACCCCCCAGAAGAGAGGCAATTCTTAATTTAGTCCTCAGTGGAGCACAGAATCTGGTCCAAGAGGTGAGTATAGCTGGACCACTTGGTAATAGTGACCATAATATAATTAAATTTAATATCCTTGTGGCAGGAAACACACCACAGCGGCCCAACACTGTAGCATTTAATTTCAGAAAGGGGGACTACACAAAAAGAGGAGGTTAGTTAAACAGAAATTAAAGGGTAAAGTGCCAAAAACGAAATCTCTGCAAGCTGCGTGGAAACTGTTTATAGACATCATAATGCAGGCTCAACTTAAACGTATACCCCAAATTAGAAAACATAGTAAGAGATCCAAAAAAGAGCCTCCATGATTAAACAACAAAGTAAAAGAAGCTGTGAGGGGCAAAAAGGCATCCTTTCAAATGTGGAAGTTAAATCCCAGTGAGGAAAATAGAAAGGAGCATAAACACTGGCAAATGAAACGTAAAAATACAGTTAGGGAGGCCAAAAAAAATTTGAGGAACAGTGAGCTAAAGATTCAAAAAGTAATAGCAATTTTTTTTTTTTAAATACATCAGAGGCATGAAGCCTGCTAAACAACCAGTGGGGCCACTGGATGATCGAGGTGCTAAAAGGAGCACTCAAGGACAATAAGGCCATTGCAGAGTTTAAATTAAATGAATTCTTTGCATCGCGCTTTACGGTTGACGATGTGAGGGAGATTCCCAAACCTGAGCCATTCTTTTTTGATGACAGATCTGAGGAACTGCCCCAGATTCAGGTATCATTAGTGGAGGTTTTGGAACAAATTGATAAATTAAACAGGGCCAGATGGTTTTCACCCAAGAGTTCTGAAGGAATGTGAAATTGCAGAACTATTAACTGTAGTCTGTAGCCTATCATTTAAATCAATCTCTGTACCAGATGACTGGAGGATAGCTAATGTGACACCAATTTTTCAAAAGGGCTCCAGAGGTGATCCTGGCAATTACAGGCTTGAAAGTCTGACTTCAGTACCATTCAAACTGCTTGAAATTATAATAAAGAACAATATTGTCAGACATATAGATGAACATAATTTGTTAAGGAAGAGTCAACATGGTTCTAGTAAAGGGAAATCATTCCTCACCATGTGGACAAGGGGATCCAGTGGATATAGTGTACTCAGATTTTCAAAAAAATCTTTGACAAGGCCCCTCATCAAACACTCTTATGCAAAAGTAAGATGCCACAGGATAAGAGGGAAGATGCTCTCATGGACTGGTAACTGGTTAAAAGATAGGAAACAAAGGGCAGGTATAATTGATTTTCAGAATTAAGAGAGGTAAATAGTGGTTTCCCTGTAGGTCTGTTCTGGGACCAGTCCTATTCAACATATTCATATACAGGCGAGTCTCATTTTATGCAGGGGTTTCATTTCGCGGTTAGCATGTAAAGCGAAAACCACGTACAGTGAAACACTCATTGAGTTGAATGGCAGGCAGAATCACCTGTACTACAAATGCAGTTTTTAAATTGTTGTTTTTCTTTTCTTTTTTTCCCGTTTTTGTCGACTGCACAAAGCTGAAATCGTGCATGTTAAATGCGCCTAAGATGCGACTCGCCTGTATGATCTGGGAAAAGGGGTAAAGAGTGAGGTGGCAAAATTTGCAGATGATACAAAATTACTAAAGATAGTTAAGACCCAGGCAGACTGCAAAGACTACAAAAGGATCTTTCCAAACTGAGCAACAAAATGGCAGATGATATTCAGTGTTGACAGATGCAAAGTAATGCACATTGGAAAGCATAATCCAACTATACATATAAAATGATGGGGTCTAAATTAGCTGTTACCACTGAAGAGAGAGATCTTGGAATCACTGTGGATAATTCTCTGAAAACATCCACTCAATGTGCAGAGACTGTCAAAAAAACGAATAGAATGCTGGGAGTAATTAAGAAAGGGATAGATAATAGGGCAGAAAATATCATGTTGCCTCTTGCAGGGAGCCAGGATGGCCTTCCTCCAAACCAGAGGATAACGAGCTATTCTCTCAGCACGAGTGGCTGGCTTAACTCCCAGAAGGGGAGGGGTGGAAGAGGAAGTACAAAGGGCAGGACCCTTAGCCCAATCAGGGCAGCACCAGGGAGGGAGACAGACGCAGACTGCTGGCTGTTCCCTTCAAACCTGGCTGCCTAGCCAGGAGAGGCCCTGGACAAGGGGAAATCTGACTTTGGAGGAAGGACTTGGGCTACCAGGACTGCCAGCCACACAGTACCCCGAGGGACTGGAGGAGCCAAGCAGCGACCTGAGCCAGAGTGAGCCAGACGCAGAGGGTGAGCTGGAGCTGCCAGCAACCGAATACCCTGATGAGTTGGAGAGACCAGAGGGGCACACCATTGACGCTTGTGGGTGCTCCCCTGCCTGAGGGGCACGTCACAGACTCATGCCGATGCTCCCCTGCCTGAGGGGTGCGCCACTGATTTGTGCCGATGCTGTCCTGCCTGAGGGGCATGTCACGGTCTTTGGCCAGCACACCTCCCTACACTAATTCCCTAGTGACAAAAAGGTGTGACCAAGGCCCTTCAGTGACACAGTATCTCCCCACCATACCCAGTGGTTCAGCACGGCAACTGAACCCGAATTACACCTCTGTATAAATCCATGGCACGCCCACATCTTGAATACTGTGTGCAGATGTGGTCATACCATCTCAAAAAAAGATACATCGGAATTGAAGAAGGTTCAGAAAAGGGCAATAAAAATTATTAGGGGTATGGAATGGCTTCTGTATGAGGGGAGATTAATAAGACTGAGAGTTTTCAGCCTGGAAAAGAGACGTCAAGGGGAGATATGATTGAGGCCTATAAAATCATGACTGTTGTGCAGAAAGTAGATAAGAAAGTGTTGTTATTGCTTCTCATAACACAAGAACTAGGGGTCACCAAATGAAAGTAATAGGCGGCAGGTTTAAAACAAATAAAAGGCAGTATTTCTTCACATAATGCAAAGTCAACTTGTGGAACTCCTTGCCAGAGGATGTTGTGAAGGCCAAGACCGTAACAGGGTTCAAAAAATAACTAGATAAATTCATGGAGGATAGGTCCATCAATGGCTATTAGCCAGATGGATAGGAATGGTGTTTTTAGCTTCTCTGCCAGAAGCTGGGAATGAGCAACACAGGATGGATCACTTGATGATTCCCTGTTCGGTTCATTCCCTCTTGGGGACCTGGCACTGGCCATTGTCAGAAGACAGACTACTGAGCTAAATGGACCTATGGTCTGACCCAATAGGGCCATTCTTATGTTCTTTGCCTTTGGCATGGGCTCCTGTTTCCTCTGCCTCTCACATTCATTTGTGGCCACTATTACCAGCAATCCTGGTGGAGGGTGGGTGTAGAGGTATTTGTACCCTTTTGAAGGCACAGAGTACTTCCTTTCCATTCTTTTTTCTGGGGAGGACAAAGATGCTGGAGTCTGCCACAATGTCTTGGTCGTGTCCCTGATTGTCTTCATTAATGGCAGGGCAACCAATGAAAGGCCAGCCAGGGTCAAGATGTTAACCATGCGGTCTGAGTACTCCTTCACCTCCTCTACCTGGAGCACCAAGTTTTGGGCCACCCTCCTCAGGAGTGCCTAGTGAGCCCTGCTATCATGGGCACATGCTGCAGTGGTCCCTACCACCGCTTCATCAGGAGATGAAGAATAAGATGTTCAGGACACTACGGGACATTGTTCTTGTGCTTCTGGCTTGCAAAGATCAGGCTCCTTGTGGACCTCAGTGCTGGGTCTGGTGTCATTCTTGGTACTGTGGGAATGCTGGTGGGTCAAAGGAGGCAGCAGAGGAGCTCTTCCTTCGGAGGCAACTGATAGCGACCCCCTTGAATATGAACTGTGGTCCTGATGAAATGCCCATGGGTCCAAAAAGGCCATTGCACAGGCATTTGCCACTGCACCGGCCAGGGCATAGGGGAGAGAGACTGCCCCATATTGGGCCTTAAGTGCCAATACTGCAAGTGGTGCCGACTTATCTTTGAGGCATAAGACTCCGCCTCTGATGGTGAAGACTCACTCCATGATGACCAGGCGGGTCCATGTTGGATGGTGTTGAAGAGCGGTGCCAAAA
Source organism: Dermatemys mawii (assembly GCA_007922305.1). Lineage (NCBI taxonomy): Eukaryota > Metazoa > Chordata > Testudines > Dermatemydidae > Dermatemys > Dermatemys mawii. The sequence goes on from ML677516.1 coordinate 414,444, forward strand.
AGAAGGTGATCGGTGCCATGACATTGCTGGCTTGCCTCTAGATGGCACTGAGTGCCTTTGTCGCGCCAGCGTTCTGGCATCCAGTGCCCTCTCACACTGGGCGACAGACAGCAATGCCATAAGGGTTATAAGGTCCCTAGCTGCCTTGAAAGTCTCTGGCATGGAGGGAAAAAACGGTTACTTACCTCTCCTAACTGTTGTTCTTCGAGATGTGTTGTTCACGTCCATTCCAAGATGTGTGTGCGCGCACGCGCATGCACAATCATTGGAAGCTTTTTCCCTAGCAGTACCCATCAGGTTGGCAGTGGAGACCCCTGGCATGGCACCTTTATGGCTGTGTATATACGACCCTGCCGACCTGCAGCCTGCTCAGTTCCTTCTTGCTGGATACTCTGACAGTGGGGAAGTTGGGTGGGATTTGGAATGGACATGAGCAACACATCTCGAAGAACAACAGTTACGAGAGGTAAGTAACTGTTTTTTCTTCTTCGTGTGATTGCTCATGCGCATTCCCAGGTGTGACTTCCAAGCAGCTACCCTGGAGGTGGGGTCGGAGTCTATGTAAGTGACAAGCATAGTACAGCTAGGCCAAAGCCCACATCATCCCTCGCCTGCTGGGTGATGGCATAATGGGAAGTAATGCGGCAAACAGTGGAGGCTAACAGCGGGAGTTTGCCTGGGATCTGTCCAAGAAGAGGTACGCTAAGTACTGCATTGGGGAGCTGTGTTGGTGAGTATCCGAGTGTCTGTTGTGGGGACAGTTTGGCAGTTTGACAGTGTGCTTGACTGATTGTTTGATAAAGTGTGAATTAGTAGGGCTTTGTTCCAGGTGTGCTTTGAGTGGGCCTGACCATTATAAAAAGCCAGTCAGGAACGAACCAGCTGAGTGGTGTCGGAGGTGACGTTCCCTCCAGAGAATATGGCTGGTGGTCACTTGTATCTGAAAACACACTTTATTCCAGAGCATGCAAGCATGGGTAGTTCACAAGGAGCTACAAAGTACAGGAGCGTCATGGTGACCTTTTATCAGAAAACATAATACATAGAATTGTAATACAATGAGGAGTCTTAACCTATCAGGAGCTAGCAATCTTTATCTATAACCAATCATTTTACAATTCAAGCTGTTCATGTGCCCATCAGGCATCCCTCAGGCCCCTGACACGTGCTCAAGAAGCCCCCAATTTTATGACCTTGTTTGCATGTTCCATATCTATCTCTAACAAAAGGATAAGACTCAGAAAAACATCTTATCTTGTGAGACAGAAGGGCGCCTCTAGCTTATTGTTTCTAGAGACTATTCCATTAATCAAGAGGTATGTGTATCTGGCCTTCAACTAAAGCATTATACTACACACATTCTCTTTTGGGAATGGGTAAAAAGTAAAGGCACAAACAAGGCAAAGAACTTTGGTTCAGATTTTTAGGCCTGTATTTAGCTAAACATAAAAACTAGCCTAGAAGTATATATTTTACCTCCACAGCGGCGAACAGCGGAGGCTAACAGCGGGAGTTTGCCTGGAGAGAGCCCCCTGAAGCTTTCATCTTGCAGGCTTCTGAGTACCAAAGTGGAGAGTGGACTAGATGACGTATCTGAGGGAAGGGAGCAAAGGAGACTCCATCGATTGGAAGGCATGATATGCACAGTCCTAGGGATGTGGGTTCCACGACGACCACTTCCAAGAGAAGGAGGTGGGCGGTGGTGGTCGGAAACTCCCTCCTCAGAGGGACTGAGTCATCTATCTGCCGCCAAGACCAGGAAAACCGAGAGGTCTGCTGCTTGCCAGGAGCTAGGATTCACGATGTGACAGAGAGACTGCCTAGACTCATCAACGCCTCAGATTGCTACCCCTTGTTGCTTCTCCACATGGGCACCAATGACATTGCCAAGAATGAACTTGAGTGGATCACTGCAGACTACGTGGCTCTAGAAAGAAGGATAAAGGAGTTTGAGGCACAAGTGGTGTTCTCGTCCATCCTCCCTGTGGAAGGAAAAGGCCCAGCTAGGGACCGTCATATCCTAGAAGTAAACAAATGGCTACACACGTGGTTTTGGAGAGAAGGCTTTGGATTCTTTGACCATGGGATGGTATTCCAAGAAGGAGGAGGAGTACTAGGCAGAGACAGGCTCCACCTAACGAAGAGAGGGAAGAGCATCTCTGCAAGCAGGATGGCTAACATAGTGAGGAGGACTTTAAACTAGGTACACCAGGGGAAGGAGACCAAAGCCCTGAGGTAAGCGGGGAAATGGGATACCGGGACTTAGCACAACCAGGACAGCGCAAGAGGGGAGGATTCCTGTCTCATGCTGAGCAAGCGGGACAATCAGCAAGTTATCTTAATTGCCTATATACAAATGCAAGAAGCCTGGGAAACAAGCAGGGAGAACTCGAATTCCTGGCACAGTCAAGGAATTATGATGTGATTGGAATAATAGAGACTTGGTGGGATAACTCACATGACTGAAGTACTGTCGTGGACGGATATAAATGGTTCAGGAAGGACTGGCAGGGCAGAAAGGGTGGGGGAGTTGCATTGTATGTAAGAGAACAGTATGACTGCTCAGAGCTCCGGTATGAAACTGCAGAAAAACCCAAGAGTCTCTGGATTAAGTTTAGAAGTGTGAGCAACAAGCCTGACGTCGTGGTGGGAGTCTGCTATAGACCAGCAGGCCAGGGGGATGAGATGAATGAGGCTTTCTTCCAGCAACTAAGAGAAGTTATTAGATCACAAGCCGTGGTTCTCATGGGAGAACCACTCAATCACCCTGATATCTGCTGAGAGAGCGCAATACAGTGGTGCAGAGACAATCCAGGAAGTTTTTGGAAAGTGTAGGGGACAATTTCTTAGTGGAAGTGCTGGAGGAACCAACTAGGGGCAGAGCTCTTCCCCTAGAAGAATTAGTAGGGGAAGCAAAAGTGGATGGGGACCTGTGAGGCAGTGACCATGAGATGGTCGAGTTCAGGATCCTGACACAGGGAAGAAAGGAGAGCAGCAAAATACAGACCCTGGACTTCAGAAAAGCAGACTTTGACTCTCTCAGGGAACTGATGGGCAAGGTCCCCTGGGAGAATAACATGAGGGGGAAAGGAGTCCAGGAGAGCTGGCTGCATTTTAAAGAATCCTTATTGAATCTGCAAAAACAAATCATCCCGATGTGTAGAAAGAATAGTAAATATGGCAGGCGACCAGTTTGACTTAACAGTGAAATCCTTGCTGATCTTAAACACAAAAAAGCAGCTTACAAGAAGTGGAAGATTGGACAAATGACCAGGGAGGAGTATAAAAATATTGCTCAGGTACACAGGAGTGAAATTAGGAAGGCCAAATAACACTTGGAGTTGCAGCTAGCAGGAAATGTTAAGAGTAACAAGAAGGATTTCATCAGATATATTAGCAACAAGAAGGTGGCCAAGGAAAGTGTGGGCCCCTTGCTGAATGTGGGAGGCAACCTAGTGACAGAGGATGTGGAGAAAGCTAATGTACTCAGTGCTATTTTTGCCTCTGTCTTCACAGACAAGGTCAGCTCCCAGATTACTGCACTGCGCAGCACGGTATGGGGAGGAGGTGACCAGACCTCTATGGCATAAGAAGTGGTTCAGAACGATTTAGAAAAGCTGGATGAGCACAAGTCCATGGGGCCGGATGCACTTCATCTGAGGGTGCTCAAGGAGTTGGCAGAGGTGATTGCAGAGCCATTGGCCATTATCTTTGAAAACTCATGGCGATAGGGGGAAGTCCCCGATGACTGGAAAAAGGCTAATGTATTGCCCATTTTTAAAAAAGTAAAGAAGGAGGATCCAGGGAATTACAGCCCAGTCAACCTCACCTCAAGTCCCTGGAAAAATCATGGACCAGGTCCTCAAGGAATCAATTCTGAAGCACTTAGAGGAGAGGAAAGTGATCAGGAACAGTCAGCATGTATTCACCAAGGGCAAATCATACCTGACTAACCTAATCACCTTATATGATGAGATAACTGGCTCTGTTGATGAGAGGAAAGCAGTGGATATACTATTCCTTGACTTTAGCAAAGCTTTTGATACGGTCTCCCACAGTATTAATGCCAGCAAGTTAAAGTAGTATGGGCTGGATGAATGGAACATAGGGTGGATAGAAAGCTGGCTGGATCATTGGCCTCAACGGATACTGATCAATGGCTCCATGTCTAGTTGGCAGCTGATATCAAGCGGAGTGCCCCAAGGGTTGGTCCTGTGGCCGGTTTTATTCAACATCTTTATCAATGATCTGGAGGATGGCGTGGACTGCACCCTCAGCAAGTTTGCAGATGACACTAACTGGGAGGAGTGGTAGATATGCTGGAGGGTAGAGATAGGATGCAGATGGACCTAGACAAATTAGAGGATTGGGCCAAAAGAAATTTGATGAGGTTCAACAAGGACAAGTGCAGAGTCCTGCACTTAGGATGGAAGAATCCCATGCACTGCTACAGACTAGGGACCAAATGGCTAGGCAGCAGTTCTGAAGAAAAGGACCTAGGGGTTACAGTGGATAAGAAGCTGGATATGAGTCAACAGTGTGCTCTTGTTGCCAAGAAAGCTAACGGCATTTTGGGCTGTATAAGTAGGGGCATTGCTAGCAGATCGAGGGACGTGATCGATCCCCTCTATTCGACATTGATGGGGCCTCATCTGGAGTACTGTGTCCGGTTTTGGGACCCACACTACAAGAAGAATGTGGAAAAATTGGAAAGAGTCCAGAGAAGGGCAACAAAAATGATTAGGGGCCTGGAGCACATGACTTATGAGGAGAGGCTGAGAGAACTGGGATTGTTTAGTCTACAGAAGAGAAGACTGAAGCGAGATTTGATAGTTGCTTTCAACTACCTGAAAGGGGGTTCCAAAGAGGATGGATCTAGACTGTTCTCAGTGGTACCAGATGACAGAACAAGGAGTAATGGTCTCAAGTTGCAGTGGGGAAGGTTTAGGTTGGATATTAGGAAAAACTTTTTCTCTAGGAGGGTGGTGAAGCACTGGAATGGGTTCCCTAGGGAGGTGGTAGAATCTCCTTCCTTAGAGGTTTTTAAGGTCAGGTTTGACAAAGCTCTGCCTGGGATGATTTAGTTGGGGATTGGTCCTGCTTTGAGCAGGGGGTTGGACTAGATGACTTCCTGAGATCCCTTCCAACCCTGAGATTCTATGATTCATATTCTATGAAGTAAAGGTGTGAATTGATGATCAAGTTGCGGGTTTGCAGATATACAGAATAGGGACCTCCACCAGGAAAGCTGGGGACGTCACCTGCGCTCTGGTAGAATACGCTGTAATAAGTGGAGCCAGAACCTTTGCGAGGTCATAGCATGCCCTGAGGTAGGATGTCATCCGCGATGAGATTCTCTGTGATGATACAGGCAAACCTTTCATTCTCTCTGCAATTGCGATAAAGAGCTGAGGTGATTTACGAAACGGCTTTGTGCGTTCAATGTAGAAGGCTAAGGCCCATCTCACATCTCATGTGTGGAACCTACACTCTTTGTCTATAGTGTGGGGTTTAGGGAAGAACACAGGTAAGAATATGTCCTGGTTCACATGAAACTCAGAAACTACCTTGGACAGAAATTCTGGATGGGGCCGTAACTGCACCTTATCTTTGTAAAAAATCGTGTACGGTGGATCAGAGGTCAGCGCCCTGAGCTTGGATACCCGCCTAGCTGAGATTATCACCACCAGGAAAGCTACCTTCCTTGACAGGTAAGAAAGTGGACAGGCAGCCATGAGCTCAAAAGGAGGTTTCATGAGTGAGGATAGAACAAGATTCAAGTCCCAGGGAGGGACAGGCCGACGTACCGGGGATAGAATCTGTCCAGACCTTTAAGGAATCTTGCAACCACAAGATCGCTGAAAACTGATTCCCCCACATCCCATTCCTGGGTGAAAGGTTGAGATGGCCGCCAAGCATACCCTTAAAGATGATATTGCCAACCTCTGCTGTTTGAGGTCCAGGAGATAATCCAGGACAAAGGGGACTGGCACAAAATGTGGCTCTGTTCCTCTTTGTCAGGACCAGATTGAGAAATGCTTCCACTTGGCCAGGTACGTGGCCCGGGGGGAGGGTTTCCCACTTCCCAGTAAGACTTTCCTGAACAACTGGGAGCACCGTAGCTCCTGCAGGTTCAACCATGGAGCATCTGCACTGTGAGATGGAGGGACTCCAGGTTGGGGTGCTGCAGGCAGCCATGGTCCTGGGAGATCAGGTATGGGCAGCAGGGAAGTTCTATTGGCCTGACCACTGAGAGGTTCTGCAGTTCAGTAAACCAGTGCTGGTGGGCCACGCTGGAGCTAGGAGGATCACTGAGGCTCCATCTTGCCAGACCTTGAGTAGCATTCTGTGTATGAGGGGAAATGGTGGAAACGCCTACTTTAGGTGACCTCCTCAAGGGATGTGAAAAGCGTCCAATTGTGGTTCAGGAAGGAGCAGAACTTCTGATACTTCCTGTTGACCCAGGTGGCAAACTGGTCCATGTGGGGAAACCCCCACTTGGGGAAAATTAAATGGGTGATGTCTGATCTGAGGGACCACTCGTGCCCCTGAAACGAATGACTGAGGTGATCTGCCAAGTCGTTCTATTCCCCTGGGAGATATGATGCCTGTAGGTGTATAGATTGTGTGATGCAGAACTCCCACAGGGCTATCACTTCCCGGGAGAGGGAAGAGGAACGCGCCTCAACCTGTTTGTTTGTTTAAAACAGGGCCGCTGCGTTGTCTGTGAGCACGGACATACACCTGTTGCAGAGGCAGTCCTGAAATGTCTGGCATGCTGAAACATCTCAGCTCCCTCATATTGATGTGCAGGGACAACTCTGCCCAGAACCTAAGGCCTTGGGTCCTCACACCACTCACATGATCTCCCCAACTAAGATCTGAAGCGTCTGTAACTAGGACGATCATGGGCTGGTGCTTTGCAAAAGGCACTCTTGTATAAACTGTCTGCGGTTGAAGTCACCATTGGAGAGAGTTCAGTATTTGTGGCGGGAGGGTCACTATTGAGTCCAAAGGGTCCCTGCCCTGTCTGTGCACTTGTGCTAACCACACCTGCAAGGGCTGCCATATGTCCCAGAAGCCCAATACAATTTCTGGCTGTGGTGGTGGGAAAGCTGCTTAGCTGGGCCCTGGCCTTGGACCGAGGAGGACTGAGGATGTCTCCTATTAACCCTGCCCCTTCTCCTCCATGGGTCCTGCCTAGGGGGCCCTTGATAGAAACGTGAAGGCAGCTGAGACCTAAAGTGTCTTCTCTGAGGTGCCAGGACGTGAAGGCCCAGAGATCTCAGGATTGCTCTGGAGTCCTTGAGGCTGTGTAAATGTTTGTCAGTATTTTGAGCAAACAGACCCTCATGGTCAAAGGGGAGGTCTTGAATGGTATTCTGGACCTTTGGAGGAATACCCAACACTTGGAGACAGGTGCCATGCCTCATGGTAATTGCAGTGGCCATGGTGCGAGCTGCTGAGTCCGCCACATCAAGAGCAGTTCTAGAAACTACTCTGCCCTCTTCTAGGAGTGCTCCAAATTCTCTACGAGAGTCCGCCAGAATAAACTCTTGAAACTTGGCCATTGTAGACCAAGAGTTGTGAGCGTACTGACTAAGCGCTGTCTGCACGATCTGCACATTCTGGGTGTTGACTCAGAGGGACTCGGCTCTGAATGCAGGCAGAGAGCTGGCTCCATCAAGAAGAGTTTCAGTTTCTGGACCCTCTCCTTTTTCATTCTGGGATGAAATCTCCTGCAAATCTTGCAACTATCTTTTTTATGGGATTCTCCCATACACTTCAAACATGACATGTGGGGATCAACCCTAGGCATAGGCTTTTGGCAAGCCTCACATGGTTTAAACCTTGAGACCGAGGCATCTCAGGGAAAAAGGGGTGGGATTGACCCTGACATACGGGGACCTAACTTACTATACTAAAACACTAAACACTATTAACTATTTACACAAGAAGAAAGAAGAGTCCACTAGGGAATCACCTGCCGAAGCAAGACAGAACCACTGATTCAACAACCGTCATTGGCAATAAGAAGGACCTGAGGAGGCAGGGCCCTATACAGCACCGTGAAGGCACGACGCCAGAGCCGATCCTACAGATACCACCAAGAGAAAAAACCTTCTGGCAACTATGCATGCGGTGCGCATACATCTACTTAGAATCAACATGAACAAGCACTCGAAGAACAATAGTTCTGAGAGATGTGAGCTAGTCAGTTCATCTCCATGTAGCATTAACATTGAAGCCTAATGATGACAAATTGAATTATTAACATTAATTAGTTCAGTGCTGATTAAAGAATGCAGGAAAGAAGAGGCACAATGATATTATTGAAGATCTACACAATATACTCTGAGTGGCAGTTCATTTTGGCATCACATGTGGACAGATCTTAGAATGTAGGCAGACCAAGAGAGATTGTCACCATTTATTATTTTCCAGTTTCACTATTGATGGTTCCTCCAATCATATTTAATAGAGCCTCTCAATATTTAAAATTTAGTTTTTACAGTAGAAAGTGAAAGGCTACAAATTCTTGTAGAAAAGGCAGCAAACTTCAGAAGGAGATAGGGAGTGGGGGGAAGAGGATGATTCCAGAGGATACAGGGAACTTTTAAAATAGAGAGAGACAAGGCTAGAAAGAGAGAGAAAAATAAATATATTTAAGACAGCAGAGAAAAGGTATTTAGAATCGGTTCTCTAGTATCTTCTCTATCATAATCCTAGGAGCTTATTTCCAGAGTGGAAGGTTATGGTGCATAGCTTATCTCAAAACTGATTAAAAAATTTTTTTAAATAAAAATGAATGTCAGGATAATAGCAGTGAGCCACTATAGGGCAGGCATTAGTCAGTCAGAAGTGCACTTCATGGCTGAGGGCTTGGCTACACTTGCACATTATACCACAGTAAAGCTGCCCAGAGCACTCAACCTAACTCCCTGTCCACACTGGCAAGGCATGCAGAGCGCTCTGACTCCCTGGTTAGAGCACTACTGGTACTCCATCTCAGTGAGAGGGATAACGTCTGTTGCGTATTGACTGAGATGCCCCAGCGCTAGTGTGAATGAGGAGTTACATTACTGTGCTCTGACTGACCTCTGGAAAAGTCCCATAATCTCCTTAAATCAATTGCCTACTCTTGCCATCGTTGTGAAATCGGCTGTAGGAATGTGGAAGTGCCCTTTCAAAGCTCCGTTTCAGACAGACGGCTGCTTATCTGCTTACCTGTTCCGACAAAAAGCAAACGTTTACTGTTTGCTTTGAGAGAGAGAGAGAGAGAGAGAGAGAGAGTGTGGCAGGGGGTTATGAACTTACAAGATAGCATGCTGACACGCTCCGTGTCCCAAAAACCCACTCTCTCCCGCCCCCATACACACAACACACTTCCTGTCACTCCACCCCACCACCTGCATCTGAAAAGCATGTTGCAGCCTGTTGAAAGTTGAGATAGCTGCCCATAATGCACTGCTCCCAATGCAGTTGCAAGTGCTGCAAATGTGGCCATGCCGGTGTGCTTGCAGCTGTCAGTGTGGACAGACTGCAGCGCTTTCCGTAGTGTGCTCTCTGAAGGCTGCTTTAACCCAAATCTGCAAGTGTAGCCAAGCCTTGAGAGTGCTGGATTCTGTGCCTCAAAACACAATTAAGGCCTGCACATGCACATCCTATTCCTATATTGGTGCAGTTACCAGTCTTCTAAATGCCCTCTCTGTATTTCCAATTAAAAACTTACTTCTTACCTCTCTCTGGAGGCGCTCCATTAACTCTGTGTATTCTCTCTGCTCCCTAAGGCGCTTCTCCCTTGCTCTACATGCCAAGATGCGACGGAAAGCACACTGCAACGTTAGCACAGCCTTTTCTTTGTAGTTCAGTTCTGTGTGGTGCATAGAGAATGAATGAAGATAGACTGCAACCCAATGCGGATATGAGACGATTGAATTCTGTCTGCCATTCTATGTTCACAAATGCAAGGTAATGCACAGTGAAAGGAATAATTTAAACTTCTTATACATAGTTTAAAGATAATCAGTGACTCAGAAAGTTTTGGGAATCACTGAACAACTGGTCGATGTGCAGAGGTAAAAGACTGGAAAAAGATAGGACATCCACCATTGTTACTCAGACCATTGATTTGTGCATTCAAATTACAAGAGATATTTTTCATCACTAATTTCTAGGAACTCCATAAAACTCCAGTCAGACCAGAGAGATTGTTCAAATGCAATCCTATTTCCTTTCACTCTGTTAAACAACCTGGGATAACTGTTTTGCTATTAATATCCTGGAGGTAGAAGGAAATACAGTAACTAATCAAGGACCCAAGCTGACCTTTTTTTAAAAAAAAGTACCAATTTCCACCAGTTTGTGATTAAATTTCTGCTTCCAGCTCCACATTAAAGTGCCTTATTATTAATTAGTGTGTATCTTGGATGACCAACATGTTGCTAGCATTCAATATGAACAAGCAGTACTGTTTTAATAGGTAAAAGTGCTCTATACTCAGTGGTGTAAGTAGAATTCACTTCTTACCAGTATGCTGCACCAGCTAAAGAGGAGGGGGACGCATGTGACCTCCCCATATGACCCCCCCCATGACTCCTCCCTGTCCCACCCCCAGTACAGGGCCCTGCGCTCTCCCCCTCCCTTCCCCATGATCCATCCCATGTTACCTGGAGTGTTTCTGTGCTCCTGCTGCGCCGGAGACTTCTGAACCACAGGGCTCTCCAGAACTGCATGGCGAAAGGAGCAGACCCTGGGGCCACTAGGTGACCTCATGCCAGAAGCTCCTCCAGTGCGGCTGTACCCCCAACCATACCCCCAGCCCTTCCATGCAGCTGTGTCTCCTTAGTCCTGTCTGGGGTCTGTACAGCAACCCTGCCAGAGTACAGGGCTGGGCTGGGGGCAGTATAGTCACATCTCAGGAGCTGCCAGCGTATGGCTGGTGGGCGGCCCCATGTTCTGCTCCTTTTGCCACTGCGGTTCCCTGGGTTCAGGGCTCTCCCGGGAACTGCAGTGGTGAAAGGAACAGAACATAGGGCTGCTGGGTGGTCCCACACTGGCAGCTCCTCTGGCATGGCTGTTACCGCCCCCAGTCTTGTCCTCCCGCGCGGCTGCTGTACAGATCCCAGAAAGGACTCAGGAAATGTAGCTGCATGGAAGGGCTGGGGGCAGTACAGCTGCGCTGGAGGAGCTGCCGGCGTGGGATCACCCCACAGCCCCATGTTCTGCTTCTCCTATGTCTTTCTGGTACAGCGTACCTGTTATAAATATCTTACTAGAACGGTGTACTGTACCACCCTACTTGCACAACTATCCATCAGGGCTGGCCATACCATGAGGTGAACTGAGACAGCCACCTCAGGTGCCAGACTGTTGGGCGGGAGGGGAGTGTGCCACTAGGACCTAGATTGTGTTTGCTGCTGGTGCATATGTATTCTCTCTGCTCTAGATCACAGGTCTTCAAACTTTTTCCTCAGTGGCCCCTTCTCACCGAGGAAAAAGTCGCGCGCCCCCCGGGGGTATGTCTGCCAAAATGCCGCCGCGGAAAGCAAAAGCTTCTGCTTTCTGCAGTGGCATTTTGGTGGTACTAAAATAGCCCGCCCAAGATATTGGTGGTCTCCCGGGCGGGATCTACGGTGGTGCCAGGTCTCGTGCACCCGTGGGGGTGGTCCCGCACATCCCTGGGGGTGTGCACACCCCAGTTTGACGACCACTGCTCTAGCTGCACAGAGATGGTGGAGTGCTGTGCTGCAGGAAGGAGGGCACAAGAGACGTAACAGGCAGGCAGGGCAAAAAGGTGAGAGGGAAGAACAGAAAGCAGCAGGAGCTGCAGGGAGAGAGAGGAGGAGGAGCCTCTTCTGTACCTCTCCAGCATCCCCGGGAGCCTGGACTGATTAACACCGGCTTCTCAGGGAGCTTCCTGTTTCCTGCTGCTTCCCTGAGGAGCACATGAGGAGAACAGGCAGTCAACTGAAGTAGTAGGGGCCAGTTAGGCCCTTAAGACTCTGATATCTTCCCTCACTCAGGCCCTACTACCGGCCTGCTTATTTGTCCCCTTCAACTGAGTGTAGAGAGCCACTATAGCTGGCACAGAACAGCAGACATGAGTGAATGAAGAAAACACCTTTCTGGGGCAACATGCAGAAAAAGAAAGAAAGCAAAGGATGCTTTTCTATCAAAGCAGGAAGGAGCTCTCCTGAGATACATAGACACAAATGTTCAGGGTGAGCTTTCCGGCCCCAGGGAGGATGTGAGTGGTGAGGAAATGCCTGATCTTCCAGATAGAGTGCAGGTGACCCGGCAGCTACTGCAGCATCCATATGTCCATCTCAAATGGATGCAACCATGCACATTCCTGAAGATAAATGTAGATTGGAGAAGGGTGTGGTGGAGGTGCAAGAAACAGCTGCTGCTGAGTTTAGTTCCATAAGTCTAGATGATCCAAGACTGTGGACCCACTTGAGCAGTACCCTGAAGACTTCCTTGTACTGCATGGGCCACAGCAAGTGAAAAACCTTCATGTTCCCCAAAGACAATGGGAATGGAAGTTTCCATCCAACACATCACTTGCATGAAATCTTCAATGGTGACAAAGTGGAGAGGCCATGGCTTATGTACTCAAAAACCCAGAATGCTACATACTGTTTTTGTTGCAAACTTCCAGTCTAATTTTCCAGCCACATTGGGGTCTACAGGAACAAAGGACCTGAAAAATCTGGCTAGAAATCTGGCATGTCATGAGAAGGCAGCAAATTACCAGAGAGCACTCCATAGGTGGAAAGAGCTTGAGATGAGACTAAGGTTAAAGGCCATGTGATAGAGGAGGGTCAGGGAGCTGCGGTAGAGTGCTTGAGGGGAGATATGTAAGCTCAGAGCTAATTGAGGTGTGGCTCCCTGTGGACTAGGGAAGGTTGCAGGTTGATTGGAACACCTGCAATCAATTAAGGCCCTGCTAAGAACCTAATAAAACCCCCTGCTTCAGGCAGACAGGGGAAGAGGATGGGAGTTGGAGCAGTTTGGAGGAGTTGGAGCAGTGAACGGTTTGGAGGAGAGTTTGGAACCAAGACCACCCAGACCTTAGGTAAAAAGAGACACCTGACCTGTGTAGAGAGAGGCCAGGAAGCCCCACAAACTGAAGGGTAGGAGAGGGAAGTAGCCCAGGGGAAGGAATAGCTAATTCAGGTGGTTTACCGCTATCCTCAGGGCCCTGGGCTGGGACCCGGAGTAGAGGGCGGGCCCGGGTCCCTCCCTCTCCACTCCCCTTCTTCTAGGATACTAGTGGGGCAGTTAATACCCTATTCAGGGGCAAGAAATGGCTCCCTGAACCCCTCACAAGAAGAGAAAGCATGGGACCCATCATAACAGTGCCAGCAATTTGCCACACGTGGTGTTAGAGGTGGGATCTACGCACTGGGGACTTAAACCAGGGTTAGCCCAAACCTTCCTGTCCCTAAGATGGATGACGTGGTCAAGGCCCTAATACAAGCCACTACAGCCCAGCAGGAAGCCACCCGGGACCAAGCAACTGCCCAACAGGAGGCGATACAGATGCAGCAAGAGATTAATCATCTGTTGATGACTCAGGCTTCCCAGGACCGAACACTGCTGCAGGCTCTTACGGAGAAGAGCTGCGGGTATGACGGGATGCAGACCACACGGGCCAACTACTGTCTACAGAAAATGACTAAGGAGGATGATGTTGAGGCATACCTCCTGGCTTTTGAGAGGACAGCTCTGCGGGAGGCCTGGCCCCGAGACCAGTGGTCAGGCATTCTCACCCAGTTTTTGTGTGGGGAAGCTCAGAAGGCCTATTATGATATGACCGCAGAGGAGGCGGCAGATTACCCCCAACTGAAGGCGGAGATCCTGGCCAGAGCAGGGGTAACGACACCCCTGCGAGCCCGGAGGTTCCATGAGTGGCAGTACTGCGGAGACAAGACACCACGCTCACAACTATTTGACCTAATACACCTAGGAAGTGGTTATGCCCGGAGGCTCTCAGCTCAGAGAAAATGATGGAGCTCCTGGTGTTGGACCACTATATGAGGGGACTACCCCCAGGCCTCTGAGCCTGGGTAGGCCAGAATGACCCCTCCATCTATGATGGACTGATCTCCCTTGTCGAGAGACAACTGGCAGCCCATGAACTGTACGAAACCCTGGGCGGTGGAACACAGCGTTTCAGGAAACCAGTCCCAACCCCGAGGACCCGGATCACTGAGAACTCCAAGAAAATCATAATTGAAAGAACAGGCCCCAAGGAGTGGCCTGAGGCTCCAAGAGGACATGAGTGTCTGGGGATGGAGAACTGGGGGAGCGAGTCAGAGGGTCTAAGACAGACGGCAACCTCCAGGATGAGCTATCGCTGCTATGAGTGCGGGAAGTTGGGGCATATAGCAGCCCAGTGCCCCAATAGGAGCCCGTGCAATGTAATCTGGGGGATCCTGGGGACCAATCTGGCCTAATCAGCCTGGTGGGGGTTGCAACAGCCCCACATGAGTACACTAGACCCGTAAAAATGAACGGCATCCAGACCATAGCTTTGGTGAACTCTGGGAATGCTGTCACATTAATCTCGGGGAAGTTAGTGGGGCAAGACCAACTGTGCCGGGCCAAAACCACTGGGGTGACGTGTGTCCATGGCACAGAAAATTTTTACCCCACAATTCCAATACGGATTGAGATCCAGAGAAACACTACCAAGATGACTGCAGGGGTGGTCCCCAAGCTCCCCTATCCAGTCTTAATTGGCAGGGACTTTCCTGGATTTGAGAGCTTACTTCCCCCCACTGAGTTAGGGGAGGGAAGTAAACCCCAAGCAGAGTTTGAGGCACCCATGGATGACCCTACCTCAATTTTTGCTGGGTTTTCCCCAGAATTATTTTCATCCCCTGGGAAGTCCCAGAAATCTAGATGGCAAAGGAGGGTAGATAAACAATTGGGAACCAGGATTTTGGCAGCAAACCAGAGAGCTGCCCTAGTTGGGAGGAGGCCCCGTCAGGGAATCCGCAAGGTGGTATAGACCAGTAGGGACCCAGAGACAGCCCCCAGTACTTGCGATAATACCCCAAGAGAAGGAGGGGAGCCCAATCCAATAGAATCAGGCCAGCTTGGTCCCGCACGTGAGTGTTTTGGGCAGGACCAAGCCGATGACCCACTGTATGCAAACGTGAGGGAGGAGGTAGTAGAAGTAAATGGTGTGCCAACAGAAGGAAAAACCAAAGGACCAGGGCCATACTACATAATCAAACGGGATCTGTTGTACCGAGTAGTTCCAATACGTGGGGAAGTAGTAGAGCAGCTCTTGGTGCCACGGAAGCACACAGGGGCTGTATTAGAATTAGCTCACAGTCATCTGTTTGGGGGACATTTAGGAGCAGACAAGACCCTGGATAGAGTCCTAAGGAGGTTCTACTGGCCGGGGGTAAGAGCAGAAGTTCAGCACTATTGCACCTCTTGCCCGGAGCGCCAACTGCATAGCCCACGACCACAGTTAAGAGCCCCATTGGTACCCTTGCCTATAATTGAAGTCCCTTTTGAAAGGATAGCAATGGATCTGGTGGGCCCACTAGAAAAAACAGCCCGGGGCCACCGCAGCATACTCGTCATCCTGGACTATGCTATAGGTACCCCGAAGCCATTCCTCTAAGAAACCTCACATCCAAAGCGATTGCAAAGGAACTGGTGCAGGTTTTCGCTAGGGTAGGCATCCCTAAGGAGATTCTGACAGACCAAGGGACTCCGTTTACGTCTAGAGTGATGAAAGACTTATGCACCCTGCTACACATCCAAGCCTTGCGGACTTCGGTCTATCATCCCCAAACAGATGGCCTGGTCAAGCGCTTTAACCGTACTCTCAAGAGCATGATATGAAAGGTAGTGGCCTAAGATGGAAAAGACTGGGATACCCTCCTACCCTATTTGATGTTCGCAGTGCAAGAAGTTCCCCAAGCATCTACCGGTTTCTCCCCATTTGAGCTGCTGTATGGACGCCACCCACGTGGCATATTAGATATCGTGAAGGAAGAATGTGAGGAACAACCTAACTCGGGAAAGAACATCATTGCACAGGTAGCCTAGATGAGAGAGCGAATAGCCCAAGTAACCCCCATAGTACGAGAGCATTTAGAGAAAGCACAAGAAGCCCAATGAACTTACTATAATCGTCAAGCGAAAACAAGGAAATTTCAACCAGGTGAACGGGTGCTGGTACCAACAACAGAAAGTAAGCTGTTGGCCAGTTGGCATGGACCCTATGAGATAGTGGAAGCCACTGGGGAAGTGAATTATAAGGTGAGACAGCCAGATCGCCGAAGGCCAGAGCAGATATACCACGTCAACTTAATGAAACCCTGGATCGATCAGGAGATGTGCCTGGCCGTCCTGCCGGCTCTGTCCCAGGCTGATGGCCCACAAGAGCAGGTAACGATATCCCCCGAATTAGCCCCAGAACAGCAAACAGAGGTCATTGAGAGGATTCAGAGGAACCAAGATGTGTTTTCCATGAAACCAGGATGGACAATGCTTATCCAACATCACATTGTCACCCATCCTGGAGCAAGGGTGACGATGAAACCATATCGCATACCAGAGGCAAAGAGAGAGGAAATTAGGGAAAAAGAAAGAAAGATGCTGAAACTTGGGGTGATTGAAGAATCACACAGCCAGTGGTCCAGCCCTATTGTCTTGGTCCCTAAGCCTGATGGCAGCCAAAGATTTTGTAATTACTTTCGAAACTTAAACGAGATATCCCAGTTCGACGCCTACCCAATACCACGTATTGATGAGTTGGTGGATCAGTTAGGCAAGGCCTGATACCTGACCACATTGGACTTGACGAAAGGCTACTGGCAGATCCCCCTTGCTGAGAATGCCAAAGAAAAAACTGCTCTCTCTACACCTGACGGCTTTTTCCAATATACAGTCCTCCCTTTTGGACTCCATGGGGCCCCCGCGACTTTCTAGCGGCTGATGGACAGATTACTTCGACCCCATACCAAATATGCTGGTCCCTCCCTCTCCACTCCCCCTCCTCTAGGATACTAGTGGGGCAGTTAATACCCTATTCAGGGGCAAGAAATAGCTCCCTGAACCCCCCATAAGAAGAGAAAGTGCGGGAGCCATCATAATAGTGCCAGCAATTTGCCACAGCCACCATAGATGATCAGCATCAAGAAAAGATTGCATCAGAGTCTCTTTAATGGCAAAATGTTCTGAAAAGGCTCATTGCCATTGTGAGAATGCTTGCTACTCAAAACCTAGCACTGTGTGGCACTTCAGATCAGCCATATGTTCCAAACAATGGAAAAGTCCTTAAAATTGTGGAGCTGATAGCTGAGTTTGATGCTGTACTTCAGGAGCATCTAAGTAGAGTCACCACCCTAGAAATGTACACACACACTACCTTGGAAAAATTATTCAAAATGACATCACACAGTTACTAGCAACAAAAGTCAAACAGAAGATTGTGGCAGATCTGCAGTCAGCAAGATATTACTGTTATTCTGGACTGCACACCTGACATCAGCCATATGGAACAAATGACTTTAATGATGCGTTTTGTAAAAACAGAACCTAGTGAAAATGGCTCTGCAGTGGTGACTGTTAGAGAGCATTTTCTAGAATTTATTGACATTGATGATACTACAGGAGCTGGTATGACAAATGTGCTTCTTAAAAAGCTGGAAGATACTGGAATTGCGATACCTGACATGAGAGGTCAGGGCTACGATAATGGTGCCAACATGAGAGGAAAGAAGAGGAGTGCAGACATGGATCCGAAAGTTAAACCCTCGATTTTTTTTTTTTTTTGTCCCATTGAGTTCTCATTCATTGAACCTGATGGTCAGTGATGCAGCATCAGCTTCTAGGCTGCTGAATTTTTTAATGTAAATCAAAGAATCTATGTATTTTTCTCTGCATCAACTCATCGATGGCAAATTTTGAAGCAACATCTGGGAACATCCTCTCTGACACTGAAACCACTGAGTGCCACATGATGGGAAAGTCGAGTGGAGGCGATAAAGCCTGTAGTAAGATGAGGCCCTGAAATATAAACTCTTGTATCAGAGGCCTACCATGAAGCCTGAGGCCTAGTCTGAGGCCAGAAGCCGGAACCAAAGTACTTCCAGGATTGCCAAGCAAAAAGCTGGGCTGTAAGCCAGAGGCAGGCTGTAATTGCAGAACTTGGCAAGAAAAGGGCTGCTAGAAAGTACACACTAATGATATAAGTAAGTTGTGCCAAGATGGCACCTGGACATCATGAGGACACTTCACAGAGACAACAAGGAACAGCCAGGTGCACCTCAGAGACAGGGTGAAAAGGACATAGATCTGTTTGTTTGAACCAACATGATCAAAGGGGGAGACAGCACCCTAATGAGCCAAGGGGCTGTACTTCAATGTGACAACAGATATGAGTAATCGGTCCTGCACTGTATAAAAGTAGGAGCTGGGGGACACATCGTTGTGCAGCCTAGGGGGTAGTGGAGTGTCCCGCCACTAACTGAGCTGTGTCCATTGTCTGGGGAGCACATAGGGACTAGCAGACCTGTTGATCTCTAATCCAGCAAAGCTAGAGACTGGTGTTTCATTTGACAATAAACCTGGCCCGGGTGCCTTCGTACCTTATTAGAGTGTGTGGTCTTTGCGGGTTCTCTCGAGGTCTGCTGTGTCAGCTATCTGCGCAGAGCTGGGACAGCACACAGAGGGAACACGCAAGCAGCTGACTGATATCATCATTGAACAAGTGCAGAGCACCACACCGGTAGCTACTGACAACAAAGCCTATCAAACACCAAATTGGGAAGACAGATGATGCCATAGTTGCCATTATGGAGAACAATGCTGTGACAGGAACTGTTCGTGGGAAAACAGTGGCAGAGGGAAATGGAATCACCAGAAAGATACATAACTTCAAATTTCTGTGTGGCTTAGTGTTGTGGCCTGATGTACTGTTTGAAATAAATGCCGTAAGCAAGCGACTCCAAGGTGTTGACCTTGATATATCTGGAGCAATGGAATAACTGAACAAAGCAAAGTCATACCTACAGTCTTACCGGTCAGATGAGGGATTTCAGACCATTCTGAAGAGTGCACAGAAGTTGGCAGAGGAACTTCACACTGAAGCTATTTTCCCACCAATTCAAGAATACAAGAATCGCTGAAGACGACAACATTTTGATTACGATGCACCAGATAATCCCATAAGAGACCCCAAACAACAACTCAAAGTTGAATTCTTTAACCAGGTGCTCGATTAAGCAAAACAGTCAGTTGAAGAATGTTTCTTGCAGCTCAAGGAACACAGCAGCATATTTGGGATGTTGTATGATATTCCAAAACTCCTCACTATACCTGAAGACGACCTACACCAGCAATGCAGGGCACTAGAGACAGTGTTGACAAATGGTGACATGCACAATATTGATGCAAGTGATTTAGGTGATGAACTGAAAGCTCTTTCAGGATACATTTCAGCAGGATCAGCTCCAAAGGCTGTTCTGGAATATATGTGCACAAATAAGATGACCACCTTCTTTACAAATGTTTTGTTGATCTGCGCATACTTCAAACACTTCCTGTAGCAGTTGCCAGTGGAGAACGCAGCTTCTCCAAGCTGAAGTTAATAAAAATACATTTATGCCCCGCAATGACACAGGAGAGGTTGGTCGGCCTTGCAACCATCTCAATAGAGCATGAGTTCGCCCAGACTGTGGACCTTCCGGAAGCAGTTCAAATCTTTTCAACCACGAAGGCATGGAAAGCACCACTATGATTATTCAAACAGATAAAAATGCCAGTGTTTACTATGCAGACAAGAAGTTACATTTGCTGTTCACGTATTTGAAAGTTGAGTGTTACTTACAATTTTTGAACAAGGCATTTTGAATTGTTAATTCTCCTTTATTGGGGTAGGTAGCAGAGCAGTACCATAAGAGGAGCAGAACAAGAAAAAGACAGAACTGAGACCTTTCAGAGTTTTGGCCCAAGTGAGGGAGCATAGTGGTGTTAGGGGAAAATCAAAAGGCGCGTCTCACCCTTACCTGAAACCCCGAGAAGAGCGGAGTTGAAGGTAAAGCTCACAACAGTCAGAGACCAATGAAGAGTTAAACAACACAGCTCTGATCAAAGCGGAACATTACCACCACCCCCTTTGGCTAGCAGGGGTGATGTGATGTTCAGTTTATTTAAGGCAGCATGAGAGATTTATAGGGTACAGAGGAGGGGTTTCAGCAAAGTATGTGCCAGGGGCATACGTAATGGCAAGCAGTTACATAAACCAAGGGTCCATGACCTCTGGGTCAGCATCTGTCTCAAGACAATTCATCATTCAACGGGTAGCAATTCTTAACAGCTACAATATTCTAACAGATTGTGAATACAGCACATTCTTTAAGCACATGCAGAAGTAACAAATGCATAATCTTAAGATAAAGGCACAGACCAAAAAGCAGCAATCCGTGTGAGAACAGAACACAGAGTCTAAAAGCAAGGTCAAACAAGAGATACTGGCAAAATACAATAACCCTACATAAGCAAAGAACCTTTTGCCTAGCTGAATATTTTTAACCCTTAACAGTGGCGTTATTTGACCTCCCCACCTCAGGTGCCAAAATGTTGTGGGCTGACCCTGCTGTCCATGCTATTTACCCAAACAGCTTGATTGACAATAATACGTTCAGGTTTTATTTCCCTTTTTTATACTGATACTAATCATGTTGCAAAACCTGAAAAATTTACCTTGGATAAAAGAGCATGTTTCAAGCAGGCCTCCAGTGGCAGCATTGTGAGCTATTAACAACAGTGAGCCATTGTTTAGTAATTAATAGTAGGGCAGGGGTGGGCAAACTGTGGTCTACAGACCACATGTGACCTGCTGGCCATTTTTATCCAGCCCGCGAGCTTAGGACAAGGGCCGGGATGAGGGCGGCATGCTGTGGGTCCAGCCGAGTGCGGGGAGCCGCAGGCCTCACTCTTCCTGTCCAGGGGCTGGGCCCAGTGCTGTGTGCCGTGGGGCCCTGCCCTCCTGGCCAGGGGGAGCGCGGGGATCCACGGGGCCCCACACTCTTTGGCCGGGGGCTGGGCCAAGCGTGGGGCGCCGCATGGCCCCACACTCCCAGGACAGGCCCAGCACAGCATGCCGCGGGACCCCGCTCTCCCTAGCCGGGCCCAGTGCAGGGTGCTGCGGGGCTCCCATGCCGAGGGCTGGAACCAGCGTGGCAAGCCGCGGGGCCCAGCGCTTGGCCTGGAGCACCCGGCTGAATATGGTAAGAAGGGGAGAGCTTAGGTGGTGGAGTCCTGGTGGGTGGTGGTTAGGGTGGGGGGATCTTGGGAGGAGGTAGTCAGGGAACAAAACACGGGGGCTTAGATCGGGGGGTGGGGTTCCAGGGGTGGTGGTTAGGGTTTTGCAGTCTCGGGAGGGGGCAGTTAGGGAACAAAGAACAGGGGGGCTTAGATGGGGGTGGGGTGCTGGAGGGTCAGTTAGGGTGGGTGGGGTCTCCAGTGGGGGTGATCAGGGGACAAGGATGGGTCGAGGGTTCTGAGGGGGGCCAAATCCGGGGACTGGAAGTGGGTGAGGGTTGGATGGGGGCGGGGTCAGGCTGTTTGGGGAGGCACAGCTTTCTCTACCCGGCCCTCCGCACAATTTTGAACCCCAATGTGGCTCTCGGGCCAAAAAGTTTGCCCACCCCTGTAGTAGGGAAAGAGTTGTACTATTACAAAGCTTGCCCCGGATTTCAGAGTTAGTACAGCCTAGCTTAGTAAGAGGCTTGGTCCAGTTATGATAGATTTAGTCTAGCCTGGGAGTTTATTTTAGGCCTTTTCTACACTAAGAGTTTTGTTGACAAAAATTATGCCACTTTAATTAAAGCACTTTAATTAAACCACTGTTGCAGGTTTACATTTGCTCTGCTGACACAAGGAGCATCATTCACACTAGCAGCTCTTGCATCGACACAGAGAGCAGTGTACTGTGGGTATCTATCCCACTGTGCAAATAGCTGCAGGGTGCTTTGGGAAGGGTTTTCAATGCCTCATGGGGCAGGTACAGTGTCACATGATGCAGGTTTCTCAATCTCATCCTTCCATGGGCATCCTACTAGACTGCCAGCCACTTTTCAACTGAAGTGTACATGGGGGAAACAGAGAGAGTGTGTGTGACAGGGAGTGGGGTTGGGGGAGAGACAGAAACAAAGCATGTGTTGGGGGATTGTGTGAGAGATTGTGTGTGTGTGGGGAGAGAGTATATGTGTGTGTGTGAGAGAGAGAGAGAGAGAGAGTGTGTGTGTGTTGGGGGAGTGTGTCGGCATGCTGTCTCTTTAAATTCAGACAGCAGCCTGAGTAACCAGTCTCGAGCAGTCCTGATGCCCCGCACATACATCAGCCCTTGGCTCTGAACAGCAGAGAATTCTCACCCCCTGCCTCCTGCTGTGTTCCTAGTGCTCAGGAGAGCCTCGGTCTCAAGGCCACAAAGCTAGGGAAAAAAAAATAAACTGCTTGTTGGACTCTCTAGCTTGGCAAGCTGAACCCTTCTTGTGCCTGTTGCCCCTCAAGCAGCAAAGAAAGGAAAAACTCCCTGACTTTCAGGCTGCCAAAAGGAAAAATGTGTTCCTTTAAAATCCTGAGGTCTGTGCTTCTGGTTCAAAATTATCCCACTGCTCTTCCACCATGTGAAGGCTGATTTCTCACTCAGGCACTTTGAGTGCAGAAGGTGGAGGCCTGCAGGATTCTCAAAATTAATACTGGCCACTCCAGGTTTGTTTTAAACTCCCAAGGTTACAGCTTTTCTCTGACCTTGGATGGATAGATTCTGCCATCACCCAAGTGCAAAGACCCTTTTGAAAGACCACTTGGGAATTCCTTCCTGTGGGGTACCCTCAAGCCCTTTCACACACACATCCCACACACCCCTGGGGAAGAGCTGAGAAAGAAAACAAAGAAAATTAGCTGTTACCACCAGCTTATTAAACAATATGTGCACAAACCTCTTAGGACACAAAAGGAATCCTGTTCTTAAAGGTAAATTTTATTAAAAACAAAAAGAAAGAAAATACATTTGAAAACTTAGGCTATTGATAGATTTAAAAAACTCACTTACAAAATTTCAGCATCAAGAATAACTTTCTTGAGGTTCAGCTTAAAGGTTACAAGCAAAACAAAAGCATAAATATATATTAGCACATGAAGAGAAGGGAGATACCTTACAAATGGAGAACCAATGTTGAAGGTCAATTCAGTCAGGGTGGATGTCATTGACTCCAATAATTGATAAGGAGGTGTCAATACCAAGAGAAGGAAAATTGCTTTTGTAGTGAGCCAGCTACTCCCACTCCCTATTTAGGCCCAAATTGATGGTGTTAAGCTTGTAAATGAATTGTAGCTCTGCAGTTCCTCTTTGAAATCTGTGTTTGATCTCAAAGAAAGTTTTTTTGTTGAAGAATGGCTACTTTTAAATATGTTATTGAATATCCAGGGAGATTGAAGTGCTCTCATACTGGCTTTGGTATGTTATCATTCCTGAAGTCTGATTTGTGTTCATTTATCATAGAACATCAGGGTTGGAAGGGAACTCAGGTGGTCATCTAGTCCAACCCCCTGCTCAAAGCAGGACCAATCCCCAACTAAATCATCCTAGTCAGGTTTTTGTCAAGCCTGACCTTAAAAACCTCTAAGGAAGGAGATTCTACCACCTCATTAGGTAACCCATTCCAGTACTTTACCACCCTCCTAGGGAAAAAGTTTTTCCTAATATCCAACCTAAACCTTCCCCACTGCAACTTGAGACCATTACTCCTTGTTCTGTCATCTGGTACCACTGAGAACAGTCTAGATCCATCCTCTTTGGTACCCCCTTTCAGGTAGTTGAAAGCAACTATCAAATCTCGCTTCAGTCTTCTCTTCTGTAGACTAAACAATCCCAGTTCTCTCAGCCTCTCCTCATAAGTCATGTGCTCCAGGCCCCTAATCATTTTTGTTGCCCTTCTCTGGACTCTTTCCAATTTTTCCACATTCTTCTTGTAGTGTGGGCCCTAAAACTGGACAAAGTACTCCAGATGAGGCCCCATCAATGTCAAATAGAGGGGAACGATCATGTCCCTCAATCTGCTAGCAATGCCCCTACTTATACAGCCCAAAATGCCGTTAGCCTTCTTGGCAACAAGAGCACACTCCTGATTCATATCCAGCTTCTTATCCACTGTAACCCCTAGGTCCTTTTCTTCAGAACTGTTGCCTAGCCATTTGGTCTCTAGTCTGTAGCAGTGCATGGGATTCTTCCGTCCTAAGTGCAGGACTGTGCACTTGTCCTCGTTGAACCTCATTAAATTTCTTTTGGCCCAATCCTCTAATTTGTCTAGGTCTCTCTGTATCCTATCCCTACCCTCTAGCGTATCCACCACTCCTCCCAGTTTAGTGTCATCTGCAAACTTGCTGAGGGTGCAGTCCACGCCATCCTCCAGATCATTGATAAAGATATTGAATAAAACTGGCCACAGGACCAACCCTTGGGGCACTCCGCTTGATACCAGCTGCCAACTAGACATGGAGCCATTCATCAGAACTCGTTGAGCCCGATGATCTAGCCAGCTTTCTATCCACCTTATGTTCCATTCATCCAGCCCATACTGCTTTAACTTGCTGGCAAGAATATTGTGGGAGACCATATCAAAAGCTTGCTAAAGTCAAGGAATAGCACATCCACTGCTTTCCCCTCATCCACAGAGCCAGTTATCTCATCATAGAAGGCAATTAGGTTAGTCAGGCATGATTTGCCCTTGGTGAATCCATGCTGACTGTTTCTAATCACCTTCCTCTCTTCTACATGCTTCAGAACTGATTCTTTGAGGGCCTGCTCCATGATTTTTCCAGAGACTCAGGTGAGGCTGACTGGCCTGTAGTTCCCCGGATCCTCCTCCGTCCCTTTTTTAAAGATGGGCACTACATTAACCTTTTTCCAGTCATCTGGGACCTCCCGCTATCACCATGAGTTTTCAAAGATAACGGCCAATGGCCGTGCAATCACATCTGCCAGCTCCATGAGCACCCTCGGATGCAGCGCATCCAGCCCCATGGACTTGTGCTCGTCCAGCTTTTCTAAGTAGTCCTGAACCACTTCTTTCTCCAGAGGGCTGGTCACCTCCTCCCCATGCTGTGCTGCCCAGTGCAGTAGTCTGGGAGCTGACCTTTTCTGTGGAGACAGAGGCAAAAAAAGCATTGAATACACTTGCTTTTTCCACATCCTCT
This sequence comes from Dermatemys mawii, assembly GCA_007922305.1. Taxonomy (NCBI): domain Eukaryota; kingdom Metazoa; phylum Chordata; order Testudines; family Dermatemydidae; genus Dermatemys; species Dermatemys mawii. The sequence continues at coordinate 439,686 of ML677516.1, forward strand.
GTCACTAGATTGCCTCCCTCATTCAGTAAGGGGCCCACACTTTCCTTGACTTTCTTCTTGTTGCTAATATAGCTGATGAAATCCTTCTTGTTACTCCTAACATCTCCTGCTAGCTGCAACTCCAAGTGTTATTTGGCCTTCCTAATTTCATTCCTGCATACCTGAGCAATATTTTTATACTCCTCCCTGGTCATCTGTCCAATCTTCCACTTCTTGTAAGCTTCCTTTTTGTGTTTAAGATCAGCAAGGATTTCACTGTTAAGTCAAACTGGTTGCCTGCCATATTTACTATTCTTTCTACACATCGGGATGGTTTGTTCCTGCAATTTTGTACATAAAGACTGTCAGGCTTGATCAATGTACATGGCAGAGGGGCATTGCTGGCACATAGCAATCTTGGGTCAATACCATCTCGTCCTGGTGAGTTATTACTGTTAAATTTATCAATTTGTTATAAAACCTCCTCTAACGACACTTCCATCTGGGACAGTTCCTCAGAGAGTTGTTTTGTCTGACATTGCTCTGAGCAATCCCCAACATAGCAGTGGACCTGAATTTTGACCTCTGGAGTCCAAATTCTTTCTTGCTGGAAGTCCCTGAGTAGTGGAACTGAGTCCCCTTGGCCATTCTATTCCTCAGTTTGTGTTCTGAGCCATTCTTGCTCTCCATGAGCTGAGAACTGCTTATTCATTGATGCAGCAGTGGTGGTTTTCACAACCTCCATGCCTATGAATTTGTGCAAGGCCAGCACAAATGAGCGTAGGCTGGCACAAGCTTGCATTCCTCTCTCACATAACAATTTTGCAGCTCTCAGTCCAAACAGGCAGAGGCAGGCAAACATGCCTCAAGCAACTTCCCAGAGGAAAAAAACCAGCATCTACTAAAGTTAAACAGCTTTAAATCTGCAGGACCAAATTAACATGCGCCCAAGATTTTTAGTAGATGTTGAGGCCCTTTCTCTGCTAAGCATTAATCAATGCAAGTCTGAGTTACAAACAAACCACTTTCTTTCTAGATTCTTGCCTTTACGGTCCCAATTTGGGCAACTCACAAACATTAAGGAATTCATCCTCACACACCCTATCCCCATGAAGCAGGGAAGTAGAATTAATTTAACTTTACAGAGGGAGAAATGGAAGCACAAGAAGATTAATGGGACCTTGTAGCAGAGCAGTGACTCACCCCTGCGGCGCCTCCAGCTGGTCGTCCAGGGAATCGGCTCTTGCCCAGCCTCCAGAGTGCCCTCTGCAGCTTGCAGTCCAGCTTGCAGTCCAGCTTGCACTGGCCCCGTGTCCCTCTCTGAACCCCAGTGCCCTCTTCCCTAGGGTGCTGCACCCCTGCAGTACCTCCACAGTCTCAGGGTCTCCCCTTCCCAGGGAACCCCCACCTCCTATCCCCACCTTGCCTCAGTCTAGGCAACTGCAAGTCACCACTTGCCCCATTCTCTGGGGCAGACTGCAGTATCATTGCCATTCATCACCAGCAAGGGGGGTTGGCCTGCTGCCTCTACAACTACCCATGGGCTGCCCCCTGCAATCCCAGTACCCCTTGTTGGGCCATCCCCTAGGCCCTGCAGCCTGGGGGTTTCCAGGCCAGAGCTCCCCCAGCTCCTCTTGCCTCCCCTGCTCTACCCCAGGTACCTTAAGCTTCCCAGCAGCCAGGCCTGTCTGCCTCCTCAGCTACAGAAGGAGACTGTCTCTCTATTCCAAACTGAGCCCTTTTATCAGGGCCAGCTGGGCCCTAATTGACCCAGCCACAGCTGTGGCTGCTATGCCCCATCAGCTTGGGAGCTGTTTGCCCCCAGCCACAGCCCTTTGCAGGGCTGTTTTAACCCAATTTTCCTGGAGTCGGGCAGCCACCCCACTACAGATCTTCACAAGATTACACAGGGAATATCAGCCACAAAACCTTTCCACCAAGGTACTATAGTCAAAGACCACATATTTCCTTCCAGCATCTTCTGCTGGGACAGGAATGACTAGGAGCTTCCCCCTCCCTCCTGTGTTCCTACCCCACTTCCTACAGCACCTTCTGCTAGGAGAGACTGATTTGAGCAATTGGGAGTTCTCACACACCCAGCAGCTACAACATCATGACAAAAGCAAATTTTAAGAGAACTGCAGAAGTTAGAGATGAAAAAGCCTTTTCACAGAATCCATCTAGTCCATCCTTTCACAGTCCAATGCAGTATTTCTCACTCATGTTTTTCTAATGCAGGGGTCGGCAACCTTTCAGAAGTGTTGTGCCAAGTTTCCATTTATTCACTGTAATTTAAGGTTCCACGTGCCAGTAATACATTTTAATGTTTTTAGAAGGTCTCTTTCTAGAAGTCTATGATATAGAACTAAACTATTATTGTATGTAAAGTAAATAAGGTTTTTAAAATGTTTAAGATGCTTCATTTAAAAATTAAATTAAAATGCAGAGCCCCCCAGACTGGTGGCCGGGACCCAGGCAGTGTGAGTGCCACTGAAAATCAGCTTGCATAACGCCTTCAGCACCTGTGCCATAGGTTGCCTACCCCTGTTCTAATGCTTTGTCTACTTTAGTTTCAAACATGTCCAAATACAATGATCAGCTGAAAGGTGGTGAGACATCTAGTGAGGACTGAAGGGAATGCCGTTAGCTCTGCTTAGCATCTTCATGAATCACAAACTCACAGAATCAGGGTTAACAAGACCGCAAGGGTCATCTAATCTAAGCCCCACCAAGATGCAGAATTTGTTGTATCTAAACCATCCGAGACAGTTGGCTATCTAGCCTCGTTTTGAGAACCTCCAGGCAGTCCATTCCATTGTCCGACTGTTCTTACAGTTAGGAATTTTTTCCTGATTTAATCTAAATCTGCTGTGCTGTAGTTTGAACCCAATGCCTCTTGTCCTGCCCTCTGTGGTCAGAAAGAACAACTCTTCTCCATCTTTTACTGAAGACTGCTATTGTGTTCCCCCTTAATCTCCTCTTTTCTAAACTAAACATAATCAGTTTCTTCAGCCTTTGCTCATATGGCTTGCATTCCATCCCTTTGATCATCTTTGTTGCTCACCTCTAGATCCTTTCCAATTTCTTGACATCCTTTCTATACATTGGTGACCAAAACTGACCACAGTAGTCCAGCTGAGGCCTAACCAGAGCCAAGTAGAGCAGTACTGTCACCTCCCATGTTTTGTGTGCTATGCCTCTGTTAACACAACCTAAAATTGCATTTGCTTTTTTTCCAATAGCCTCGCATTGCTGACTTATTTTGAGGTTGTGATCCATCAGAACTCCCGGATCCTTCTCAGCTTTGGGGCTGCCAAGTCAATTATTTCCCAATTTGTGCATTTGGTTTTTCTTTCCTAAGGGTAGCACTTTACATTTGTCTTTGCTATCTAAAGCTCCAGGGCTGGAACACCCACAGGGAAAAACTGGTGACTGCAGAGCACCCACTGGCAGCTCCTGCCACCGCCCCTTGGGCCAGCTCACCTCCACTCCGCCTCCTCCCCTGAGTGCGCTGCCAGATCCTGCTTCTCCCCCGTCCCTCCCAGCCATGCAAAACAGCTGTTTCACGCATCTGGAAGGGAGAGGGGGAACGCAGCATACTGGGGGAAGGAGGCAGAGCTGGGGCAGGGATTCAGGGAAAAGGCCCAATAGGGGCAGGAAAGAGGCAGAGTTGGGACAGGGACTTTGGGGAAGGGGTTGGAATGGGGGTGTGGGCGTGAGGGCACGAGCATCCATTAGCACTAGGAGAAGTTGGCACCTATGCTGTTCTCCTATTATCACCATCAATACCCTTCTGAATTTTAGCTCTCTCCTCCAAAAGTGTTGGCAACCCCGCAACCAGCTTTATGCCATCTAAAAACTAGATCAGTATGCTCTCTATTCCTACATCCAAGTAATTAATACAGATGTTAAACAACACTGGACCCAAAACAGATCCCTGTGGAACGCCACTTGAGACCTCCCTTCAATCTGATATCATGCCATTAATATCCTCTGTTTGCGGTTGCTTAACCAATTATGTATCCACTTCATGGTAGTTGTGTCAAGCCCACATTTCTCCAGCTCACCTATCCGAATGTCATGTGGGACTGTGTCAAAAACCTTGCTGAAGTCCAGGTACATTATTCATTGGTCTAGTAGCTTCCCAGGCATCAAAGTCAGGCTGGTCTATAATTCCCAGCTCCTTCTTTTTAAAGGTGGGCACTACATTGTCCTGGAAGACTGGAGAGGGGCTCTCTCCAGTTATCCATGAGTTTATATATATTATTGCCAAGTGGCTCCGAGATTTCCTTCAGTACCCTCAGGTGAATAGCATCTGGCCCTGCTGATTTGAATTCATTCAAATTAGTCAGATCTCGGATGCGTATTGGGATAAGTAAATAATACATCATTTTCCCTTTATTGTCTATGGTAATTTTGCTAGTGATCTGGTCACATATTATTTTTTGTGAGAAAACTGAAGCAAAGTAACAACTGAGCAGCGCTGCCTTCTTATCTTCCATTACCAGTTCATCTTCTCCATTGAACAGCAGACTCACACAATTCCTGATCTTTCTTTTTTGTCTGACATAGCCGAAGAACCTCTTTTTGTCATCTCTAACATTCTTTGCCAGCTGTAACTCATTCTTTCCCTGGCTTTCCTGATTTGGTCCATTCGTTCTCAGGCTATTCCTATGTTTATTTCCTTGGTGACATGCCTCTCCTTCCATTTCCTGGATCTATCCCTTTTGGTTTTTATTAGGGCTGTCGATTAATTGCTGGCAACTCACGTGATTAACTCAAAAAAAATTAATCACAGTGTTAATCGCACTATTAAACAACAGAATACCAATTGAAATTTAATAAATATTTTGGATTTTTTCTACATTTTCATATATATTGTATTCTGTGTTGTAATTGAAATCAAAGAGTATATTATTTTTGATTACAAATGTTTGCACTGTAAAAATGATAAACAAAAGAAATAATATTTTTCAATTCACCTCATTCAAGTACTGTCAATCTCTTTGCCGTGAAAGTGCAACTTACAAATGTAGATTTTTTGTTACATAACTGCACTCAAAAACAAACAATGTAAAACTTTAGAGCCTACAAGTTTTCTCAGTCCTACTTTTTGTTCAGCCAATCATTAAGACAACAACTTTGTTTACATTTATAGGAGATAATGCTGCCCTCTTATTTATAATATCACTAGAAAGGGAGAACAGGCATTTGCATGGCACTTTTGTAGCTGGCATTGCAAGGTGCTTACATGCCAAATATGCTAAATAGTTGTATGTCCCTTCATGCTTCGGCCACTGTTCCAGAGGACATGCTTCCATGCTGATGATGTTCATTAAAAAAATAATGTGTTAATTAAATTTGTAACTGAACTCCTTGGGAGAGAATTGTATGTCCCCTGCTCTGTTTTACTTCCATTCTGCCATATATTTCATATTAGAGCAGTCTTGGATGATGACTCAGCACATTGTTCATTTTAAGAGCACTTTCACTGCAGATTTGACAAAATGCAAAGAAAGTACCAATGTGAGACTTCTAAAGATAGGTATAGCACTCAATCCAAGATTTAAGAATCTGAAGTGCCTTCCAAAATCTGAGAGGGACGGGGCGTAGAACATGTTTTTGGAAGTCTTAAAAGAGCAACACTCTGATGAGGAAACTACAGACCCCGAACTACCAAAAAAGAAAATCAACCTTCTGCTGGTAGCATCTGATTCAGATAACGGAAGTGAACATGCATTGGTCCGCACTGCTTTGGATCTTAATCGAGCAGAACCCATCATCAGCATGGGCGCATGTCCCTGGGAATAGTGGCTGAAGCATGAAAGGACATATGAATTTTTAATGCTTTTGGCACATATCTTGTGAAGATGGCTAAAATAGTGCCATTAGAATGCCTGTTCTCACTTTCAGGTGACATTGTAAACAAGAAACCCTAAGCATTATCTCCTGCAAATGTAAACAAATGTGTTTGTCTAAGCAGTTGACTGAACAAAGAAGTAGGACTGAGTCGACTTGCAGGCTGTAAAATTGTACATTTATTTTTGAATGCAAGTTTTTTTGTACATAATTCTACATTTCTAAATTCAACTTTCATGATAAAGAGATTGCACCACAGTACTTGTATTAGGTGAATTGAAAAATACTATTTCTTTTTTTTTCACAGTGCAAATACTTGTAATCAAAAATAAATATAAAGTGAACACTGTACACTTTGTATTCTCTGTTGTAATTGAAATCAATATATTTGAAAATGTAGAAAACAGCCAAAAGTATTTAAATAAATGGCATTCTGTAATTAACAATGGGATTAAATTGCACGGTTCATTTTTTTGATCACTTGATAGCCTTATTTTTATAGAGTTTGAGGTGCAATTGTGCTCTCGTCCATCCTCCCTGTGGCAGGAAAAGGCCTGAATAGAGATCGTCAAATCATAGAAGTCAACGAATGCCTACACAGGTGGTATCGGAGAGAAGGCTTTGGATTCTTTTACCATAGAATGGTGTTCCAAGAAGGAGGAGTGCCAAGCCGAGATGTGCACCACCTAACAAAGAGAGGGAAGAGCATCTTTGCAAGAAGGCTGGCTAACCTAGTGAGGAGGGCTTTAAACTAGGTTCACCAGAGGAAGGAAACCAAAGTCCCGAGGTAAGTGGGATACCAGGAGGAAGCATGAGCAGGAGAGCACAAGAGGAAAAGGCTCCTGCCCCATACTCCTGCCCCATGGTGAGCAGAATGATCAGCGAGTTATCTTAAGTGCATATACACAAATGCAAGAAGCCTGGGAAACAAGCAGGGAGAACTGGAAGTCCTGACACAGTCAAGGAATTATGATGTAACTGGAATAACAGTGACTTGGTCGGATAACTCACATGACTGGAGTACTGTCAAGGAAGGACAGGTAGGGAAGAAAAGGTGGGGGAGTTGCATTGTATGTAAAAGAGCATTATGACTGCTCAGAGCTCCAGTATGAAAATGCAGAAAAACCTGAATCTCCGGATTAAGTTTAGAAGTGTGATCAACAAAGGTGATGTCGTGGTGGGAGTCTGTTAAAGACCACCAAACCAGGGGGATGAGGTAGATGAGGCTTTCTTCGGGCAACTAACAAAAGTTACTAGATCACAGGCCCTGGCTCTCGTGGAGAATGTCAAATCACCCTGATATCTGTGGGGAGAGCAATACAGCAGGGCACAGATAATCCAGGAACTTTTTGGGAAGTGTAGGGGACAATTTCCTAGTGCAAGTGCTAGAGGAACCAACTAGAGGAAGAGCTCTTCTTGACCTGCTGCTCACAAACAGGGAAGATTTAGTAGGAGAAGCAAAAGTAATGGGAACCTGAGAGGCAGTGATCATGAGATGGTCGAGTTCAGGATCCTGACACAAGGAAGAAAGGAGAGCAGCAGAATACAGACCCTGGACTTCAGAAAAGCAGACTTTGACTCTCTCAGGGAACTGATGGGCAAGGTCCCTTGGAAGAATAACATAAGGGGGAAAGGAGTCCAGGAGAGCTGGCTGTATTTTAAAGAATCCTTATTGAGGTTGCAGGAACAAACTCTCTCGATGTGTAGAAAGCATAGTAAATATGCAGGCGACCAGTTTGACTTAACAGTGAAATCCTTGCTGATCTTAAACACAAAAAAGAAGTTTACAAGAAGTGGAAGATTGGACAAATGACCAGGGAGGAGTATAAAAATATTGCTCAAGTATGCAGAAGCGAAATTAGGAAGGCCAAATAACACTTGGAGTTGCAGCTAGCAGGAGATGTTAGGAGTAACAAGAAGGATTTCTTCAGGTATATTAGCAACAAGAAGGTGGCCAAGGAAAGTGTGGGCCCCTTGCTGAATGTGGGAGGCAACCTAGTGACAGAGGATGTGGAGAAAGCTAATATACTCAATGCTATTTTTGCCTCTGTCTTCACAGACAAGGTCAGCTCCCAGACAACTGCATTGCACAGAATGGTATGGGGAAGAGGTTATCAGCCCTCTGTGGAGTAAGAAGTGGTTCAAGACTATTTAGAAAAGCTGGACGAGCACAAGTCCATGGGGCCGGATGCACTTCATCTGAGGGTGCTCAAGGAGTTGGTGGGTGTGATTGCAGAGCCATTGGCCGTTATCTTTGAAAACTTAAAGGAGAGGAAAGTGATCAGGAACAGTCAGCATGGATTCACCAAGGGCAAGTCATGCCTGACTAACCTAATTACCTTCTATGAAAAGATAACTGGCTCTGTGGATGTGGGGAAAGCAATGGATGTGTTACTCTTTGACTTTAGCAAAGCTTTTGATACAATCTCCCACAGTATTCTTGCCAGCAAGTTAAAGAAGTATGGGTTGGATGAATGGACTATAAGGTAGACAGAATTCTGGCTAGATCGTCGGGCTCAACGGGTAGTGATCAATGGCTCTATGTCTAGTTCGCAGCTGGTATGAAGTGGAGTGCCCCAAGGGTCTGTCATGGGGCTGGTTTTGTTCACTAAACTGGGAGGAGTGGTAGATACATTGGAGGGTAGGGACAGGACACAGAGGGACCTAGACAAATTAGGATTGGGCCATAAGAAATCTGATGAGGTTCAGCAGAGACAAGTGCAGAGTCCTGCACTTAGGACGGAAGAATCCCATGCACTGCTACAAACTAGGGACCGAATGGCTAGGCAACAGTTCTGCAGAAAAGGACCTAGGGGTTACAGTGGATGAGAAGATGGATATGAGTCAACAGTATGCCCTTGTTGCCAAGCAGGCTAACCACATTTTGGGTTGTATAAGTAGGGGCATTGCCAGCAGATCAAGGGACGTGATCATTTCCCTCTATTCGGAATTGGTGAGGCCTCATCTGGAGTACTGTGTCCAGTTTTTGGTCCCACACTACAAGAAGGATGTGGATAAATTGGAAAGAGTCCAGAGGATAGCAAGAAAAATGATTAGGGGGCTGGAGCAAATGACTTACGAAGAAAGGCTGAGGGAACTGGGATTATTTAGTTTATTTAGGAAAAGAGGTTCCAAAGAGGATGAATCTAGACTGTTCTCAGTGGTACCAGATGACAGAACAAGGAGTAATGGTCTCAAGTTGCAGAGGGGGAGGTTTAGGTTGGACATTATGAAAACTTTTTCACTAGGAGGGTGCTGAAGCACTGGAATGGGTTACCTAAGGAGGTGGTGGAATCTCCTTCCTTAAAGGTTTATAATGTCAGGCTTACCAAAGCCCTGGCTGGCATAATTTAGTTAAGGATTGGTCCTGCTTTGAGCAGGGGGTTGGAGTAGATGACCTTCTGAGGTCCCTTCCATACTTGATATTCTAAAGGTTCTATGAAGCTAAAAATCTTGTTGTGCAGCCACATTGACCTTCTATGGCTCTTCTTATCTTTCTTCTGCATCAGAATAATTTGATGTTGAGCCTCCAGGATTACATCTTTTAGGAACTGCCAGCCTCCTTCAACTCCTTTTCCTCCTAACCAGTCTTTCCATAGGACCTTGCGTACTATTTCTCTGACTTCACTGAAGTCCGCTTTTCTGAAGTCCGGTGTCCTAGTTTTGCTGTTCTCATGTTCTCCTTTCCGTAGGATCTTGAGTTTTATCAAATCACGGTCACTTCCTCCAAAGTTCCTGACTATCTTCACATTCTCAACTAATTCATTCCTGTTGTCTAAACCAGATCCAAACTGGATGACCCTCGAGTTGTTTCCTCAACTTTTTGAATGAGAAAGTTGTCCCCTACACTTGCTAAGAATTTGCACGACATATGCTTTGCTGTAATAGTCTTGCAACAGATATCATGGAAGTTGAAATCTCCCATTAATACTAGCTCATGTGTGTTGGCTAATCTTGTTACCTGCTTGTAGAATGACTTATCCACTTCCTCTTCCTGATCTGGTGGTCTAAAATAGACCCTCACCATAACATCACTACTGTCCATCTATTATCAACTCAAGGTAATTCTGTATTATGCCTCTTTCTAACCAATCAAGATTAATTGATCACTGAATTAAAAAATTAGTAATTGTCAAGGTGTAAGTAATCACAAGTGTATTGAGTGTTCCCACAGGGTTTTACAGTGGGTTAGCTAAATCAGTTTAAAAATCACACCTTTAATTAAACCAATGCACCTTTATATATAGGCAAAACCTGATACCCCTTATGATCAAACACTTCCAGTACAACTCCATATTGCACCTACCTACATCCGGGCTGTTTATTAGGGCTGGCTTATTCTGCTTATTGCTGGATTTTGTTGGTAGCTTGGAGCTGCTCTCTTGCTTAGCTGTGTCTTTCCTCTCAGATTGCTGGCCTAACCCTGGAAAAGGGGATGAGGGGACACTTTAGGCATCAGGTAGCCTCTGGTAAATAAAATGGCTAAAGACAAGCTCCTAAATCTGTAAAACTTCCAAAAGAGCTGGATGCCCACAAATCCCATTAAAGTCAACAGTCAGGCCAGGGCATAGAACATCACTGGTGATGAATGATCTCTTGAAGTTGATGGAGGACAGACATTCATTCTCATACTCCCGGGCCTCCTAATCATTTTTGTTGCCCTCCTCTGGGCTCTTTCCAATTTATCCACATCCTTCTTGTAGTGTGGGCCCCAAAACTGGACACAGTACTCCAGATGAGGTCTCACCAATGTTGAATAGAGGGGAACAATCATGTCCCTGGCAATGCCACTACTTATACAGCCCAAAGTGCCGTTAGCCTTCTTGGCAACAAGGGCACACTGTTGACTCATATCCAGCTTCTCATCCACTGTAACCCTTAGGGCCTTTTCTGCAGAACTGCTGCCTAGCCAATCAGTCCCTAGTCTGTAGCAGTACATGGGATTCTTCCATCCTAAGTGCAGTAGTCTACACTTGTCCTTCTTGAACCTCATCAAATTTCTTTTGGTCCAATCCTCTAATTTGTCTAGGTCCCTCTGTAGCCTATTCCTGCACTCCAGCATATCTACCACTCCTCCCAGTTTAGTGTCATCTGCAAACTCGCTGAGGGTGCAGTCCACGCCATCCTCCAGATCATTGATAAAGATATTGAATAAAACCGGTCCCAGGACTGACCCTTGGGGCACTCAACTTCATAACAGCTTCCAATTAGACATGGAGCCACTGATCACTACCCGTTGATCCTGACGATCTAGCCAGCATTCTATCCACCTTATGGTCCATTCATCCAGACCACACTTCTTACATACTGGATCCTCCTTCTTCCCTTTTTTTAAACTTTGACTAGGACAGAATGAAGCTGCATATCACAGCAACACAGGCTATTATGAGCACATAAAACCTGTCTTCCGCTCAATACGCTGGCTTCCCATAGAACAATAAATGAAGTTTTAGGTCTCAGTTCAATAGTTTAACCCAAGGATACCTAGAAGAACGCCTAAAGCTCAAGGATGAGGACAGCAGTCATAAGAACAGACATACTAGATCAGACCAAAGGTCCATCTAGCCCAGTATCCTATCTTCAGACAGTGACCAATGTCAGGTGCTTCAGAGGAAATGAATAGATTTATAATTATCAAGTGATCCATCCCATCACCCCTTCCCAGCTTCTGACAAACAGTCAACAGATCCACTTCTTCGGTACAATGGAACTGTCTACAGAAAGGGTAAAGTCACCTGTGCAGGATGGTCCAAATTGCTGAACAAACGTCCATAGGAAATAAAAACTACCACAAGCCTCACCACCATGCAAAGTGCGCTTCTTCAACCTGCCTTCTATAATACAGAACACAGTGCATATATAATTACACTCTCAAAAACAACAAACCCCATACACTACGCTAAAAGAATATTAAAGTTGCAAAGTCAAATGCTCAAAAGGTAGGCTATAATAGAATTAAGATTACCTGTGCAATCTCATTGCTGAGCTTAATTCAGCCCCCTTGTGCATATTCATTATTATTATGTGAGGATTTGTACTGACACCAGTGCTATTCAAGAGATTCATAGGTGATCTGGAAAATGGAGTAAACAGCAAGGTAGCAAAAGTTTGAAGATGATACAAAAATTACTCAAGATAACCAAATCCAAAGCTGACTGCAAATAGTTACAAAGGGATCCCAGAAAAATGGGCAACTGGGCAACAAAATGGCAGATGAAATTCAGTGTTGATAAATGCAAAATAATGCACATTGGAAAACAATCCCAATCGTACATAGAAAATGATGAGGTCTAAATTACTGCTTACTATTCAAGAAAGATCTTGGAGTCATTGTGGCTAGTTCTCTGAAAACATCTGTTCAATGTGCAGGAGCAGTCAAAAAAGAGAAAAGAATGTTAGTAACCATTTGGAAAGGGATAGATAATAAGACAGAAAATATAATGCCACTATATACATCCATGATATGTCCACACATAGAATAATGCATGCAGTTCTAGTCGCCCCCTCTCAAAAAGATATATTGAATTGGAAAATGTAGAGAGAAAGGCAACAAAAAATGATCAGCGGTATAGAACAGCTTCCACAAGAGAAGAGATTAAAAAAAACTGACCATTCAGCTTGGAAAAGAGATAACTAAGGGGAGATGTGATAGAGATTTATAAAATCATGAATTGTGTGGAGAAAGTGAATAAGGAAGTGTGATTTACCCCTTCACAAAACACGCAAACCAGGGGTCATTTAACAAAATTAACAGGCAGCAGACTTAAAACAAATATAAGGAAGCACTGCTTCACACAACACACAGTCAACTTGTGGAACTCATTGCCAGGGGATCTTGTGAAGGCCAAAAGTATAACTAGGTTCAAAAAAGAATTAGATAAGTCAATGGAAGACAGGATCATCAATGGTTATTAACTAAGGTGGTCAGGGACACAACCCCATGCTCTGGGTATCCCTAAACCTCTGACTGCCAGCAGCTAGGACTGGATGACAGGGGATGGATCACTTGATAAATGCTCTGTTCTGTTCGTTCCTTCTGAAGCATCTGGCATCAGTCACTGTTGGAAAACAGGATACTGGGTTACATGGAGCATTGGTCTGATCCTCTACGGACAGTCTTATATTCTTCAAACCATTTTGAGAAAAAAAAAAAAATGACAAAAATGAAAATGAAGTATGGCAGTGCTCATTATACCAGGTCACATTATTTAGTGATGAAGAAGACAGGTCAATCTGTATCGCTTGGTGTACTGGGAACAGGCAAACAATATATGTTTCAAAACAGTCAAATGTAAAGTTATACAAAAAATGTAGACCATTCTTACAGAATCGGGGGACTGTATCCTGGGAATAAGTGACTCTAAAAAGGATTTGGGGGTGAGGATGGACAATCAGCTGCACATGAACTTCCAGTGTAAAGCTGTGGCCAAAAGAACTACTGCAATCCTTGGATTCCCAGGGAAATCTTGAGTAGGAGTAGGGAGTCTATATTACCATTCTATTTGGGACTGATGCAATCACAACCGGAATACTGTGTCTAGTTCCGGTATTCATAATTTTTGCAAGAAGTTGATAAATTGAAGAGGGTTCAAAGAAGAGTCAGGAGATTGATTAGAGGTTTGGAAAACACACTTTATAGTGATAGGTACCAGGAGCTACATTTATTTAGCTTAACAAAAGAGAAGGTTAAGGAGTGACATGATTACAATCTGTAAGTACCTACATGGGGAACAAAATTTATATAATGTGCTCAGTCTAGTAGACAAAGGTATAGCAAGATCCAATGACTAGAAGTTGAAGGTAGACAAATTCAGACTAGAAATAAGCCATACTTTTTTTAAAACAGTGAAGATAATTAACCATTGGAACATCTTACCGAGGGTTGTGGTAGATTGTCTATCGAATCACAATTTTTAAATCAACATTGACTATTTTTCTATAAAGATATACTTTTGTTCAAACAGGAAGTATTTCAATTAAGTCCTATGACCTGTGTTATATGGCAAGTCAGACTAGATGATCACAATCGTCCTTTTTTACCTTAAAATCTATGAGTTTTAAATTACAACTTTTCTTCCTTATTACCAAGACTCCTAGCATTTGTAGAAAAGCAATTGAATATTTTTTCTGCTTCACATTTTTTCCTCACCTCATCTTAATACATTTCACAATACCTTGAGCATGAGTGATATATTTAAGCATTTGTAGCACAACTGCCTTCTTAGCATCTTCGTCTAGAATTGCTAGTTTAACACACTTCTACCTCCTCCAGCTGGTCTTCAACCAAGATTAGTCTACCTACTTCTGTGTTGCTGGTGGTTCTTTTTGTTCAGGTCCTTCTCCCACTGGAATCTGACCCAATGTTCTAGAAAAACGAAACCTTCAGTTTCATATCACCTATATAGATAATGCAAAATCAAAAAAGAGAGAGTCCTGTGGCACCTTAAAGCCTATCAGATATATTAGAGCATAAGCTTTCACAGGTGAAAAGCCACTTCGTCAGATGCATCCCACGATGTATTCACCCACGTATTCACCCACAAAAGCTTATGCTCTAATACATCTGTTAGTCTATAAGGTGCCACAGGACTCTGTCAATTTTGCAGATCCAGACTAATACGGCTACCCCTCTGATAACGAATATAGATAATGGTGCACCTCCACTGATTTCTACCTTTTGCCGCCCCTCATTTATGGGAATAGAAAGATCTCTGAGATCTATAGAATTTTTCTTCTTAACAGCACTTCCAAGACAGACAAGTCTTTGGTCCAGCAGTTACAGCACTAGCTTAGGAGATGGTGGACCAGGGATTTGAACACACAACAACATCCTATGTGATCTCGGTCACATCACTTAACCACTCAGCTTCCCATCTGTGAAATGGGGATAAAACCATTTCTTTACCTCCCAAGGGTGTTTTAAGGATAAATACATTGATGACTGTGAGGTGCTCAGATACTACAGTAATGGGGGCCATAAAAGTAAGTACCTACGGCTGACATCCCTGAAGTTTTCAACAATTTTGTACTTCCATGTGATGCTGTCCATCATGTATTCTAATGTGCATCACCAACAGGAGACTTGCCAACCAACTTTGGATCCCAATCCAATCTTAGTTATATTTCATGTCTTTGTCCCAGGCAAGCTACACATCATCCTGCTGAATTCTCTGCCCATTCTTCTCAATATGGAATGGATGACTGTTGCCTGTCATTTTAGAACAGTTAAAAGCCTCTTGGACATCCTTGCCAGTAAGAAGCAAGCAGCTACTCCCTGTAACTTTGTTCCATTCCACCAAATGTATGTTCAGACACATTTTCTGTAGTTGCCTCACTGAGCATTGGATTCAATTCTTCTATAAAAGTTGAATGCCTCTTCTTTCTCTTTCCTCTGTTGTTCACAAATAGCCAGTCATCTTTAGTTTCTACATTCTCATGTTCCTTCTTCACCAATCCTTCCCCAGTCCAAAATCTTGTTGTCCAATAAGTCTTTGCCATCTAGGTTGGTATGCAGCATTGATACTGGTGATTTCAGACCATGTATCATCTCTGGCAACATGGCCACCAACTTACAGTTCCTATATAAGAAATCTCTGCTGTCTTCCAGCATGTAGGAAAACAAAGCACACCCACCAAAGGTCATTATGACTATTCCATCATTGGCCATATCTGCTGCATGGGGTAGCATCGTACCTATACGGAAAGAAACCACACTCCCTATCTGTAACTCCCAAACTGATGATAATGCAGCACACTGAAAGACAACAGCAACAGACAAAGAACGAGGATTCCCCCACCAAAACTCTACCTGGTTTTCTAGATGCTTTTCCAGATTTCTTCACAAGTGAAGCTGGTTTGGAACTTTTCTGAGCAGCAACTTTTCCTGCTGCTTTCCTGTCACTCATTTCCCTGAAATACAATAGAGGCCAGCAGGTTTCTTATTAACTT
Source organism: Dermatemys mawii (assembly GCA_007922305.1). Lineage (NCBI taxonomy): Eukaryota > Metazoa > Chordata > Testudines > Dermatemydidae > Dermatemys > Dermatemys mawii. The sequence continues at coordinate 455,472 of ML677516.1, forward strand.
TAAAGCACTAACAAACTCAGCTTTGCACGAGCCAAGAGACAGCAACTCATTGGGTCGTGCAAACACGAATGAGTAGCCCCCCAAAATTCAATAGGATTACTTGAGTGTGTTCTGCAGTATCAGGGCCACTTGTGGCATAGATAGCAGGGGGTGGGAAGGAAAAGTTCATTTTGGTGCTAAGAAACCAGCATCTTTGTGGGATATCTTGGTCCTCATTCCCTAATGCTTGTCAAAAACATTTGCAGAGTGGTTTAGAACCTAAGGGAATTTTTATTTGAAAAAATCCAGATGTGTAGTGAAGAATAAGACAAAGTACACATCAGTAATGTAGAGGTTTAAAAATATTACAAGAATGCTATACTTCTAAAAAATAGCCAGAAAATTCAGAATTAAGGATAAAACCTTAAACAAACATTTGACAATATCAGAGAGGTAGCCGTGTTAGTCTGGAATTGCAGAAGTGACAAAGAGTCCTGTGGCACCTTAAAGACTAACTGAAATTTTTTCAGAGCATGAGCTTTCGTGGGCTAATACCCACTTCGTCGGATGCATGCAGTGGAAG